>JAWPHD010000642.1:0-421088 GCA_037043455.1 Cyrtodaria siliqua | reverse complement strand
TAACGTAAATTCAATAATTGATTCATAAAAATTTACGGCGTTTTATCGGGTTTGAACGCCGGTAATAAAATGCAAATTTACTATAGCGGTTTTATGGTAAACTTGCATTTCACTACTTAAACTAACATGTTACAAAATAAGAGCACCGCCCGGGGCGGTGTGGGTGCTTGTAGGATTGGTACTGATCATCCCTATCAAGTTTCCTTGAACTCCGGCCACGGTTTCAGGAGAACTAGTACGGGAAAAGTTTGTTTACTAAAACCTTTAAAGAGTAATAACTCCGCAATAAAGCATTCAACCGGAACACGACAACCATACTCGCAACAAAGTTTCATTGAAATCCGACTAGTAGTTGAAGACAACTTTTTCGGACAAAGTTTGTGTATTAAAACCTTAAAAGGGCCACAACTCCACCTAAAATCATTTAACCGGAACACGACAACGATGTGCGTAACTAGGCTTGGTACTGATCATTCCTGCCAATTGTCATTAAATCCATGCAGGGGTTCAGGATAACTATAGCAAGGTGGGGGAGATCACGTGGTTTCAAAATGGCGGAACATACGGAAAACAACCCGCTTTGAAGTAAGATGTTCTTTATAGTTTCTTAATTACTTTACGCAATCTCATGTAATATAGCGCGAAGTATGCGGAATTGTATGCACTTTATTCCATAACTTTGATTTTAGATGAATGCCCTATAGATTTTTTGTTTAATCCGCCCCTATTTCCGAAATGTAGTTTTTCGAGTCGGTCTCGCACACTGGAATGATATTCGTCATAAAATGTACTCACTTGCATCAGTTCTAGTCCCGCAACTTTGATTTATGAACAAAAAAGTCATATCTACCACAATTTAAAAGTTACATGCGCTACAGTGAAAATAATTATGCAATCTCGAACAATGGCAACGTGAAAAGAGATCTCGTACACTTGTGCGTTTGTTTTACGATGTATATTGTTTATGCGATGTACTTATGTATTACTGATCATTTCAGGTGCCAGTGGTAGTTCATATAGAGTACCAACATGAGAATACGGGTATGATAGTGGAGGTGATTTCCTACTGGGATTGCCAGGAAATAAAACGGATATTGTGAAGATAAAAAACACGTCAAAGACATACAATGTATGGCAGCGATATCATGAATAATTAAACATGCTTTTTTGAAATGTTACAGTAACCATCCATTGGATACTAGTGAAAGGACCTAGTATTATCAAAGCATTTTCAAAACGATAAACAAACACTTAATGTTTTTAAGTCATCCCAAAATATAATAATAGCATTATTATATTATTTTGAAAAACAGTTTTTTTTTCCAAAACGAATGGAATATACACTAACAAATGTCTTGACATTTCTTGACATTAACAAATGTCTTGACATTTTACGATTTCATTTCTAAACTATTATAATATTGAAATGTTAAAAGTGGTAAAACTAAAACGTTAAATATATTATATAGAGGAAACATGCTCTCTAAAATGTTGCATGAAGAATGCAACCAATTCAATATTTATGTTTTTGAGTGAATTCTCCTGTCACAGTATACTAAAAGGAAAAAGAAATGCAGGGTGCGTATTTCCGCTATATATTGCATATACTGCACACTTAATTCCATATATATTCCAAGGAAATCCCAAGATGTTTTGTAAAAAAAAAAGTGCAGTTACAGAAAGGACACAACTGTGATGTTGTAGAAGTTTTAATCACAGTACACATTGTAACAAGAAATTCATAAATGCTGAAGTTCCTCTTTGAAATATTGAGCCAGTTCAGTACTGTATTTAATGTTAAGTGATTGCAACATTTAAAGCCTACGTTTGCTCACCTGCTTGAGCCAAATGCGCATTCTGACGATAATGAAACTTTAAAGGGGTATCCATTGGTGTGTTCAGTGCTGTTTAAACCTTCTTAAAGGACAGGCCTAATGTCGCCCTGTACCTTTCGATTAGCAGTAGCATATTAAACATACAGTATATAGCGGAAATACGCATCCTGCGTTTCTTTTTCCTTTCAGTATAGTTTTAAACCTGATTTTTCATAAACATGTTAGATTGGTTAGTCTTTTCTGCAGCTGTGTGTACCTTCATGTTCTTCAAGTTCTGTTTTGATTTCACATGATACTAATATCCCAGATGCATGCCTCATGTGTTTATTAAAGTTGGTATGACGCGTGTGTGACGCTTCAAGTTACTTCTTCACCTAATAAAGAGCTTTCTGAAGCAACGGTACTGCCCTGAGTGTCTGTGAATATTCGACTCATGCTGCCGAAATGTCTCTACCGTTTTGAAAAGAGTGCCTCGTTCGGGAAAATTCTTCTTAATACCTGAAATAAAATTGGAACATTCAAGTAACTCGGAAAACACAACGAAACTGTTATACAACATTGTATGTGTACGAAAACTTATTGTTGCACCAAAAGATGCTTTCGAAATGACGAAGTACATTTCAAATCAAATGTATTTATATATTTTCAAAAATGAAGTCAAGGAAAATGTTGAATATACTAGTAGTTTAAAAATGCGCAAACGTTACTTTTTCTTTATATTTTTTCAAATTACGTATCATAGCGGAGACATTTCCCTGTCGGGTTTGCAAAAACAGTAAAACGGATATGATGCACAGCTTAATTGTCGCACGGCTAATATCGTGCATTATTTATCGCACTGCTGTCTTGACACTCCCACTCTCCGATTGGTTATGATAATTTCGTTTTGTTCATAGTACGGGATAAAACATATACATGATACAAAACTTATGTCGCGATGATTTCGCTTGTTATACAATTTAGAGGCGCACTCTGGGTTCGTTCTCGTGACATGTAAGCCATCCGACCTACATTACATATAATCATCCCTTATATCTATCTGCAGTAATAAGTAAACTACTGAGGAAAACCTTACCCAAAATGTTACCCTTATTGTGTTGGTAGCTATATAGAAACTTCACTGGCACCTACAAATGATCAAAATACACAATAAACCTCCTAGCATTACAAAACACGTGAGCGAATCTAACAAGTATAAAAATACAAGTGCACGAGATCTCTTTTCCCGCCGCTAGTGTTCGAGATCATTTTCAAAATTTCATAATTATTCTCACTGTAGCACATGTAACTTGTTATGACTTTTTTGTTTATAAAGCCGTCACTAGAACTGATGCAAATGAGTACATTTTATGACGAATATCAAGAAAACCTCTTCATTCCAGTGTACGAGACGGACTCGAAAAACTACATTTCGGAAATGGGGGCGGATTAAACAAAATATATATAGGACATTCATCTACAATCAAAGTTATGGAATAAAGTGCAGAAAATTCCGCATGCTTTGCGCTATATTACCCGAGAATTTTCGTACAGTAATAAACTATAAAAAAAATCTTACTTCGAACCGGGTTGTTTTTCCGTATGTTCCGCAATTTTGAAACCACGTGATCAAAGTTTATGTATAAGAACTAGTCCGGACAAAGTTCATGTATAAGAGGTATATACCCCACCAAAAAACATTCAAGCAGAACATGGCGTCGATATGCGCAACTAGGATTGGTAGTGATCACCCCTTCTGATCAGCGATTCAGGAGAACTAGTCAGGACAACGTTTGTGGATTAAAAGCTTTAAAGAGCCATAGCTCTGTCAAAAAATCATTCGAATTGAACATGGCAATGATTTGCGCAACTAGGCTTGATACTGATCACCTTTTTTTTTTTATAGTTTATTACTGTACGAAAATTCTCGGGTAATATAGCGCAAAGCATGCGGAATTTTCTGCACTTTATTCCATAACTTTGATTGTAGATGAATGTCCTATATATATTTTGTTTAATCCGCCCCCATTTCCGTGTTTAAATTTCACGTGGCACAGTGAGAAAATTTCACAAATTATTTCCCAACTTTAAATACACATATTATGAAGAGTTTTATAGATACAAGTTTCATTCATGCCAAATACCATCACACATTTAATTTTCTTCCCAATGATAGTATTTTTCTTTTTCTTACATTTAGAGCAAAAAAGTAGTTTGACGGAAACTTTGATATGTCAAAACCTTGATTTTTAAGAGAAAAGCGAAAAATGATGACAGTTTTAACTTTAAACATCTTTTTATACAATTTCTTACTTTCAAAATAAACATAAATTATTATAATACCATTTTGCTATTCACTACGTATCGTTTGAATGTATTCTCATCAAAAACATCAGTGAATAAATAAGAGAGGAGATAGAAGGAAAAGATAAGGTGCCACGTGATATTTTGGTTACTTCATTGGTTAAGATAGGAAGTTTCCTATCTGTTTATTAATATGTCTGTGTTACTGATCATCCTTGCCAAGTTTCGTTGAAATCTGGCCCGGGGTTCAAGGTAACTAGTCCGTACAAAGTTTGTGTATTAAAACCTTTAAAGGGCCATAACTCGGCCAAACATCATTCAAACGGAACACGGCGAAAATATGAGCAACTAGGCTTGGTACTGATCATCCCTGCCAAGTTTCGATGAAATCCAGCCATGGGTTCAGGAGAACTAGTTCGGACATAGTGTGTGACATACAAACACCGCAAAAATACCAAAACAAGACTGGTCACGGGATTATTGTCATAGTGTATGTTAAGTCACGTGGTCGATAAAAAAGATGGCGATTATTTTCTAGCGCTCAAGTAAAAAAAGTTAGATTTCAATAAATGAGTGAATCTACTGAGTGAAAATGACAAAACTATGTTGGATTAGTAAGGATATATAACACTATTGAAGTTTTGGTATGTAAAATGTACTAAATTCGTATACATCAAGTTGAAAATGTTGATTACATATATCTCCTTTGTGTGCTTTGTGTGACGTGAAAGACCGCCATATGTAAAACTCATTCATGAACAAAATGGCCCGCGGTAAAGGTGGTAAAGGCAGAGCAGTTAAACGTAAAAAATCCAACCACAGTTCTGATGATAACGACGAATCAATCGTAAATTTAACTCTTGGTGATATAGACAATGACAATGATGAAGATGTTGATACGAGCACCTTTGAGGCCGGAAGTGCCGGGAGTGCCGGAAATGACTTTGAGTCATTTGTACGTAAAACGCTCGGGAGCATGCAAAAAACTATGAAAAAACAGCAATCTTCAATTGACAAAATAGCTCAGTCGCAGATATGCATTAAAGCAGACATAAAATCGATTGACAAAAAAGTGTCAAGTCTATCTAATAGAGTTTCGGCTATTGAGTCATCCATAGAAATAATAAATACGGACATAACAGACATAAAACCAGAGTTAAAGAAGAATAAAGTGAGTATTGAAAATACTATAAAAACTCAAGAATTACAAAAGGCTGATATTTTAAAAATAAAGACATTAACTCAGCAGTCTACCGAGAAACTCAACAATATGGAAAATAACGTCACTTCCGTTGAAAGTACACTATCTTCCAACCAAAACACACTGACAGCGCTTGATGGGGAAATGAACGATATTTATAAACGAAGTCGACAGTTAGAGGAAGACCTTTCCTACGCTATCGGTCAGCTTGACCAGGCCAAAGATCACTGCAACAGGCTCGAGCGATTTTCACGGGAGAACAATTTACGTCTGGTGAACTTTAACGAATCACCAAATGAAAATCCGGTTGATATTGTGCGACGCGTTGCGGCAAAAATCGGTTTACCAAATGCAGAAATTATGAAGGCTCACAGAACTGGCAAACACGTTGTGATTGACGGTAAAACTATGCCAAGACATCTTATTTTTAAGTGCCTTCGTCACTCCGATAAACATTATATGATTGTTAATCAACGTGAAAAACTTTCCGATGTCCCGTTTTTCCTGATTGACGATTTAACTGACCAGGATTTACAGACACGGAGGTCATTCAAGGAGGTCATAGATCAAGCCAAACGAGAGAGAAAACGGTGGAAATTCCGTAACGGTAAATTGGTGATCGATGGTCAGATTTATAACCATGAATAGGACAATACCCAGTCTGATTATAACGGTACTTTGAGTGTAGGATTGTGGAATGTTAATGCTTGGACAGCAAATAATAGGTGTTCCAGGGAAGATATTTTATTGCAACTCAATTTTGATATTATATGCATAGTTGAATCTAAGTTGAAAAATGATAGTGTTATACAATTAAAAGATTATAGGTGGATTGGCCATAATCGATCGAACATTCGTGCAAATGACAATGGGTCAGGTGGTACAGGTGTTTTTGTTAAAAACTATTTGTCTGTTATTTATGACATTAATATATATGATAACAATTTTAGAGATGTTTTAGCTGTAGAATTTAAAGATAAATTTTCCGATTTTTGCTTTATTATATGCGTATGTTATCTGCCACCTGAAAATAATGTAAATGGTCGGGCTTCGCAAGAGTTTTTTGATCATTTAACGAATTTGATCTACAGAACAAATGACTTTGATTTTTGTCTTTATCTAGGGGACATAAATGCGAGATGTGGTAACGAGTCTGACCTAGTTACACTAATCGATAATGGTCTTATTATCGACAGAATCAATATCGACGAGACAAAAAAAACACGAGGGCATGTATTTCTTGATTTTCTTAAAAGTGTTAACTATTGTTTGTTAAACGGACGTGTAAATCCCGAACTTGATAATTTTACTTGTATTTCTCACAAAGGAAAATCAGTCGTTGACTACATGTTTGTACCGCACGAACACTTAGCAAATATTGAGTCGTTTGGTGTGTTTCCTGTAACAGATCTTTGCCATACATTAACTGTTTTACCAGGGAGGGCCATGCCAGATCATTCTATTTTAAAAACAAATATTCACGTACATAGTTATCTGAAACCAACGGGATCCATCTTGCGCAATGATGAACATGACAATTTTACAAATGTTCCTAACGATAGAATGTTTTTAAAACACAAATGCGATGTATTACCAAACAATGATTTTATGTGCGATGACGACATTTTACACAAAATAAATGACGCTATCGAAGATATTGAGATACGAGAATCAAATCGTGAAAATATCGATTCTATGTATAATAATATTTGCAATATTTATTACGAAGAAATGGATTTGAAATTAAAATATTTCGACTGCAGATATCCAAAAAAGGCACGACGTATCCTCAAACCCTGGTGGAATGAGCATTTATCTTTATTATTTGATGAGTATAGAAAAGCAGAAAAGTGTTATTTAAAATGCACTTATCGAGCTGAAAAGTCAAGGTTACTTTTAGAATTTCGTATAAAAAGGAAAACGTTTGATAAGGAATATAGAAAATCAAAAAGGCTATTTAATGACGAGGTCAAAATTGGAATTGCAGAAAGTGAAACTAAAAACCCAAAAGAATTTTGGAATAAATTGAAGACTCTGGGTAGAAATAAAACAAATAACAAATTACCAATGGAAGTAAAGCTTGAAAATGGGGAAATTATTAATGATAAAAACGAGGTGTTACATAGATGGCAACATGATTTTTCAGAAATTTATAATGCTGGTGACTCGAGAAAAAATGTTAACTCCAGTGACTTTGAAGCCGATGTTAATATCAATTTAAATAATCAAGATGAATTGAATGTACCGATAACTCTTGCAGAGTGTAGAAAAGTTATTTCTCTGGCCAAGTCAGGTAAAGCCGTAGGAATAGATTGTTTACCATATGAAGTATTTAAAAACGATGTGTCTGTTAATCTTTTATGTAAATTTTTTAATGAATGTATTTCAAGTCACTGTGTTCCGTCTGTTTGGTCAAGGTCCGTTATCAGACCAATCCCCAAAAACGCACAAAATGATCCAAGGATTCCTTCTAATTACAGAGGTATTAGTTTAATACCTACGTCTTGTAAATTATACACAAACGTTTTAAATATTCGGTTAGTAAAATATCTAGAAACAAATGATTTATTAGTCGACGAACAAAACGGTTTCAGACAGAACAGATCTTGCGAAGATCATATGTTTTCTTTGACATCCATTATTAGAAACAGAAAATCCGAAAATTTGCATACTTTTACATGTTTTGTAGATATGGCGAAGGCGTTTGACCGGATAAATAGGGATATTTTGTATATAAAATTAGCCAATATAGGCGTTTCTGGTAACTTATTAGAAGCCATAAAGGGTCTATATATTGAATGTAAAGCAGCAGTTAATGTAAATGGAAGTTGCACTGATTTTTTTGATATACATTCAGGTGTAAAACAAGGGGACGTAATTTCTCCGACACTTTTCTCTATCTTTATCAATGATCTTGCGTTAGAAATTAAACATTTGGATCTTGGTGTTGAAATAGGAAATGATATCAAAGTAGGAATTCTTCTTTTTGCAGACGACATTGTGTTAATAGCTCCGTCTGAACTTAATTTACAGTTAATGATAAATTTTCTTAACACCTGGTGCTGTAAAAATCAAATGTTAGTTAATATAAGTAAAACGAAAGTAGTACAGTTTCGCAAAAAAAGCCAACCAAGGACAGCTTTTGAATTTCACATAGGTAATACTAAGCTTGAAATATGTGAAAACTACAAATACCTTGGTATCATATTAAATGAATTTTTAGATTTTACTGAAACAGCAAATGTTTTGAGCGAATCTGCTGGCAGAGCATTTTCGTCATTAGTTTCAAATTTATATAATAAGGTTGATATAATGTATTCATCATACTCCAAGATATATGACTGTAAAATTGTTCCAATTATGGATTATGCCTCAAGCGTTTGGGGGTATAAATGTTACTCTAAGCCAGACACATTACACAATAGAGTTATACGATTTTTCCTCGGCGTACATAAATGTACTTCTAATCCCGCTATTCATGGTGATATGGGCTGGATACCGCCTAAAATTAGAAGACAATTAAACAGCTTACGTTTATGGAAACGACTGATATCTATGAATAATAACAGACTTACAAAAAAGATTTTTCTTTGGGATTATTCAAAATGTAAAAACAATTGGTCGCATGATATTAAAACAATTTTCAAAGAAATTAACTGTGTTTCGGCCTTTGATAATTTGTCACTACAAGATTTTAACAATACTTCTTTTATACACGAAGTTAAAGCAAAACTGATGACAATATATAAGGAAAAATGGCTCAATGATGTTAATTCTCAAACCAAATTGAGCAATTATAAACTTTTTAAAGATACATATGAACGCGAAAATTATGTTCAGTTAAATTTAAGGAAACACATACGCTCTGTGATTGCTCAATTTAGAGCAGGTTCATTGCCAATAGAAATTGAATTAGGCCGATACCACAGAATTCCAAGACAAGATAGAATATGTAAACAATGTCAGGCTCAGTGTGTAGAAACAGAAAATCACTTTCTATTGTACTGCGAGAGGCACAGTGCCTCTCGAATTGAACTATTGCATACATTAAATGAACTGTGTCCAGACACAGCTACCGAGGCAGACAAAATTAAAGTGCTTTTAACAAATGAAAGGATTCTATTAAAAACGGGACAGTTTATTATAAATGCCTTAAAAAATCGTACAAATTAATGTGTACTATATTTTTCATGTTTACTTTTGTTATACCTATTAAATGAGTTGTAAAATCAATAATGCAACTGATATTTCTATAGTGACTAATAAGTCTCATTAGGCTGGGTATTCATTTGTTTACTTAATATTGCCTATATTATACTGTATTGTTTTGTATATGTAATATTTTGTAACGATGTTATTTGTCACTTTAATAAAATAATAAAATATATATGTTCACAGTATTTATGAGAGCAACATTACGGTAGTATCCCTCCAACCCCATACCTATTAAATGAGTTGTACCTATTAAATGAGTTGTAAAATCAATAATGCAACTGATATTTCTATAGTGACTAATAAGTCTCATTAGGCTGGGTATTCATTTGTTTACTTAATATTGCCTATATTATACTGTATTGTTTTGTATATGTAATATTTTGTAACGATGTTATTTGTCACTTTAATAAAATAATAAAATATATATATGGAAAGAAAATCATACCCAATATTATTTTTCGTGACCGAATGAACCCAGAATTTGACATTGGTCATGTCATGTGACTAGTGTCATGAATATATCGTATCTATGACAAGTAGATTTATTGTAATAAACGTGAATTAACAAGTTCAAGTACACGTAAAATAGGTCAATGTCAGTCAGGGTCATGCAGTACTTAAAGAAAGAACAAAGTCTACTAGGCTATCTATTGTATTTATTGCACATGTATTAAGATTAACATATATTGTAACATTATGTCTTTGGAATAACTGCGTTAATGTATCATATTGTTACATTATGTTGAATAATCATAGTGTAACCATTATGTATTTGAAATGATTGTGTTAACAAGAAAATTATAATATTCTAACATTATATCTTTGAAATGATTGTGTTAACATAAAAAATATGATACTGTTACATTATGTATTTGACATAATTGTGTCAACATATCATATTGTAACATTATGTCTTTGAAATCATTGTGTTAACGTAACGATTATGAACTTTTAACATTATGTCTTTGGAATTATTGTGTCAACATATTACGTGGTAACATTATGTATTTGAAATAATTGTGTTAACATAACAATTATGTCATTCTAACATTATGTCTTTGAAATAATTGTGTCAACACATCATATCTTTGAAATAAGTGTATCAACATATCACATTGTAACATTATGTCTTTGAAACCATTGTGTTAGCATAACAATTATGACATTGTAACATTATGTCTTTGAAATAAAGGTGTTAACATACCATATTCTAACATAATAAGAGGCCTAAGAGGGCATGTAGATGCTCTACTAGCTAAAATGGCTCTTATATCAAAGGTTGTCATCATAAAATTCCCACCAGTACTTCTTTTAATTGAATTGAATTGTGGTTTTAAGGCGCACCAACACATGAAAAGGTTATATGGCGCCAAAAGGCATGAACATGCCAGGCTCATCTTCCATGTACATCGAGATAAAATATGGAAAATGGGCCTAGAACCTTCTCACCCTGAACTGCAGAGTTGCTGGAAATTCTATCGTAGAAACTCCATTTACGCGGGATACTTTTTTTAAAACATTGCAAAAAAACCCACAAAACAACAACACCCACAACACAAACGTAAACCCTAGAACCAGGCTAACAATTTAAACAAGAGGTCCTAGTTCTAATTTGGTATGGTTATTTAGGGACTTGAGACACAACACTTGTTAAAATAGTTCTCCCCTACAGCAGAAAGGGCCATAAATCCGCCAAATATCCTTCAACTGGAACATGACGAAGGTATGTGCAACTAGGCTTGGTAATGTCATCCCTACCAAGTTTCATGGAAATCCAGGCAAGAGGATCAGGAGTAGTCGGAACAAAGCTTATGAATAAAAGCTTTAAAGGTCCATAACTCCACCAAAAATCATTCAACCGGAACAAGACAATGATATACGCAACCAAGTTTCGTTGAAAGACGAATGGAGAACTAGTCCGGACAAAGTTAGACATTTTAAAGAGCCACAACTCCACCAAATATCACTGAACTGGAACACAACAACGATATGCGCAACAAGGCTTGGTACTGAACATTCCTGTCAAGCTTCATTGAAATCCAGCCAGAGGGAAAACTAGTCCGGATAAAGTTTGTGTATAAGGGACCATAACTCTGTCAAAAATCATTAAACCAGAACATGGCAATGATATGCACAACTAGGCTTGGTACTGATCATCCCTGCAAAGTTTCACTGAAATCCGGGCAGGAGTTCTGGAGAACTAGTCGAGACAAAGACTGTGTAGTAAAACCTTTAAAGGGCCATAACTCTGCCAAAAATCATTCAACTGGAACATGGTGACATATGCACCACTAGGATTGATACTGATTATCCTTGCCAAGTTTGTTGAAATCCACGCAGGGGTTCAGCAGAACTAGTCCATACACATTATATGCATTAAAACCTTTAAAGGGCCATAACTCTGCCAAAAACCATTCCACCAGAACAAGGTGACGATATGCACAACTAGGTTTGGTACTGATCATCCCTGCAATGTTTTGCTGAAATACGGCAATATGAAGGCCCTATCATAACACTCTGGTAAAGTTTGGTAAAAATCAGATGAAACATGAAGGTGCTAGAGTGTTGACATCAAAAAGTTAACACATTTTTCAATAATTCAAGGGCCATAACTTTGGTGTAACTGGTCCGATCTTGCTGGTTTTCAAACTTGACCGAGCTTTCATCAATATCAACAATCTGGCAAAGTTTGGTAAAGATAGGATGCAAAATGGAGGCGCTAGTGTTAAGACAAAATATAGCAATTTTCATTAATTCAAGGGCAGTAACTCTGGTGTTACTGGTCCAATCTGGCTGGTTTTCGAACTCGTCCAAGCTTTCATTGATATTAACATTCTGTTAAAGTTTGGTAAAGATTGGATGAAAAATGAAGGCCCTATCGTCTTAACGAGGCAAAATATAGAAGTAAAGTTTGGTAAAGATCGGATGAAAGATGGAGGCGTTGGAGTGTTCACAAGACAAAATATAGCCATTTTCGTTAATTCAAGGGCAATAACTCTGGTGTTACTGATCCGATCTGGCTGGTTTTCGAATTCATCCGAGCTTTCGTTAATATAAAGACACTGGCAAAGTTTCGTAAATATCTGATTCCCTATCGTGTAAACAATTAAGACAAAAGTTAACGGACGGACAACTCGCTATCACACAAGCTGTGCTGGCGGCCAGTAGAGCTGTAAAAAATTATGATATTGTTACATATTGTGGCAACATATCACATTGTAACATTATGTCTTTGAAGTCATTGTGTTAGCATAACAATTATGACATTGTAACATTATGTCTTTGAAGTCATTGTGTTAGCATAACAATTATGATGTTTAACATTATGTCTTTGAAGTAATTGTATTGTCATATGTATAACTGTAACATTATGCCTTTGGAATAGCATGAATATATTTATATACTACCACATACCAAGTTATATCACCAAGTTCTATATCATGACTAACATAATATTTGACAGGTTTAACAATTATTATATATATCAGTCAGCAAAAAAATTTGTCAAAATGGGAGAAAATGCGTGGCTCCCCTCATAAATTAGCCTAAAATTGATTAAAAATGTAACGTGAAAATGTGAAAACTTGTTTTCGACTGCCAAATTATTACCCACCCATAATTTGAAATTCTGGGTCCACTATTGAAATGTATGAACTTGGTGATGGTACTTCAGATAGCTCTAGGGAAAAAGACACTTGTGCATGTATATTATAATGTAAACAGATGGACTTGACATATATGAATGAGACACAATCAAACAGTTATACTCCTATAATTGTATAGTTATCAGAAAAGAAAAGAAAGCCTCGAAGCAACAAACAAATACCTCTAAAAAATATAAAGATAGCAAAATAAAGTTTAAATGGACTGGAGGTGATTTTGATGTCTTTCGTTATGACCAAGGCTTCTTTCATATCCCTGTATTGATGCAATAAGGAATTATCCCCTTTGAGTATCTAACAATAGATATTACTTCAGTGGTTGAATATTTCTATCAGTTGTACATATCATTCAATAATATGTACTTCAATCACAGAACAATTACTTCTCCAAGTCATATATGGCCCTATAGAAGGTTGAATATTGCTATCAGTTGTACATATCATTCAATAATATGTACTTCAATCACAGAACAGTTACTTCTCCAAGTCATATATGGCCCTATAGAACAACACAAACTTGCTGATAGTTCAGTATTCCTGATCCTACAATATCATAAACAATGACGTCATGATGTCATAAGTCACATGTCATGTAAGATAGAGTTTTCTTGCATACCGGACAAGGAAATCCGTCATTTTACCGGGGCTAGATATTTCCATCTCACCCTAGGGTCGAGATAAAATTCACGCGCAACAATAATGACGTCAATAATGTGAACAGATGCATGACGTCATTGTGTTAAAAAACATTAAAATGTTAGTTATTGATGACGTCGATGCACAAAATGTCATTGATATGCAAGAAAAAGAATCCACCATGAGTTTATCCATGTGAGATAGGTAAATCTCACCCTCGGGATCAGAATTGCAACCAGGAACTCGGCAGAGCCTCGTCCCTGGTTACAATTCTGACCCTCGGGTGAGAGCCGAGTTCCTGGTTGCAATTCTGATCCCGAGGGTGAGATTTACCTATCTCACATGGATACTCATGATTTACCTATCTCACATGGATACTCATGATGGATACTTATAATCTCACATGAGAAAAATGCCTATCTCACATGAGCAGAAATGGGAGAAACTATAATTCTTCCATTAAAACATACCCGGGACATCAGGAAGGCAATTTAATAAACATCTTTGGGTGAACCCTATTTTCTGAAATTTGGTTCTTTAAACAAAATGTTGCATCTATGGGTGGGCGTTCGATTTCAAAAGTGCCTTCCTGGGGTCCCATGTCTGCTTTAATGGAATAGACACCCAAAATTTATAAACAAAAAGCACATGTATATCACCAAAACCTCGATCTATTGACCTCGTTTATATCATAAACAATGACGTCATGATGTCATAAGTCACATGTCATGTAAGATAGAGTTTTCTTGCATACCGGACAAGGAAATCCGTCATTTTACCGGGGCTAGATATTTCCATCTCACCCTAGGGTCGAGATAAAATTCACGCGCAACAATAATGACGTCAATAACGTGAACAGATGCATGACGTCATTGTGTTAAAAAACATTAAAATGTTAGAGAGAGCCAGAGAGCACTATACCCAAGGAAGATTGGGACAGAATTTCATAATGGATATTTGCTAGCAAAGATTTTTTATTAATGAAGACTTCCATGAGACAGACGACAGAATGATGGATGAAAAACATTGCATAAGCTGGTCTATTCATTGGCCAGTTGAGAAAAATAAATAACACAAAAAAAGTAAATAAAAACAACCCATATTTAAAAGTTGTTTGTTTAAACCCCAAATATTATGAGCAACATTATCTGTATATCACTAATTTCTGTTACAACTGCTAATCTATTTCTTCTTTACACAATGAAACCATTACTATTTTCGTTGGAAGTTTTGCAATTTCTCATTAACTGGCAATTTGTAGTGATTTAAATGGCATGGGATATAACTGCATGTTTTGAAGAAATATGTTTAAAAATAAACACTGATGGCAGACATCACTTCGTTGAATACTTAAAATTGTTGTTTGATTGGTTCATCCATGAATCCCATAGCCTATCCTCCATGAAACAACAATTTCACCAAATGCAGAAAGCAGTTGACACACAAGTGTAATAGACACTAAACTCAGTGTTCAAATGCTTCACAAACTAATTAATTACATCACAGTGTGTAATGGGATACTGTAAACTCAGTGTTCAAAACCTAGTGGGCTCTTCACCAGATAATTAATTACATCAGTGTGTAATGGGATACTGTAAACTCAGTGTTCAAACACCTACTGGGCTCTTCACCAGATAATTAATTACATCAAAGCCCCAACTAAAACTATCACTGAAGGTGATGAATACCCCCACTTCAATTCTAAGTCAATTGATTGAATTGGGGTTTTAAGGCGCACCAACACATTACAGGTTATATGGCGCCTAACAGGCATGAACATGCCAGGCTCATCTTCCATGTACATCGAGATAAAATATGGAAAATGGGCCTAGAACCTTCTCACCCTGAACTGCAGAGTTGCTGCAAATTCTATCGTAAAAACTCCATTTACGCTGGAGCCAGGTTTATTGTTTTTCTGCCACTAAGTCAAACAAAGGGCCATAATTTTGTAATAAATTAGGCAACAATGGGTGATACAGAAGGATGTAAGGTCATCAGTTGTTATGTGTATATGAAGTTTGGGAACAACCCATTCAAAACTGTTTGAAGAATGCAAGTAAAAAAAAAAGTGTTATGTGACGCGACGGCACAAAAATGTGTTACGAGATGTGACGGGACATTACGGACAGTGTGATTCCTATATAGCCCCCACTCCATTTTTTGAAAGCATTGGTTTAACCACTTCACTTTGGGAAAGCGACGATATTAATTTTATTTGCTTTTTCTCATTTGTTACAGCACTCAATTTAGCATTGGATTTTCCCTATCAAACCTTCGGGCACTAAATGTTTTTCTGTTTCTTTAAATAATGCAGAATTTATCAGTTTTAAAAACGACATCATTTCTAAAATATATTTCGAAAAGTCAATGAAATAATTTAACTGTTGAACTGTTTAGCCTTTTGAACATTTATTCTATGGGTCTGAAGAAAAGTCCAGAATCATAAACTCAAACCCTCAACCATATTGTAAAATAAAAGTCTGTTGAACTGTTTAGCCTTTTGAACATTTATTCTATGGGTCTGATGAAAAGCGCAGAATCATAAACTCAATCCCTCAACCATATTGTTAAATAAAAGTCTGTTGAACTGTTTAGCCTTTTGAACATTTATTCTATGGGTCTGATGAAAAGCGCAGAATCATAAACTCAATCCCTCAACCATATTGTTAAATAAAAGTCTGTTGAACTGTTTAGCCTTTTGAACATTTATTCTATGGGTCTGATGAAAAGCGCAGAATCATAAACTTAAACCCTCAACCATATTGTAAAATAACAGTGGTAAATAAAATACAAGTAAAATAGATGTAAAAATAACAAACAAAACAAAAACACACATTATTGTGTAGACATTTTGACTAATTGATGTATAAAATATCAACATCTTCATAAAGAACACATGTTCATGTTTGGCCTAACAAATTACAACCAGATAATACCAGAGATGTAGATAATGTTTGACTGCAATGAGTATTTACTCATCAGATTCAAAATGAATGAGTAACAAGTAACATGCACAGAGTAAAACACATTTTTTTAAATAGTTCATGCTTCCAAATGGATGTGAATCCATTTTAATACATTTTAAAAGAAACAACCATTCTGATTAAATGGATTCTGATTAAATGGATGTTAAGTAAAACGAAACACTTTATGACCTTTGTTCTTAATATAAGACTCAAGCTTAGAACAATTTTATCACATCAATATGGAATAAACTATTCTACAGGACTATACATACAGATACTCATGATTTTTAAAGTTTTGAGTATTTATAGTAACTTGATGAGTCAAGATACTCACAATTTTAAAGAACTGAGAGTTTCTGTAAAAAACAACAACATATGAGTAAAATACTGTAATACCTTATAAAATTAATTATATTTTAAGTCTATAATTAATATTAACTATAATTAACATAAGCTGTCTTAAAGGGACACTGTCCGTAACTTTTAGCTTATAAAACACCCAATAATTATGTTCGCAAACATTACAAACTAAACATTATTGAATATTTACTAATTAAAAGCAAGATTGTTTAACGGAATTCAATCGCGGTACAAAAAAAAGTAAACCCGCTTTGTGCGTTAGAACTCGCAGCCCAAACTAAAATTAGACTCGCCGTAACAATAGTGTGCGTGAGCGTAAAGTGGTCGACAACGCTCCCATCTGAGCTAAGCGGGCTATACATATTTTGCAATACATACTGTGGTCAAAACCTAATGCGCTAATGGAAGTCACGTGTTCGCAGAAAAGGTAAATATTGTGGGTCCCACTTTATTTACATATAATAATTAAAACTTTTTTTTTTCAAACTCACGAATGTATTCCTACATAATTTTAGGGTCTATCCTCATGTTTTCATGTATACATTTCACTGAATAAAAGTCAGCCAGTTATTTGGTTATGCTCAATATCTGCTTACTTACGGACAGTGTCCCTTTAAAGAACTGACATGCATGAGACTGCTGTCACCTGTAATGCATTATTTTCAAAAATACATATCTGCCATACCCCGACCACTCCTCCCAATTATGAATGTAGATGAAGTAGTTATTCTGTGTCACCTGGATGATTACATTTGTGCCAAGTGCCATCAAACAGAGGAATCCATAGTACCCTTGCAAAAAACAAATCCACCCCTTAAAGTTGTCATGCTCTCTGTCAAACTGTATATGCCCTTTGACAAAATGTACATGCCCTTTGCAAAAGTTTACATATTTTTCGCCAAAGGTTTACAAGCCTTTTGCAAAAGTTTACATATTTTTTGCCAAAGGTTTACAAGCCTTTTGCCAAAGTTTACATATTATTTGCTAAAGGTTTACATACCTTTTGCCAAAGTTTAAATAGTTTTTTTGCTAACATTTAAATGCTCTTTGCCAATGTTAACATGGTCTTTGTCAATGTTAACATGGTCTTTGTCAATGCTAACATGGTCTTTACAAATGTTTACATCTTCTTGGCTAAATTTTACATGCCGTTTCCCTTAGTCGACATGAAAGAATATTATAGAGTGTGTCTGGATTGTTAACATTTTGGGAGGTGATAATTCACAAAAAGTTAGGTATTAAACAAATCAGCATAGTGAGTTAAATGTAACTAAACCATTTACTGAAAATCAGAATTAGACTAACAACTATGTTCATTGAATAATGCTCGTTAAAATCCAAATACCGCTACAGAAACATAACATATGACAGCAACCATATAATGTACATGTACAACCATATAATGTACATGTACAACCATATAATGTACATGTACAACAACCATATAATGTACATGTACAACCATATAATGTACATGTACAGCCATATAATGTACATGTACAACCATATAATGTACATGTACAACCATATAATGTACATGTACAACAACCATATAATGTACATGTACAACAACCATATAATGTACATGTACAACCATATAATGTACATGTACAGCCATATAATGTACATGTACAACCATATAATGTACATGTACAACCATATAATGTACATGTACAACAACCATATGATGTACATGTACAACCATATAATGTACATGTACAACCATATAATGTACATGTACAACCATATAATGTACATGTACAACAACCATATAATGTACATGTACAACAACCATATAATGTACATGTACAACCATATAATGTACATGTACAACCATATAATGTACATGTACAACAACCATATGATGTACATGTACAACCATATAATGTACATGTACAACCATATAATGTACATGTACAACAACCATATGATGTACATGTACAACCATATAATGTACATGTACAACCATATAATGTACATGTACAACCATATAATGTACATGTACAACCATATAATGTACAACCATATAATGTACATGTACAACAACCATATGATGTACATGTACAACCATATAATGTACATGTACAACAACCATATAATGTACATGTACAACCATATAATGTACATGTACAACCATATAATGTACATGTACAACAACCATATGATGTACATGTACAACCATATAATGTACATGTACAACAACCATATAATGTACATGTACAACCATATAATGTACATGTACAACAACCATATGATGTACATGTACAACCATATAATGTACATGTGCAACCATATAATGTACATGTACAACCATATAATGTACATGTACAACTATATAATGTACATGTGCATATAATGTACATGTACAACTATATAATGTACATGTGCAACCATATAATGTACATGTACAACCATATAATGTACATGCACAACCATATAATGTACATGTACAACAACCATATAATGTACATATAATGTACATGTACAACCATATAATGTACATGTGCAACCATATATTGTACATGTACAAGCATATAATGTACATGTGCAACCATTTAATGTACATGTACAACCATATAATGTACATGTTCAACCATATAATGTACATGTGCAACCATATAATGTACATGTACAACCATATAAAGTGAATTTCATCTCTGCTAAATGCCACACATGTACGATGATGACACAAACATTTATTTAACAAATAATAAAATGAAGCATTTAAAACATTTAGTATCGCTAACATGTTAAAATGTAAAATGCAACAGGAATGACCTTCATGTGTTCTCAGTATAAGTTACACATACTGAAATATCACGAGACCAGCTCTTACACATAATTACATAGGTAAACACAATCGATTGATATTGCATTAATAACAATATCAAATACCCAGAAACAACACGTTTACGGCTTTCTAACACCATAAAGCAACAATCTAACAAACCTTCGACTATCAAGCGTTGGTGACATTTTATTAAAAAGTGTTTGGAGCCATAATGTGCACTACTGAGCCACTATTTTTTATGTTAAAGGCTGTTTGGATGAGAAACAGGAAGGTCTTCCGTTGGGCACAAAATTCCAAAAAATACGATATTATGCGCTACTATGAGACAGTGATATTTGTATTTAAATATATACGGATTTCATCAGGTATAAATATGAAGACAAACCATTCTTTTTCCGAAATGTAGTTCTATGCCTGTGTGGTTTAAAACAAATTTCGCATTCATGCATGGGTGTAATTTTCAGGATCGTGATATTTTCACACATCGCCGTAAAATGGCCGCGAACGCCGCCAGGACAATCTCGGGACAATCAGGCTTTTCAAACTAAAATCCAACCAGAAGTCGTGTTTTATTGTGTTTAAGGTATTTGTTGAAAATCAAAAAATTCTCTCCTTTGATTAAGTTCATCAATTTGAAAGCGCGCATTTCATTGGATGATTGCATGATTTAAACCAATCGCATTACAGCTTTCATATTGACATTGAGTGGTCACGCAAATTTGTCACATTGGACAGAAGAAGAAAGATCACTCGAATATTAATAGTTTGAACGGTGATTTCCTTTTCATATTGTTATTTTTCGATGAATTGCCGCTTATAACACTGGGAACGCGCACCTGTTTTGAATGGTTTAATTTGCGGGACTCGGTATGGTTTTTTACTTAATTCGCGGCGCGATCATAAAACTGTAAAAGAAAATAATATTGATAACCTTCACATGACATCATAAAATAATTTGACCAATCAGTGATTAAACTTGGTGTTTATCGTTGATGCTCAACTGACTTTAGCCCTTTATAAAACTAATTTGTAGTGATAATTATATTAAAAGCTTCATTTTTGTATGTAAAGCTATGCATCTTCTTTCGGTGCTGCCTAATTTTACAACACCAGTAGGCATACATTTAATTTAAATTATTGTCTAGTTTGATTTTTCATATAGAGATTGAGGATAAAGTCCGAGTAAACCCGTTTATTTTCACCTACTGAATATCTCAACCTACCGGAAGTTGACTGAATGTGAAAGTTATGAATTGTTTTTGTTATATGATGCAATGGATAAATAAAAGGAAAATAGAACCTTATCAGGGTTTTTAACCTATTAATTCAACCTCTTCCCAATTGCAAAAAAACTCCTTATTTTCCAAATCCTGGGTAGAAATATTCCCAATGTAAAAAAAAAAAAAATTGTTTTAGAAAGTTACTTTCCATTGTTTGTTTGTATGTTGTATGTTAAAATCATTGCTAAATTTAATACGTGACTGAGATTATACCTAAATACATTTTAATAAACGATTTCTCTTTAAAAACATTCCCTTAAAAAAAATTCTTTTTTCCCCAATTTTGACAATCAAAATCTCGTACTTCTTTTTCCCAAAATCAGCCGGCCTAGGACTTTTCCCAATTTGCTGACTGGGGCTAGAACAACTTACGTTCTTCAAGCAGTTGTCATGTTTGTATGCAGTTCATATGTATTAAAAATATATATGTAATATAAATAAATAAATGAAATCTATGGGTGGGTATTTTAGCCAACTTAAATTCTATAGTCTTGCAAACTTAATTTTGCATCTTTGGGTGGGTGGTCAATTTTAAAAGTGCCTTCCTGGGGTCCCATGTATGTTTTAATGGAAAAGCCCTTAGTCGAAACGTTTAAACTTTGATGTCACCCCACACAGTCGATCACCCACTAGAGTCAGCTGGGAAGATCGAGTTAGAGTTAGGGGTAAAGATTAGTGCATTGTTACAATCAAAATGCTATATTTTTTTTGATTGTTCAACCGTTATTCTGAGGGGTCCTTAAAACCTAGCTTTGTGTGTTAGTGGAAGATTATATAATACTAAATACAAACCATATTCAATGGCTATAAGTAACTATGAACTACAAAATCTGCAAGCTGCTGCAGAACTGATTTTCATGCAGTATTTCATCAAAGCAAAATTCTTTCAAAAAATATTTTAAAATTAAAATATTCTAGCGAAAATAACTGTGCCATGTAGTATTTCATATAAACTACAGTAGTATAGCAAAACAACTGATCCATGCAGTATTACATAGAAACTACAGTATTATAGAAAAAACAACTGATCCATGCAGTATTTCATACAAACTACAGTATTATAGCAAAAACAACTGATTGATGCAGTATTTCATACAAACTACAGTATTATAGCAAAAACAACTGATCCATGCAGTATTCCATATAAACTACAGTATTATAGCAAAAACAACTGATTGATGCAGTATTCCATATAAACTACAGTATTATAGCAAAAACAACTGATCCATGCAGTATTCTATATAAACTACATTATTATAGCAAAAACAACTGATCCATGCAGTATTTCATATAAACTACAGTAGTATAGCAAAACAACTGATTGATGCAGTATTACATAGAAACTACAGTATTATAGAAAAAACAACTGATCCATGCAGTATTTCATACAAACTACAGTATTATAGCAAAAACAACTGATTGATGCAGTATTTCATACAAACTACAGTATTATAGCAAAAACAACTGATCCATGCAGTATTCCATATAAACTACAGTATTATAGCAAAAACAACTGATTGATGCAGTATTCCATATAAACTACAGTATTATAGCAAAAACAACTGATCCATGCAGTATTCTATATAAACTACATTATTATAGCAAAAACAACTGATCCATGCAGTATTTCATATAAACTACAGTAGTATAGCAAAACAACTGATCCATGCAGTATTACATAGAAACTACAGTATTATAGAAAAAACAACTGATCCATGCAGTATTTCATACAAACTACAGTATTATAGCAAAAACAACTGATTGATGCAGTATTCCATATAAACTACAGTATTATAGCAAAAACAACTGATCCATGCAGTATTCTATATAAACTACAGTATTATAGAAAAAACAACTGATCCATGCAGTATTTCATACAAACTACAGTATTATAGCAAAAACAACTGATTGATGCAGTATTTCATACAAACTACAGTATTATAGCAAAAACAACTGATCCATGCAGTATTTCATACAAACTACAGTATTATAGCAAAAACAACTGATTGATGCAGTATTTCATACAAACTACAGTATTATAGCAAAAACAACTGATCCATGCAGTATTCCATATAAACTACAGTATTATAGCAAAAACAACTGATTGATGCAGTATTCCATATAAACTACAGTATTATAGCAAAAACAACTGATCCATGCAGTATTCTATATAAACTACATTATTATAGCAAAAACAACTGATCCATGCAGTATTTCCTATAAACTACAGTAGTATAGCAAAACAACTGATCCATGCAGTATTACATAGAAACTACAGTATTATAGAAAAAACAACTGATCCATGCAGTATTTCATACAAACTACAGTATTATAGCAAAAACAACTGATTGATGCAGTCTACAGAATGCAGCAATTACAACATTCCAAATTATGTAGTATTTCAGAATTATACAGTACACTCAGCCCAATTTATACATGTTTCACTCAACTGCAGTGACCCATTTATTTTCACTGCCCTTGTACACAAAAAAGCAATCCAAACATCACAGGGTGATAAAATGTTAACTGTGATCAATCCTTCATTGTTAATGAACCTTAAATCACTGTGGTACACCCCCATCCATTGACATTGTCCTTCACCATGAATCATGGCATAACAAGAGGGTCAAATTACCCCGGATGGCTCACCTGATCATAACCCAGTACCATTGTCCTTCACCATGAATCATGGCATAACAAGAGGGTCATTTGACCCTGAATGACCCTAAATGGCTCACCTGATCACCACATTCTAGACACTCGCAACAGTAACAGAAGTGGGTGAGATGAAAAAGCTCTGGTTAGTTCTGAGAAGAATATTTTTTTAAGATCTTTCATTACGAATGTCAGCTGAAGGAAAACTAGTTTTATTACGTCTATATTCAAGATGTGTCACCATATTGTTTGTCATTGTGCTTCATGGTAATCAACAATGAGTCTGAGAACTGTCTCATTGTGTCGCAATGGAGTATAATCTCGGTGATAGACGACTTCAGCACAAATCATGCTACCCGTACTGTAAACTACAGTATCCTAGCTACAACAACAATTATAAATTAGCCAGTATTTCAGAACTACAATAAGTCATCAAGAACAACTGTCAACCTATATACAGTATTTCATAGCTGCCGATTTTCGAGTTTAAACAGTTGGTATCATATAACCATGTAGTAGTAGGATATACCAGGGAATAATTTGAAGGTGACCAAGTTAATAATCATTTCTACAGAACATTCATTACTACACCATTTTCTCCATAAAATGAAAGTGCATTATTATTTGGTTTGTATTTTTAAATACAAAACACCAAATCCACAGAAATGACCAACATGTGTTTTACTCTGTATTACAGCCAACTTGCATATTCTGAACCAGTCATACCTTGTGATCATATTCTGAACCAGTCATACATTGTGATCATATTCTGAACCAGTCATACATTGTGATCATATTCTGAACCAGTCATACATTGTGATCATATTCTGAACCAGTCATACATTGTGATCATAATTTGAAACTTCTTGTAGTAGATGATAAAGGTGTAAAAAGAAAATAGGTATCTTTTTGTTGTTTACGCGATTAAATTAAAAAAAGAAATAACTTGGGTGTAGTGTAAAATTATGTGTGACATTGTTGTTTGCTAAACTGCACATGTCAATATAACAAACAATTTACTTAGTCCAGTCAATAATGCGGACATGAATTGTGAAGAATCTCAACATGAAATGTAAATAATCATCTAAATATCCACACTAAATAGAGTATTTCACAGAAATACAGTATCCATAACATCACTAGATGGGAGCCAGTGTTCTCTTCTGGTGCGCTGTCAGTTCAGGATGCCAAAAGTCGATGATCAAGACGAGTCGGAAATCTTTCCCATCATGCCACACTTCATGCTCAAATGAATCGTCAAATATTATAAACTTTCCCTCCTTCCATGTACTGTATAGGAGAGAAATACAAGGTGATCATACTACGTATACGGTGTATGTGAGGAGCGAAGATGTTTATTTTAAAGAGATTGGAGGCATATATTCAACCAAGACTTATTATTGAGAGTTCTGAAAAACTTGAAAAGGGTGAAATAACTATCAAAACAAACAAAGATTATGGTCACTTCCATATCCATTTTAGAACAGACTTCAAATCTTCTTTGTTTTTCAGAACACTATATAAATTTCAAACTTTGATTTTGAAAAACTATTCCTGCTTTTTATCAAAAGAAGTAATTTACATAATATAAACAAGTACAGTCTGTTGAAAAGAAAATCATCTTCAGATCTACTTGAAACATAACTTGAAGTTTCTTTACTAGGTTATACATTTATAAAACAAAATACATAACGACTCTCTCCGTTGTATTCTGTTCCTACCATTGTGATAGTAACTCGTAACACGTTATTATCAGTGACACAACAACCAATATTCATAGTTACCCAGTAATATCTCCAACCCTTATCCGGGGTCCCTCAGGAACAACTAGCCCCAGGTGGGCCCTGATTCTACAGTTTGTAGGTCCCGTGTGAGGCCAGACATGGACGCCTGGATGCATCACAGAAAATTTTACTTGTCCCCTTGTGCAGCCCCGTGCATCAGGGATCTGGTCTATTAAGGCACATGTTTTGGGTACTTTTTTACAATTCTCCACATTTTTTTGACCTGTAAAATGAATTAATATGCCATAAAGTGTTGCCTATTTATCGTGTTAAAAAAATGACATTCATTTGGTGCAGCCTTGGTCTCTATCTTAATGTTTTTTATATTGTTATCTTTATATGTTTACAGTACAGTTTGTGATTTCATAAGCATGGCACCTTTAATTTTCAAGAAGAATATTCTTACGGTTGGCAGGATGGTTCTACCCAGGAAAAATAGGGTGGTCTGCCTCTACCACAACAAAATCGACCTGACCTCTCTGACAGAGAGTGAACTGTTTTATTACTGCTCTGAAAGAAAGTGAACTGTTCCCTTACCTCTCTGATAGAGAGTGCACTGTTTCCTTACCTCTGATGGACTCTGAACTGTTTCCTCACCTCTCGGATAGAGAGTGAACTGTTTTTTCTTCTTTTTTTTACCTCTCTGAAAGAAAGCGAACTGAATCCTTACATCTGATAAGGATGTTCACTGGTGTTCACTGTTTCCTCACCTCTGATAGAGTGAAATATTTCTTTAACTCTCTGATAGAGAGTGAACCATTTCCTTACCTCTCTGATAGAGAGTGAACTGTTTCCAGTCTCCCTTTTCCCTGAGATTTTCCTCTTCTGGCATGAAGGAGCCTTTCTTAAGATCCATCTGGGATATACCTTCTTCTCGAATGGTCTTCCAATGCTTCTCTAACAGCTGAAATAAATATATTCACTTGTAACTCCAAACCAATACACATAAATGGATACAGCAAGAGTGAACATATAGAAGATGGCTTAAACAATATAAAGTTAAAACCTACTTACATCTAACTCTTTTTTATATGAAGTCTGTTCTGGGGTCCACCAGGGCCTGCCTGTGAGAGGTGTGTCTGCATTGTACAGGGACCGTTGATAAGGGGACAGAAACAATCCTCGATCTGTTCCAAGCTGGTATACCTCGTACGCCTGTGTGAACCAGAAATATTGGCATATGAAGATGTTAACAAAGACTCTTCAGGTTTTGATGGTGATGACGATGTGACGATGATGATGATGATCATCATGATGTTGATGATGATGATGATGTTGATGATGATGATGTTGATGATGATGATGATGATGTTGATGATGATGATGTGATGATGATGTTGATGATGTTGATGATGATGATGTTGATGATGATCATGATGATCATGTTGATGATGATGATGATGATGATGATGTTGATGATGATGTTGATGATCATGATGATGATCATGATGTTGTTGATGATGATCATGATGTTGTTGATGATGATGATGATGATGATCACAATGTTGATGATGTTGATGATAATGATGTTGATGATGATGATGATCATCATCATCATCATGATGATCATGATGTTAATAAATTGGCTCCTATGCAGTTTTTTTTTATTATTCAGACGTTCTATGTAACTGCATATACGCCTAATTTCCTTTGCAAAAAATAAGACTGGAAAAACCGCTCCAACACCCAAGTGATTTTCGAACGAAATTGAGCAGCTTATCAGACTCCTGTGCGTAAACCATGACGATAATCTAACAAAATAATAAGTTATTTAAGATTTACTTTTGGTTTTATTCTTTTCCGAAGCATATTTTACATAATATATCGGTTTTTCGTAGATCGCTAAACATGTATTGACAATATATTGACAAGTGCGCGTCTCTCCCAACCGTTGCATGCGCATAAATACACAAAAGTGTGATATTTTCCACTGTGTACGTGTCACGAAACTGCGTTGTATATAATGTACCTAGTATAAAGTGTTCAAGTCTTAGGTTAACAAAAGGTAATGGACGAAGGGTGCCGGGATATTTATTATATATTACCCCTTCAGACAGAAAATTTTAAAAATCTCACTTGTTTTATAGCCTGATCTCAGGGGGAAAAACACCTAACCATAGACCTACTGTATGTCCATGACCTAACTTAAGCTTGTTTATTTTGTTTTGTTATGTTCATTTCATTTCGTATATAGGGGGTGGGGGTGAGTTTACGGGTAGATTCGTGGGGCAACCCACTAAAAAATCTGTAAAATATGGAAATTTATGTTAAAAAAAAGTAATTATTCTAAATTATTTTGTAAAAGTTGCGCCCCCAACTAGCGGATGGGATTTGTGTTTTATAAAAAAAAATCGTTGTATGTTTGGTGGAGCTTCTTTTTTTTCGAACTTTGTCCCACCTATGACGGGGAGATTAAATGGGTCAGCTTAAGGTGGCTGAAAAGAACACTAAATTATTTTATAAAAGTTGCGCCCCAACCCGCCCCACCACTAGGGAGAGCGGATGGGATATTGTGCTTTATAAAAAGAAATCGTTGTGTGTTTGGTGGAGCTGAACATGGAGATTTTGTTTACGAAAAAATAACTGTCACTAGTATTCAAATGAAAGGAAAATAACACTTATAAACACATATCTTTTTTATTCAATACCTAATCTGCTTTTAACAAACCATTATATTCTAGTTTGCAACACTATATAATCATTTTCATTAACATCCACCTAAAGTCACTGTCTTTTCATTCTAATTTATCAAAAAGACACTTTAACACACAACATGTATAATCAATCCATCAACCATTCCATTACATGTTAATGAAGCTGTCAACTGCAACCATTTTCCCTTTACATATACACAACGAAAAACAGTTGGAACAGCACATACATTTGGAACATTCCCATATGTCACAGGTTTTGTTTTCACATGCTGACAATACTGGCAGCTTGTCTCTCGTCATTGAAGCTGTTGGAAGCTTTTCCAAGATCACTCGCCTGTAACAGGACTTATTGTTCACTACTTCCTTCATCACTTCATTCGTGACGGATTTCATGAGTGAACGACCAAACGCTAGCATCCCCCCCACAATGCCAATCCGTCGTGTGTACCACTCCCCAGAGTTTATAGGATGGCGAGTTGTCCGTTGTCCATCGTCGTCCGCTAACTTTTGCCTTGTGAACACTCTTGCACCTTCATTACTATTATTCGGATCTTTACCAAACTGCTAATTTTCATATACTTTATATTCTCTTTATTACGATTTAAGAATGAGGAAGAGTCTTGTAAAGTAATAAACGAAATAAATATTACAAAAAATATTACTTTTAAATCGGCATGAAATATTACACAATGTTTAACGTTTATATGCCATGATTGTAGCAATAAACGGTTCTATTCTATCGACGGTGCATGGTAGGTTGAACTAATATGCGCATGGAACTCTGGGTAAGAATTTCAAACAAGATGGCGGTAACTTTCGATTATTCGGAAATATGTGAATATATTCGCGATAAATTTGGATAATCTGAGATATTTCATCGTGGCAGGTAAATTTATAATACTAATCGACTTAAAATAAATTCTTCTTTCAACCTGTGCATATATAATATACAAACAATGCTGTTTAAAAGCGTGAAACAGATTCCGTTGGGAAAGTCCAGTCGTAAAATGTGCAATAATCATTACACGTCGATGCTCGCCAATACGAAAAATTTCAAAAGAGAATTAAACGTGTATTTTAACACACTAGATGTTGATGATGATGTTGATGATGATGTTGATGATGATCATCATGATGATGATGTTGTTGAGGATGATGATGATGTTGATGATGATCATGATGATCATGATGTGATCATGATGATCATGATGTTGATGATGATGATGTTGTTGAGGATGATGATGATGATGATGTTGATGATGATCATGATGATCATGATGTGATCATGATGATGATGATGTTGATGATGATGATGATGATGATGATGATGTTGATGATATTAAATTAATTCAAATTAATACAAAACAAGTATACCTTGTCTGTGCGGTTGATTCTGCTATATGCATCTCCAAGATGATAGTAGAATTTGCCTTCATTTGTGCCGGGAGCATTGCTTTCAATACCTCTCTGCAGCAGGGGTATGGCCTTCTCATAGTTTAAGTCATTGGTTTTAATAATAAAGCCAAGGTGGACCAGAGAAAACCCGTCATCTGGATCTTTCTCCAATATCTGCAAATAGTACACATATTCTGAGTGAATAATTGTTATAAGGAAGAGTGGATTGATGGAACTGTGAACAAATAAATAAATTGACTTGGGGGTCACTGATAGATATATTAACAAGTACATGAAAGACTGGAGACGTTCATCCCATTACATGATACTGTCCACAGACATACCTGCCACGTTTTCCAAATCTAGATTGAGTCTGGAAACAGTGAGATTGGGACTTGACAAGTGGATGTTTTTTGTTGGTTAAATATTTTTAGCTTCTTTTTCCATTAAAATCTGTAAATATTACTTTTTTTCGCGTTTTACTGGTAGATAAAAAAACCAGAAGGGCCTGTTGACGCTTTACTGGCTAAAACGGCTCTTATATCAAGGGTTGTCGACATAAAATTCCCATCAGTACTTTTAAAACATCACAAAAACAACAGGGCTAGGAAGGCCTTAGATCGCTCACCTGGTAATCATGGGCAATAAGTCTGCTGTGTCTAGTCTGGCATGGGTATTTTTTAATTTGTCCAACTTTCTTCTATGAATGAAATTTCATAAAAAGAGGTCAATGACCTTGAAGCTACTGGCAGGTTCTGATAGCTAGATCAGCATTCCTTGAAGTTTCGACAAGTTTTTATATATAACTCTATGTAAACAAAGATGGCCGCTGGCAACAATGTTTAATGTCGAATCAAATTAATTTTCAACAAGGACCAACATCATGTCATGCTGATCATGTTAGAAAAAGTCCCATATCAATATTACTTACAGTTTTCAAGAAGTAGTCGCTACAAATTTGTTTTTTAAAAATCTATTTTTAGCCATGGTGGCCAACTTGAATTTCGAGCCAACCTGAAATTTGGCTAGGACCAACTAGACATCAAGAGCTACATTCCTGCGAAGTTTCATGAAAATCCGTGACGTAGTTTCAGAGGAGTAGTCGCTACAAGTTTTTACTATGTAACTCTAAGTAAACAAAGATGGCCACCGTCAGCCATGTTTAATGGTGAATCAAAATGATTTTCAACAAGGACCAACATCATGTCATGCTGATCATTTTAGAAAAAGTCCCCTATCAATATCACTTATAGTTTTCAAAAAGTAGTTGCTACAAAATTGTTTTTGAAAAATCTATTTTTATCCATGGTCGCCGTCTTGAATTTCCGGCCAATCTGAAAGTTTGCTAGGATCACTTAGACATCAAGAGCAACATTCCTGTGAAATTCCATGAAAATCTGTCAAGTAAATTCAGAGGAGTAGTCGCTACAATTTTTTACTATATAACTCTATGTAAACAAAGATGGCCGCTGCAGCCATATTTAATGTTGAATCAAAATGATTTCCGACAAGGACCAACAACATGTTATGCTGATCATTTTAGAAAAAGTGCCATATCAATATCACTTATAGTTTTCAAGAAGTGGACACTACAATCTTGTTTTTTAAAAATCTATTTTTAGCCGTGGTGGCCATCTTGAATTTCAGGCCGACCTAGACACCAAGAGCTACATTCCTGTGAAGTTTCATGAAAATCCTTCAAGTAGTTTCAGAGGAGTAGACGCTACAATTTTTACTATATAACTCTATGTAAACAAAGATGGCTGCTGGCAGCCATGTTTAACGTTGAATCAAAACGATTTCCGACAAGGATCAACATCAGATCATGCTGATCATTTTAGAAAAAGTGCCATATCAATATCACTTATAGTTTTCATATAGTAATCGCTACAAACTTGTTTTTTAAAAATCTGTTTTAGCTTTGGTGGCCATCTTGGATTTCACATCAACATTAATTTTTGCTACGATCAACTAGACTTCATGGGCAACATTTCTGTAAAGTTTCATGAAAATCCATCCAGTGGTTTCAGAGGAGTAGTCGCTACAAAAAAAACTTACGGATGGACACCGCACCACTGCATAAGCTCTGCTGATCTTTGATCAGTAGAGCTAAAAATCATTAAATTGCAGGTGTTTTTTCTCTACATTTAAATACAATTACATTTAACTCATTTACCTAAAACATATTTTATATTATCATTTTCTATATAAGCACATAAAACTGTAAGGTATTCATGCATCACATTCTGTAATTTTTTTATAAAAAAATAAAGCTATTAGTACGATGACAGATCTTTGATGTTAAGCAAATAAAATAATAACAGTGTGTTCTGTCATAACTACTAGCAAGTTGTAATTTCATGACACTTTCACTTCACAGTGGTTTTTCATCCTTTGAATCATAACTTTCCCATGTAGATGGTCATCTACCTCCCATGCAGGAGGTCATGGTTTCTCCATGCTCCATGGCTGGTGGTAGGGCATCCAACTCACATGTAGGAGGTCATGGTTTCTCCATGCTCCATGGCTGGTGGTAGGGAATTTACCTCACATGTAGGAGGTCATGGTTTCTCCATGCTCCATGGCTGGTGGTAGGGAATCCACCTCACATGTAGGAGTACATGGTTTCAATCCCCTAATGATTCACACCAAAGACTTCATAAAATTGTACAAGTCGCTCCCTTTCCTGATGTTCAGCATATAAAAGGTAGTTCTAGGTGTCAGTATAATATGACTGGCTGGGGTATCAGGCCAAGTGTCTGTGGCGAGGTACATGTATTGCAGCCAGTGTGGCAGCACTATAAAGTTGGGTGTCGAGCTCACTGCTTAAAGAAGACATTATTATGACATGATGAGATTAAGAATACATACATATTCTCCAAGCTCAACTTGCAGGATGTTCCCAGCACTAGACTTTGTGCTCAAACAAGAGGTCAATGACCTTGAAGCTCTACTGATTGATTTTGATTTCAGGAAGTAGTCGCTACAGACTTGTTTTTTGAAAAATTATTTTTAGCCGTGGCGGCCATCTTGAATTTCCGGCCGACCTGAAATTTTGCTAGGATCAATTAGACATCAAGAGCAACATTCCTGTGAAGTTTCATGAAAATCCGTCAAGTAGTTTCACAGGATTAGTCGCTACAACTTTTTACTATATAACTCTATGTAAACAAAGATGGCTGCTGGCAGCCATGTTTAACGTTTACAAAAAGTCCAATATCAATATCACTTATAGTTTTCAAGTAGTAGTCGCTACAAACTTGTATTTTGAAAATCTATTTTTAGCCATGGCAGCCATCTTGAATTTCCGGCCGACCTGAAATTTTGCTAGGATCAATAAGACATCAAGAGCAACATTCCTGTGAAATTTCATGAAAATCCGTCAAGTAGTTTCAGAGGAGTAGTCGCTACAATTTTTCATTATATAACTCTATGTAAACAAAGATGGCCACTGGCAGCCATGTTTAACGTCGAATCAAAATAATGTTCGACTCTTATAATCATCATGTCATGCTGATCATTTTACAAAAAGTCCCATATCAATATCACTTATAGTTTTCAAGACGTAGTCGCTACAAACTTCTTTTTTAAAAATCTATTTTTAGCTGTGGTGGCCATCTTGAATTTCTGGCCGATCTGATCAATTAGACATTAAGAGCAATATTCCTGTAAAGTTTCATGAAAATCTGTCAAGTAGTTTCAAAGGAGTAGTCGCTACAAGTTTTTACTATATAACTGTATGTAAACAAAGATGGCCTCTGGCAGCCATGTTTAACGTTGAATCAAAACGATTTTTGACAAGGACCAACATCATGTCATATTGATCATTTTAGAAAAAGTCCCATATCAATATCACTTATAGTTTTCAAGAAGTAGTCGCTACAAACTTGTATTTTAAAACTCTATTTTTAGCCGTGGCGGTCATCTTGAATTTCCGGCCGACCTGAAATTTTGCTAGGATCAATTAGACATCAAGAGCAACATTCCTGTGAAGTTTCATGAAAATCCGTCAAGTAGTTTCACAGGATTAGTCGCTACAACTTTTTACTATATAACTCTATGTAAACAAAGATGGCTGCTGGCAGCCATGTTTAACGTTTACAAAATGTCCAATATCAATATCACTTATAGTTTTCAAGTAGTAGTCGCTACAAACTTGTATTTTGAAAATCTATTTTTAGCCATGGCAGCCATCTTGAATTTCCGGCCGACCTGAAATTTTGCTAGGATCAATAAGACATCAAGAGCAACATTCCTGTGAAATTTCATGAAAATCCGTCAAGTAGTTTCAGAGGAGTAGTCGCTACAATTTTTCATTATATAACTCTATGTAAACAAAGATGGCCACTGGCAGCCATGTTTAACGTCGAATCAAAATAATGTTCGACTCTTATAACCATCATGTCATGCTGATCATTTTACAAAAAGTCCCATATCAATATCACTTATAGTTTTCAAGACGTAGTCGCTACAAACTTCTTTTTTAAAAATCTATTTTTAGCTGTGGTGGCCATCTTGAATTTCTGGCCGATCTGATCAATTAGACATTAAGAGCAATATTCCTGTAAAGTTTCATGAAAATCTGTCAAGTAGTTTCAAAGGAGTAGTCGCTACAAGTTTTTACTATATAACTGTATGTAAACAAAGATGGCCTCTGGCAGCCATGTTTAACGTTGAATCAAAACGATTTTTGACAAGGACCAACATCATGTCATATTGATCATTTTAGAAAAAGTCCCATATCAATATCACTTATAGTTTTCAAGAAGTAGTCGCTACAAACTTGTATTTTAAAACTCTATTTTTAGCCGTGGCGGTCATCTTGAATTTCCGGCCGACCTGAAATTTTGCTAGGATCAATTAGACATCAAGAGCAACATTCCTGTGAAGTTTCATGAAAATCCCTCAAGTAGTTTCAGAGAAGTAGTTGCTACAAGTTTTCATTATATAACTCTATGTAAACAAAGATGGCCGCTGGCAGCCATGTTTAACGTCGAATCAAAACGATTTTCGACAAGGACCAACATCATGTCATGCTGATCATTTTAGAAAAAGTCCCATATCAATATCACTTATAGTTTTCATGAAGAAGTCGCTACAAACTTGTTTTTTAAAAACCTATTTTTAGATCTGGCGGCCATCTTGGATTTCACATCAACATGAATTTTTGCTAGGATCAACTAGACTTCATGGGCAACATTTCTGTAAAGTTTCATGAAAATCCATTCAGTAGTTTCAGAGGAGAAGTCGCTACAAAAAAAAGTTTACGGACAGACAGACGGACAGACAGACGGATAGACGGACGCCGCACCACGGCATAAGCTCTGCTGATCTCTGATCAGTAGAGCTAAAAAAACATAATTTAAACAAGAAACGTGGAAATTCCACGAAAACCAGGTTTTCCGTTAGGAAACCATTTTTCTATTTTTAGTAGCAGTGACCTTGAACTTGACCTCAGTGACCCCAAATGCAATCCTAAGCTTCCTTCACATATAAGGTACCTCTCATTCCCAACTAAAGTTATTGAGCATAAACTTTTTCTATTTTTATTAACCTTGACCTTGACCCCAGTGACCCACAATGCAATCCAAACTTCCTTTTAATATAAGCTACCTACACAGCAAGATTCATTCTAATATCTCATTCCTTACTTAAGTTATTGAGCAGAAACCGTTTTTCTATTTTTAATAACAGTGAACATGACCTTGACCCCAGTGACCCCAACCGCACTCCCAAGCTTCTTTCCATATAAGCTGCCAGTTTCATTGCAATACCTCATTCCTAACAAAAGTTATTGAGCGGAAACCGTTTTTCTATTTTTAATAACAGTGACCTTGACCCCAGTGACCCCAAATGCAATCCTAAGTTTCCTTTTCAATTAAGCTACCTACCCTGCAAGTTTCATCGCAATACCTCATTCCTAACAAAAGTTATTGAGCGGAAACCGTTTTTCTATTTTAGTAACTGTGACCTTGACCTTGACCTTGATCCCGGTGACCACAAATATAATCCGAAGCTTCCTTTCCATATAAGCTACCTACCCTGCAAGTTTCATCGCAATATCTCATTCCTAACAAAAGTTATTGAGCGTAAACCATTTTTCTATTTTTAGTAACAGTGACCTTGACCCCAGTGACTCCAAATGCAATCCCAAGCCTCCTTTCCATATAAGCTACCTACCCTGCAAGTTTCATCATACTACCTCATTCCTAACAAAAGTTACTGAGCGGAAACTAAGAGTTAAACACCGCCCGCACGCACGCCCGCCTGCACGCCTGCCAAACGACATACCCCAATCTAATAACCAAGTTTTCCGAAGAAAACCTGCTTAAAAATATCAAAAATTTCCTTTAATAAGATTTATACACAGCCAAACACCTTTTTAATAATTTATGCAAGTGTTTTTTCACTCATCAATCATCATGGGAAGCTCAGCAATTGACTGCAATTTATTAAACAGACTAGACAAAATCTCAAAGCGCCAACTTTGATAAGATGGTATGTACATGAGTCACATGTCAATGCCCCAGTCTATGTACTTACAGCCTAAGGTGATAAAATAGTCAGAACTGGTCAGAATGGGTTTTCCATGTAGGTACAAACACAGTAGGTCAACTTTCCTATTGAAAACAAACAACTTGTCCAAGTTGCACGTGCCAAATATTGTAGCAGTACAAGTTGTTTGTACCTACATCACAAGACTGGTAAAACCCATGAGAGGTCTATTCTGGAGTTAGTCTATTGGCGAGAATGCATAAGTCTATTGGCAGGTATGCGTAAGTCTATTGGCAGGTATGCATATGTCTATTGGCGGATATGCATAGATCTATTGGAAGGTATGCATAAGTCTATTGGAAGGTATGCATAAGTCTATTGGAAGGTATGCATAATTCTATTGGCAGGTATGCATATGTCTATTGGCAGGTATGCATAAGTCTATTGGCAGGTATGCATAAGTCTACTGGCAGGTATGCATAGGTATATTGGAAGGTATGCATAAGTCTATTGGAAGGTATGCATAATTCTATTGGCAGGTATGCATAGGTCTATTGGCAGGAATGCATAAGTCTATTGGCAGGTATGCATAAGTCTACTGGCAGGTATGCATAGGTCTATTGGAAGGTATGCATAAGTCTATTGGAAGGTATGCATAATTATATTGGCAGGTATGCATAGGTCTATTGGCAGGTATGCATAAGTCTATTGGCAGGTATGCATACGTCTACTGGCAGGTATGCATAGGTCTATTGGAAGATATGCATGAGTCTATTGGAAGGTATGCATAATTATATAGGCAGGTATGCATACGTCTATTGGCAGGTACACATAAGTCTATTGGCAGGTATGCATAAGTCTATTGGCAGGTATGCATAAGTCTACTGGCAGGTATGCATAAGTCTATTGGCAGGTATGCATAAGTCTACTGGCAGGTATGCATAAGTCTATTGGCAGGTATGCATAAAGTCTCACCTTATTATCTGAAGTGGTTTCATTACGATATTATGGACGGGACACAAACATTTTACTTCATCAAACTTAACTCCGTAACATAATATCTTCTTTGATTTTTCTCATTGCTAAGCTCATCAAAGATCCTATTCAAACAAACCTTCATTTCAAATTTGGTAAAAATCAAACGTTTGTTACTAAAGTTATTGTGTAAAGAAGCTGAAATTCTCTTCTTCTGACATAATCAATGGAAATAACAACGCAATGTAAACTGAATTTGATTCCTTGTCAAACTCATCTGAGATATTATTGAAACAAACCTTCATACATACTAAATTTGGAAAAATCAGAAGACATATAAAGCTATCATGTAAACAAGCTGAAATCAAGAGTAATAACTCTACAATTCACAAAAGTATTGTCTTCATTGTCAAATTCCTGTGAAATCTTGTTGAAACAAACCTTAAACTAGAATCTGGTGAAAATCTGAAGTAATCACAAAAACAATCTTTGACTAAATCAATGGGCCAGGGTTCAAACTGGAGGGCGACATTAGAGACAGTCACTTTTTCCTCTGTGACTTCGCTTTTTTTCAAACCCACGGCAAAGTTGAAGTTGCCGTCAGATTGACCATTTTGATTTTTTCCGCACTCAAGCAAAGTTAAACCACAGGAAATGCATCTTTTGAATATTACCTTCTATTATTATAATTGTCTATGAAGGACATTAACAGTGAATTTTAGTGTTCTTTTTCAGAGGTCAAGCAGACGTTCAAAACAATCTCAATAACACACACTATCGTGTGCAGAAATGAATTTCCTATCCAACAATACCTTTCTTCGTTTATGACCCTTGATTTAATGAAAGGCCTAACAGCAAGTGGATTAGGCAGAAATTGAAGATTTGGATGTGCAAAAGTGCACACAGGATGTGCAGAATGAATTGTAACTTGGGCAAAGAACCAATCCGTGCCAAGTCCTCTTGGGCACTGTTTACAGATAAAGGTAAAAAAGGTATATGTTAGATAATTTCTGACCGGTTGGCTGGCTGATTACCTTAGTATTGTTGCCCCTGATTATGTCACAATAAGCTCATTTCCGTGTTTATATCTAAATCTGATAACTTTATTTAACAGGTTCTAATTTTCACTAATTTTTTTGTTTCAATAAGGTCTTGGAAGAGGAAAATTGACCCATAGATCATTTGTTTTATTGTCTTTCAGGATTCAAACTAGCCCTGGATTTTAGGGAGAAGTGACCCTCCCTTGTTTTGGGGAGAAAGTTGACTATAGGTTACTATAACTGATGTGTTCAACATGTTTTATGTAGATTAGAAATTGTTTTTGTCTTTAAAATGTTATACTGGTAGATATGTTCCTTCCTGCTGACAGATATAAAAGTTAAATGTTTCACTTAATTTTGCTAACACTGTGTAACATGTTCTTAATACCCTGAAACTGGCCGAATTAATCTTTGAGGACTTCACTGAGCACCTTCCAAGTATTTCCATTTTTGGACTGGTACAACTTTAGTGAATTTTATTTAAAACCAATTTTTATTGTAACCATCAACCAGAGAACTTTTTTCTTAGAACTTTGCATCAATGAAACGTGACATTTTTTCCGACGATCACATGTCTGGTCATAGCCACGCCGTAAATATCGACCTTCTAGCGATCACTTTATTACGATTGATTTTGTTATTAATATCATGTTGTTAAATACTAATCTTTTTTTTTGTTTTGTATTTATGTATATTTTTACACTGTAAGGCCATAAAAAATTAATTACCTGGTTCTCAGGCCCGCCCGCATGTCTTTTTTTGGTGCCGCATTGCCAGTTTCATCTCAAAAGTAATAAAATAAAAATTGGAAATGCGCTACTGAAATTTCGAAAAAAATAATCCGCATCCAAGTTCGTTCCGGTTTTTACATGCAACTACCTCAAGGGAATCCCCCTTGTGGGTAGACTGGTGCGCGGCCGACTATCTGCCTCTCTGCTCGCTAGCTTGTGAGTTTTGCAGTCGTACGGGTACCAATCTAGGAGTCAGACGCTTGAGACGCTTGGAACTAGTAGGTGCTACAGAACAGGCGATTTATTCAAGCGTCTAATTGACAAAGTCTCACAACAATATGCAATAGTTCATGCGTGATCTAATACAAATATACGGACTTATTGTGATTGAAAGAAGCATAAGTCGGGAAGAAATGATAAGGTAATGATCGCCAATAGAGATGAGCTGATCCAACCGGTTATTGCACATGTATTTCGAGATATTTCGCATCAATACATGTATTGGAATTAAAAGTTTGGATTAAAAAAAATCGCCGGCGTGTCTGTTGACCACTGTAAAATTGTAAAAAAAAATGCGCCCGCCCACATCTCTTCTCAGAAAAAGTGGCCTGAGAACCAGGTATTTATTTTTTTGTGGCCTAATCTTTATTCCAGAGATAGCCCACAATTGGAAAATAAGCATTATTCTATTCTTCTTGAAAAAGTGCTAATGAAAATATCTGGGTAGGGCCTTTTTTTCTGGTTGGTTAGGAAATGGCTAACATAACATTTTTTAAGTGTGGCCTAGACAGACAGACAGCCCTACTGGCCTTAAAATTGTCCATGAGCACATGTTCACATGTATATGCACATCAGTTTTAACTGAATGACTTGTTTCATCAATTTAAAGAGATATTACATACTATGCTGTCCACATTATGGTCTCTTTAGTTAGCTACATTACGCTTATTAAAGCACAACAAACCAGAAACTAAAGCAAATAATTCTATCTGGAATAAAGCAATTACAGCTTACTTCTTCAAACTCATCTCGTGCAAGATCGTTTTTTCCACTCTGGAGGAAGCTTACACCAAACTGGCGTCGGAACACCAGGTTGTCTGGGAACTTGCCAACTAGGAATCTCCACGTGGACACAGCCTTACCCGCCCAACCTGGAACACACAGAGAGGATTATGGGTAGTAATGTAATGTTGACTAAGAATTATTGCCTGAGCTTCTGATGGTCGGAAATATATTTACAAAGAACATTCCAAGCCAAACTTGAAACAATAATTCTGTGGAAGCAATTGTCTTGCCTACATTGTCTTTAAAACATATTACAGAATGATTTGCATAAAAACTTTCATATTTTCCTTAGAAAATGCAGTGGAAATAGCCCATCTGTGCATATGTCAATCATTTCTTTGACACATATGTGTAGTGTACTGTTAGTACCAAGTTATCTGATCGGTCAAAATGCAATGGTAGCGCTCATTTGATTGTTAGTCAGGGGCAGTAATTTTTAAACTGTTTTTGGCAAATTTCTTACATATTTGCATGAAGCCTGGACTATTCAATACAAGGTATCATCATTATCTGTACCAATAATTATCAAAAATCTCACCTCGAAATGTCTGCCTTTCGGCCAGCTTTTTAGCGATGGTTACCACTAACTGCTTAGGAGTCTCAGACAATTTCATTGCCCTTTCCATGAGTTTCATCCCTTCCTCCAGAAACTGGTTACTTCGCTGCTTCTCTGCCAGACGGTCATTTATCATCGCTTTCCCCCATAATGCCCTGGGACTATCGGGGTTTGTTTTCAAAATGGCGTCAAAGTTCTTTAAAGCCTCTGTGAGATCATCCTGGCAATTTAAAAAATCTTTTTAACGTAAAAAAATAAATATGAATGGATGAATGAAATGAATGTCTTTATTTATAGAGGGTGACCCAATTGGCCAACACTAGTCTCCCTTGGGGCTCTGTAAAGACATACATATACAATGTAAACATATATAATACTAGAACGAATCTGACGTACCGCCATCGCAAATACCCACGTTTTCTTCACACAGGTCAATGCCCTTTAACCCTGTATTCATTTTACATGTAACTGTTTCGATCATTCTTTGATACTCAGATCAGAAATTATAGTATTATTTATGCTTTTCTGTATACATGTATGACACTTTAAATGAATAAAAAATGTTTAGGGTATTCAGTCAAAGCTCTAACCTTAAACAGTTACATTTTTCATAACCTGTGACTGTTGTTAAAAAAACAACTAAAAATGGGATAGTAACCAGAAGCAGTTACTACCACAAAATCATTCAAGTTTAGATGCATTCTATCTTCTGTACAGGAATTTTCCCAGTATATATATAATTTTCTCCAGGTAGGGTGATTATTCAACTTAACAACCATGCAATAAAATTCTATGAGCATCGATGAAAATCCAATGCGCAAAGCCTCTCAAGTTACCTACTGTTATGCAATAAAATTCATTAAAAATCATTTTGTAGGCACCAACATGACAATTAGTGAACAACAGCTAATTGGATCTTGATGAAGAAGTATTTATCCTTAATAATAAGTATTCAGACATAAATAAACACTGCACATTTGGCAACTATTTCGATTTATTAGCAAATGATCTTGGTAACTGATTTAGGTTACAAATGGTTATTAGGGAAAAGTATATTCTACTCTAAACCAAAGGGAGATAATAATTTTGCATTTTAATAACTTCCAGCAGTTACAAAACTTGTAACTGTTTAAGGTTAGAGCTCTGACTGGTATTATTGTATTTGAACTGACCCTGTTCCAGAGGCCCACTTTGACCCTGGAATTTTTTTTACTGATATTCCCAAAATTATTACATTTTATTGAGAAAGAAAAATAGATATTTGACCTAATTTATACCCCACCACAAACACACACCCAACCCCACTCCCGCCACCTCGGCACACCTCTAAGGTGGAAACACTGAAATTGTTTGATATGCTTTGTATTTTCAAAGGAGTAGTATACTTGTATATTTGCCAAGTTTAAAAAATCAACTATTATTATTATACACTGCAATCCCTTCATCAAAATGTTTGTTTGCAAAATTTAGAAGAATATCTGTTAATTTCTAAGTAAAACAAAGGTCCAAAAGTCTGTAAAAAAAAAAAGAAGCCTAAATCAAACAAGAAATCCATGGATTCATATGTCTCGCCTAACGGGGGCTGGACTTAAAAATAAAAAGGTCAATGATGCTTATAAAAATGAAAGTTTGTAAACATTTTAGTAACTAAAAACAATCGAGTTTGCCGTTTGCTGAGATGACATTTAAGTGCATTTGTTTAAAAACAAAATGCCATTCTATTAAAAACAAGAGGCTCAAGAGGGCCTGTGGATGTTCTACTGGCTAAAACGGCTCTTATATCAAGGGTTGTCCCATCAGTAGTTGCAAAAACAACAGGGATAGGATGGCCTTAGATCGCTCACCTGGTAATCATGGGCAATAAGTCTGCTGTGTCTAGTCTGGCATGGGCATTTTTAATTTGTCCCACTTTCTTTCTTCTATGAATGAAATTTCATAACAAGAGGCCCAAGAGGGCCTGTGAACGCTCTACTGGCTGTTATACCATTGATGAATCGAGTCGTACTACATGGTGTCTAGAGTGTACACAAGGTTTTTCAAGTATTTGACCTAGTGACCTAGTTTTTGACCCCATGGGACCCATTTTTGAACTTGACCAAAATATAATTAAGACAACATTTCGACAAAGTTTCATCAAGATCGGGTCAGAAATATGGCCTCTAGAGTGTACACAAGGTTTTTCAAGTATTTGACCTAGTGACCTCGTTTTTGACCCTGTGTGACCCATTTTCGAACTTTAGCAAGCTATAATTGAGACAAATATTCTGACAAAATTGCATCAAGATCGGGTCAAAAATATGGCCTCTAGAGTGTACACACGGTTTTTCCAAAGTTTGACCTAGTGACCTAGTTTTTAACACCATGTGACCCATTTTTGAACTTGACCAAGATATAATTAAGGCAAACATTTTGACAAAGTTTCATCAAGATTGGGTCAGAAATACGGCTTCTAGAGTTTACACAAGGTTTTTCAAGTATTTGACCTAGTGACCTAGTTTTTAACCCCATGTGACCCATTTTCAAACTTGACCAAGATATAATTAAGACAAACATTCTGACAAAGTTGCATCAAGCTCGGGTAAAAAATATGGCCTCTAGAGTGTACACAAGGTTTTTCCAATATTTGACCTAGTGACCTAGTTTTTAACTTCATGTGACCCATTTCCGAACTAACTTGATCAAGATATAATTAAGATAAACAATTTGACAAAATTTCATCAAGATTGGGTAACAAATATGACCTCTAGAGTGTACACAAGTTTTTTCAAGTATTTGACCTAGTGACCTAGTTTTTGACCCCACATGACCCATTTTTTGAACTTGACCGAGATTTCATTGAAACAAACATTCTAACAAAGTTTCATCAAGATAGGGTCAAAAATATGGCCTCTAGAGTGTAAACACGGTTTTTATAAAGTTTGACCTAGTGACCTAGTTTTTAACACCATGTGACCCATTTTTGAACTTGACCAAGATATAATTAAGACAAACATTTTGACAAAGTTTCATCAAAATTGGGTCAGAAATACGGCTTGTAGAGTGTACACAAGGTTTTTCAAGTATTTGACCTAGTGACCTAGTTTTTAACCCCATATGACCCATTTTCAAACTTGACCAAGATATAATTAAGACAAACATTCTGACAAAGTTGCATCAAGCTCGGGTCAAAAATATGGCCTCTAGAGTGTACACAAGGTTTTTCCAATATTTGACCTTGTGACCTAGTTTTTGACCCCACATGACCCATTTTCGAACTTGACCGAGATTTCATTGAGACAAACATTCTGACAAAGTTTCATGATGATTGCATCAGAAATGTGGCCTCTAGAGTGTACACAAGCAAAAGTTAACGGATGGACGACGGACGACGGACGGACAACGGAAGACGGACAACACACCATCCCATAAGCTCTGCTGGCCCTTGGCCAGTAGAGCTAAAAATGGGAGGTGGGGTTAAATTAACATACTTAACCAATATGGTAAAGATCAGATAAAAAATGAAGTAACTACAGATTTAACAAAGGAAAATACAATATCTCATTTTTCAACAAATCAGTTGAATTGAATTGAATTGGATTATATAGTCGCACCAACAGCTAAGACCATATGGCGACTTTCCAGCTTCCATTTGTGGAGGAAGACCCCAGGTGCCCCCTCCGGGCAATTTTCGTGCACGGGCGGGCACCTGGGTAGAACCACCGACGTTCCGCATGCCAGCTGGATAGCTTCCTCACATAATGATTTCTAGACCCCTGAGGGATCGAACCTACAGCGGTGAGGGGCAAGTGATTTCAAGTCAGAGACGTTAACCACTCGGCCACGGCCATAACCTGTCGTTACTAACTAGATCGAGCCGGTTTTCGAACTTGTCCAAAATTTCATTGATATACCATGCTTTGCACAACTAGACATCATACTGAGGCTTCCTGCCAAATTTTGTAGAACTCCAACAAGCCGTTTAGGAGGAGTAGCGCCGACAAGAAATTTAAAGTAAAAATGTCAAAGTGCCATAACTCCGTCATAAATCAGCAAACTGAAACAAAAGCGCGATATGCACAACTAGACATCTTTACCGATGCTTCCTGCCAAGTTTCGTCGAAATCCAACAAGGCATTTAGAAGGAGTAGCGCCGACAAGAAATGGAAGAAAAAAAATGTCAAGGGGCCGTAACTCCATCAAAAATCAACGAACCGGGAAAAAAATGCAATAGGCACAGCAATGCTTCCTGCTAACACGGCGTTACAATTAAAAAATAAAAATAATGGAATAAGAAAAATAAAAATAAAAATTCAAATTCAAAAAAAAACAAGAGGTCAATGACCTTGAAGCTCTACTGATTGATTTTGATTTCAGGAAGTAGTCGCTACAAACTGGTTTTTTGAAAATCTATTTTTAGCCGTGGTGGCCATCTTGAATTTCCGGCCGACCTGAAATTTTGCTAGGATCAATTAGACATCAAGAGCAACATTTCTGTGAAGTTTCATGAAAATCCGTCAAGTAGTTTCAGAGGAGTAGTCGCTACAAGTTTTCATTATATAACTCTATGTAAACAAAGATGGCCACTGACAGCCATGTTTAACATTGAATCAAAATAATGTTCGACTCGGATAACCATCATGTCATGCTGATCATTTTAGAAAAAGTCCCATATCAATATCTCTTATAGTTTTCAAGAAGTAGTCGCTACAAACTTATTTTTTAAAAATCTATTTTTAGCCATCGCGGCCATCTTGAATTTCCAGCCGACCTGAAATTTTGCTAAGATCAATTAGATATCAAGAGCAACATTCGTGTGAAGTTTCATGAAAATCCATCAAGTAGTTTCAGAGAAGTAGTCGCTACAAGTTATCATTATATAACTCTATGTAAACATACATGGCCACTGGCAGCCATGTTTAACGTCGAATCAAAATAATGTTCGACTTGAATAACCATCATGTCATGCTGATCATTTTAGAAAAAGTCCCATATCAATATCACTTATAGTTTTCAAGAAGTAGTCGCTACAAACTTGTATTTTGAAAATCTATTTTTAGCCATGGCGGCCATCTTAAAGGCCGACCTGAAATTTTGCAAGGATCAATTAGACATCAAGAGCAACATTCGTGTTAAGTTTCATGAAAATCCGTCAAGTATTTTCAGAGGAGTAGTCGCTACAAGTTATCATTATATAACTCTATGTAAACAAAGATGGCCACTGGCAGCCATGTTTAACGTCGAATCAAAATAATGTTCGACTCGGATAACCATCATGTCATGCTGATAATTTTAGAAAAAGTCCCATATCAATATCTCTTATAGTTTTCAAGAAGTAGTCGCTACAAACTTATTTTTTAAAAATCTATTTTTAGCCGTGGTGGCCATCTTGAATTTCCGGCCGACCTGAAATTTTGCTAGGATCAATTAGACATCAAGAGCAACATTCCTGTGAAGTTTCATGAAAATCCGTCAAGTAGTTTCAGAGGAGTAGTCGCTACAAGTTTTCCTTATATAACTGTATGTAAACAAAGATGGCCTCTGGCAGCCATGTTTAACGTCGAATCAAAACGATTTTCGACAAGGACCAACATCATGTCATGCTGATCAGTTTAGAAAAAGTCCCATAGCAATATCCCTTAGAGTTTTCAAGGAGTAGTCGCTACAAACTTGTTTTTTAAATACCTATTTTTAGATTTGGCGGCCATCTTGGATTTCACATCTACATGAATTTTTGCTAGGATCAACTAGACTTCATGGGCAACATTTCTGTAAAGTTTTATGAAAATCTATTTAGTAGTTTCAGAGGAGTAGTCGCTACAAAAAAAAAGTTAACGGACGGACGGACGGACAGACAGACAGACAGACAGACGGACGACGGACGCCGCACCACGGCATAAGCTCTGCTGATCTCTGATCAGTAGAGCTAAAAATCAATAATTAAAAATTAAAAAAACAATAAAAATAAAAAATAATAATAAAACATTTGAAAAAAAAAATAATTAAAAAATATAAAAACAAATATAAAATTATATCTATTAAAAAAAAAAAATATATATATTAATAATAAAAATAAAAAAGAGGTCAATGACCTTGAAGCTCTACTGATAGATTTTGATAGCTAGGTGAAGTGAAGTTTCATAAAAACTGTCAAGTAGTTTCAGAGGAGTAGTCGCTACAAGTTGAAGTTTTTACTATATAACTCTAGGTAAACAAAGATGGCCACTGGCAGCCATGATTAATGTCGAATCAAAATAATTTTTGACAAGGATCAACATCTTGTCATGCTGATCATTTCAGAAAAAGTCCCATATCAATATCACTTACAGTGTTCAAGAAGTAGTCGCTACAAACTTGTTTTTAAAAATCTATGTTTAGCTGTGGTGGCCATCTTGAATTTCCAGCCGACCTGAAATTGTGCTAGGATCAACTAGACATCAAGAGCAACATTCCTGTGAAGTTTCATGAAAATCCGTCTAGTGGTTTCAGAGGAGTAGTCACTACACATTTTTACTATACAAACTCTTATGTAAACAAAGATGGCCACTGGCAGCCATGTTTAACGTTGAATCAAAATAATGTTTGACTAGGATCAACATAATGTCATGCTGATCATTTTAGAAAAAGTCCCATATCAATATCACTTATAGTTTTCAAGAGGTAGTCGCTACAAACTTATTTTTTAAAAATCTTTTTTTAGCTGTGGCGGCCATCTTAAATTTCTGGCCGACCTGAAATTTTGCTACGATCAATTGGACATCAAGAGCAACATTCCTGTAAAGTTTCATGAAAATCCGCCAAGTAGTTTCAGAGGAGTAGTCGCTACAAGTGTTTACTATATAACTCTATGTAAACAAAGATGGCCACTGGCACCCATGTTTAACGTCGAATCAAAACGATTTTTGACAAGGACCAACATCATGCCATGCTGATCATTTTAGAAAAAGTCCCATATTAATATCACTTATAGTTTTCAAGGAGTAGTCGCTACAAACTTGTATTTTAAAAATCTATTTTTAGGTTTGGCGGCCATCTTGGATTTTGCATCAACATGAATTTTTGCTAGGATCAACTAGACTTCATGGGCAACATTTCTGTAAAGTTTCATGAATATCCATCCAGTAGTTTCAGAGGGGTAGTCGCTACAAGTTTTTACTATATAAATCTATGTAAACAAAGATGGCCGCTAGCGGCCATGTTTAAAGTCGCATCGAAATAAATTTCGACAAGGATCAACATCATGTCATGCTGATCATTTTAGAAAATGTCCCATATCAATATCACTTACAGTTTTCAAGAAGTAGTCGCTACAAATTTATTTATTTTAAATCTATTTTTAGCCGTGGCGGCCATCTTGAATTTCCGGCCAGCCTGAAATTTTTCTAGGATCAACTAGACATCAAGAGCAACATTCCTGTGAAGTTTCATGGACATCCGTCAAGTAGTTTCAGAGGAGTAGTCGCTACAAGTTTTTACTATATAACTCTATGTAAACAAAGATGGCCACTGGCAGCCATGTTTAACGTCGAATCAAAACGATTTTTGACAAGGACCAACATCATGTCATGCTGATCATTTTAGAAAAAGTCCCATATCAATATCACTTATAGTTTTCAAGGAGTAGTCGCTACAAACTTGTATTTTAAAAATCTATTTTTAGCTTTGGCGGCCATCTTGGATTGTGCATCAACATGAATTTTTGCTAGGATCAACTAGACTTCATGGGCAACATTTCTGTAAAGTTTCATGAATATCCATCCAGTAGTTTCAGAGGAGTAGTCGCTACAAGTTTTTAGTATATATATCTATGTAAACAAAGATGGCTGCTAACGGCCATGTTTAAAGTCGCATCGAAATAAATTTCGACAAGGATCAACATCATGTCATGCTGATCATTTTAGAAAACGTCCCATATCAATATCACTTATAGTTTTCAAGAAGTAGTCGCTACAAACTTGAATTTAAAAAATCTATTTTTAGCTTTGGCGGCCATCTTGGATTTCACATCAACATGAATTTTTGCTAGGATCAACTAGACTTCATGGGCAACATTTCTGTAAAGTTTTATGAATATCAATCCAGTAGTTTCAGAGGAGTAGTCGCTACAAATAAAAGTTAACGGACAGACGGACAGACGGACAGACAGACGGACGGACGGACGGACGACGGACGCCGCACCACAGCATAAGCTCTGCTGATCTCTGATCAGTAGAGCTAAAAAAGGCAAAACATCTGGTAAAGTTTGGTAAAGATCATGGCCCAGTTGTTCAAAGATCTGTTAACTTAACCGAGCATTAAGTCAAAATTTCAAATCTCTCTGAATTTCCGATAAATGAATATTTCTAACAGAAATTGAGCACGTGAAGAAATGCAAATGAAAAACTTTTAGTAGTACAAACCATATTTTGATGAGAAAATGTGCTTTGAAGTTTACACTAACCAAGAATTAAGCTAACCGATCTTTGAACAACTGAGCCTAGATGAAGAATGAAAGCACTATCATATTAACGAGGCAAAATATAGCATTTTTAACTACATCAAGGGTCATAACTCCGCTGTTATTTGTCCGATCTGGCTGGTTTTCGAACTTGTGTGAGCTTTCATTAATATTAACAATCTGGTAAAGTTTGCTAAAAATCGGATGAAAAATGAAGGCCTTTGGCCAGTAGAGCTAAAAAACATCAGCTGTAAAAAGTAGGTCAAGATCATAGATGAAATCCAGGCATCCAAAAAAAAGATGCACTACTGAAGACACAACTATGTCAAAATAGAATATGTTTTCTTCCAAAGATTAAGCTATAAATTAGGTTTAAAACATCTAGTGTATAATTCTAGTTCATGAGAAAGTGATGTAAATGTAACAATTAAAGTTATCTGCCCTTTGCTTGGATGGTGAAAGTCACATCCACATTTGCTTTGCCAAGTTGCAATGTACCACCCAAGATACAACTATAAGCAAAGTTTGAAAGGTCTAGTGCATACAGTTTGTGAAAAAGTGACCTAAACGCAAAAGTTGAACCTAAAAATTAATAAGTTATCTGCCCTTAGCTTGGAGGGTCAAGGTCACTTCCACATTTGCTTTGTCAAGTTGCCATGTACCACCCAAGATACAACTATAAGCAAAGTTTGAAAGGTCTAGTGCATATAGTTTGTGAAAAAGTGACCTAAATGCAAAAGTTGAAACTAAAAATTAGTAAGTTATCTGCCCTTTGCTTGGAGGGTCAAGGTCACTTCCACATTTGCTTTGTCACGTTGCCATGTACCACCCAAGATACAACTATAAGCAAAGTTTGAAAGGTCTAGTGCATACAGTTGGTGAAAAAGTGATCTAAACGCAAAAGTTGAACCTAAAAATTAGTAAGTTATCTGCCCTTTGCTTGGAGGGTCAAGGTCACTTCCACATTTGCTTCATCACGTTGCGATGTACAACCCATGATACAACTATAAGCAAAGTTTGAAAGGTCTAGTGAATACAGTTTGTGAGAAAATGACCTACATGTAAACGCAAAACTTAAATGTTGCCGCCGCCGCCGGAAAAGCACTACCTATGTCTCTTTTTTTCTTCAAAAAGGCGAGACAAAAACCATTAATACAGAGACACATCATATCATCACGTGTGAACTGTATGTCAAGTGTAATAACACTCTATGAACACTTTTTAAGTGAGAGCCACATAAAGTTCATTGTAGATTGAAAAATTCGAAGTCAAATAAAGGGCCATAATTCTGTAATAAATTAGGCACCAACAATCGGTAATGTACAGGGACATAAGGTCATCATTTGTTATGTGTACATAACGTTTGGGAACACTCAATTTGAAAATGTTTGAGGAAAAATATGTTATCATGTCATTATATACAATATTAGAGTCGACAATTCTAAGTGAAACAAAGGGCCATAATTCTGTAATAAATTAGGCAATCAATGATGGGTGAGGTAGAGGGACATAAGGTCATCAGTTGTTATGAGTATATGAAGTTTGGGAACAATCCATTCAAAAGTGCTTGAGATATGCAAGTATTAAAAATGTGTTACAGGACGAGACAGGACAATTCTGGACAATTCTAAGTCAAACAAAGGGCAATAAATCTGTAATAAATTAGGCAATCAATGATCAGTTGTTACGAGTATATGAAGTCTGGGAACAATCCGTTCAAAAGTGCTTGAGATATGCAAGTATTAAAAAATGTGTTACGGAACGCGACAGGACAGGACGCGAAGGGACGTTACGGACAACATGATTCCTATATAGCTCAACTTCACTTTGTGAAAACTGGGGTATATAAACAATTGACCCCCTGTTACCCTCCCCACACTCCCTCCAACCCCAACCTTAGGGAAGTTGTCCGAGTTTTAAATAATAAATCACTTGACATATTGTGTATCTCTTTCATAGATGACTATTATACCAACTAATGTGCAAAAGTATGGGAAAATGACACTGCAATTGAATTATTAGTGCATTTGCTGCCCTTTCCCTCAGGCCCAACATAGGAGGAAAAAAATGTATACAGTGTAATGCAAAAACATGGTTATTATGACCAATGCAAAAACATGGTTATTATGACCAATGCAAAAACATGGTTATTATGACCAATGCAAAAACATGGTTATTATGACCAATGCAAAAACATGGTTATTATGACCAATGCAAAAACATGGTTATTATGACCAATGCAAAAACATGGTTATTATGACCAATGCAAAACATGGTTATTATGACCAATGCAAAACATGGTTATTATGACCAATGCGAAACATGGTTATTATGACCAATGCAAAAACATGATTATTATGACCAATGCAAAAACATGGTTATTATGACCAATGCGAAACATGGTTATTATGACCAATGCAAAACATGGTTATTATGACCAATGCAAAAACATGGTTATTACGACCAATGCAAAACATGGTTATTACGACCAATACGAAACATGGTTATTACGACCAATGCGAAACATGGTTATTACGACCAATGCGAAACATGGTTATTACGACCAATGCAAAACATGGTTATTATGACCAATGCAAAACATGTTTATTACGACCAATGCAAAAACATGGTTACTACGACCAATGCAAAAACATGGTTTTTAATATTAAATATTTGAAATATTTTTCAAACCTGTTCCAGCAATGCACCTGCAGCATCCAGTTTCTTCCTTATCTTGTAATCTTCTTTACTAGTTATGTTGTACTTTTCATAATCCTTTCTTATTGGTTTTATTTTCTTGACTTCCTTTTCCATGTTTTCTGCAATACTTTCTATTTCCTCATCAATACTTTTAGTAACACTTCTTTTTTCTTTGCTTTTCAAAATTTGCTCTTCTGCTACATGTATAGAACTACTTTCATCATCTTCAGAAAGTGTGCTATCTGTTTCACCATTGTTCATCTGCCTAGAATCACCAGTACCTGGATTTTGATTAGTGGAATGTTTTTGTTTAGTTTTTGGAATGTTGTGAAGTTCAACAGTGTCTGATTGGATGATGTGTTGTAATGGATTGGAACCCAGATGTGTGAGTTTGACTGAAAACAAGAAAACATTCATTTATTTACTTCAAGGAGACCATAAAAATGAAGGAAACGTAACCAAATTGCTATAGCTCTTGATTAATGAAAAGGAAATTCAATATAAGGCCTAATAAAACAAGAGGCCCAAGAGGGCCTGTGGACGCTCTACTGGCTCAAGGTAAAGTTTATGTATAAGGGGCTAAAGTCTTTCAAAAATCAAACAACCGGAACATGGTGATGACATATGCAACTAGGCTTGGTACTAATCATCCCTGCAAAGTTTCGTTGAAATCCAGCCAGAGGTTCAGCAGAACTAGTCTAGACAAAGTTAGTGTATTAAAACCTATATGGGCTCATAACTCTGCCAAAATTCATTCAACCAGAACATGGAAATGATACGTGCAACTAGGCTTAGTACTGATCATTATGGCCAAGATTCGCTGAAATCTGGCAAAGAGTTCAGAATAGACTAATCTGGACAAAGTTTGTGTATTAAAACATTTAAAGGGCCATAATTCTGCCAAAAATCATTCAACCGAAATATTGCGATCAATATGCACAACTAGGCTTGATACTAATCATCCTTGTCAAGTTTCGTCTATATCCAGCCAGGGGTTCAGGAGAACTAGCCCAGAAAAAAATTATGGTATCAAAATCCTTTAAAGGGCCATAACTCTGCCAAATATCTGTAAACCAGAACGCAACGATCACATGCACAACTAGGCTTGGTGCTGATCATCACTGCAAAGTTTGACTGAAATCTGGCAAGGGGTTCAGGAGAAGTAGATCAGACAAAGTTTGTGTATTAAAACCTTTAATGGGCCATAAATCTGCCAAAAATCATTCGACCGGAATACGGCAATGATTTGCACAACTAGACATGAAACTGATCATCCCTAAAAAGTTTTGATTAATCCGGGCAGGGGTTCAGGAGAACTAGTCAGAACAAAGTTTGTGTATTAAAACCTTTAAAGGGCTGTAACTCCGCCAAAATCATTCAACCTGAACACAGCGACTGTACAACTAGGCTTGGTACTGATCATCCCTGCAAAGTTTCAATAAAATCCGGCCGAATGAAGGCCCTTTGGTCTTAATGAGGCCAAGATATAGCATATTTCAGAAAATCAAGGGCCGTGACTCCGATGTATATGGTCCAATCATGATAGTTTTAGAAATCGTCTGAGCTTTCATTGACATTAACAATCTGGTAAAGTATCATAAAGATCGGATGAAAGATGAAGGCCCTATCATCTTAACGAGGCAAAATATAGGATTTTTAACTAAATCAAGGGCCATAACTCCGTTGTTACTGGTCCAATCTGGCTGGTTTTCGCACTTGGCTGAGCTGTCATTGATATAAACATCAAGTAAAGGTTCGTAAAGATCTGATCAAATATAAAGGCCATATAGAATTAACGAGGCAAAATATAGCATTTTTAACTAAATCAAGGGCCATAACTCCACTGTTACTGGTCCGACCTGTCTGTTTTTCAAATTTGTGCGAGCTTTCATTGATATTAACAATCTGGTAAAGTTTCAAAAAGATTGCACGAAAAATGAAGGCCCTATCATCTGAACGAGGCAAAATATAGCATTTTTAAGTAAATCAAGGGCCATGACTCCGCTTTTACTGGTCCGATCTGGCTGTTTTTCTAACTTGTCTGAGCTTTCATTTATATAAACAATCTGGTAGAGTTTGGTAAAGACTGGATGACAGATGAAGGCCCTATCGTCTTAACGAGGCAAAATATAGCATTTTGAACTAAATCAAGGGCAATAACTCTGCTGTTAATGGTCCGATCTAGCTGGTTTTGAACTTGTCTGAGCTTTCATTGATATTAACAATCTCTGCAAGTTTGGTAAAAGTTCAAATAATAAATGAAGGTGCTAGAGTGTTCACAAGGCTTAATATGGCATTTTTCAGCAAAACAAGGGCCATGACTCTGGTGAAATTATATCGACCTTGCCGATTTTGAACTTGTCCGAGCTTTCATTGATATAAAGACACTGGTAAAGTTAAGTAAAGGTCCGATTAATATTGAAGGCCCTAGAGTGATCACAAGGCAGAAAATAGCATTTTTCAGAAAAAACAAGGGCCATAACTCCGGTGTTACTGATCCGATTTAGCTGGTTTTCGAACTCATTTGAGCTTTCATTGATATTAACACTCTGTGCAATTTTGGTAAAGATCAAATGATAAATGAATGTGCTAGAGTGTTCACAAGGCATAAAATGGCATTTTTCAGAAAAAACAAGGGCCATAACTCTGGTGTTACTGACCCAATTTAGCTGATTTTCGAACTTGTCCAAGCTATCATTGGTATTAACAATCTGTGCAAGTGTGGTAACGATCAAATAATAAATGAAGGTGTTAGAGCGTTCACAAGGCAGAAAATGGCAATTTTCAGAAAAAACAAGGGCCATAAATCCGCTGTTACTGATCTGATTTGGCTGGTTGATTTCCGAACGTGTCCGAGCTTTCATTGATATTAACAATCTGTGCAAGTTTGGTTAAGATCAAATAATAAATAAAGTTGCTATAGTGTTCACAAACTTAATATGGCATTTTTCAGCAAAACAAGGGCCATAACTCCGGTGAAATTATTTCGATCTTGCCGGTTTTCGAACTTGTCCAAGCTTTCATTAATATAAAGACACTGGCAAAGTTAAGTAAAGGTGCAGTTAATATTGAAGGCCCTAGAGTGTTCACAAGGCAGAAAATGGCATTTTTCATAAAAAAACAAGGGCCATAACTCTGGTGTTACTGATCCAATTTGGCTGATTTTCGAACTTGTCCAAGCTATCATTGGTATTAACAATCTATGCAAGTTTGGTATTGATCAAATAATAATTGAAGGTGCTAGAGCGTTCAGAAGGCAGAAAATAGCAATTTTCAGAAAAAGACAAGGGCAATAACTCCGGTGTTCCTGATCCGATTTAGCTGGTTTTCGAACTGGTCCGAGCTTTCATTGATATTAACAATCTGTGCAAGATTGGTCAAGATCAAATAATAAATGAAGGTGCTAGAGTGTTCACAAGGCTTAATATGGCATTTTTCAGCAAAACAAGGGCCATAACTCCAGTGAAATTTATCTGATCCGGCTGGTTTTCGAACTTGTCCGAGCTTTAATTGATATAAAGACACTGGCAAAGTTTCGTAAAGATTTGATGACTAATGAAGGCCCTAGAGTGTTCACAAGGAAAAAGTTAACAGACGGACGACGGACGAACGACGGACGGACAACAACTCGCCATCCCATAAGCTCTGCTGGCCTTCGGCCAGTAGAGCTAAAAACGTGTGTTTCCGGTTTCCCGACCGACCCTACTTTATCACCGCCGACCCTAAATATTTTTAGCGGAAAAAAAACAAAAAAAACAAACTTTTTTTTATTCAAATGATAATTTTATTAGCCAGAGTTGTTAAGCATCTAATCTTGATTGCAAAGGTTATCAAAAAGTTGCCTTAGTACAAAAATGGCATAATATGTGCGAACAATATATATATAAAAAAAATATCTAAAAAAACAAACTTTTTCCTACCTACCTACCCTAACTTTTTGACAGGGTGAAACCAGAAACACACAAGTTTTTTTTTAGGCCTAATCAAAAAAATCTTGAAAAATGCCTAAATATGGAAAGATTTCACTACTTTACTTTTAAAAGCCAGAAAAGAAATTTGTTAAAATAACAAGAGCTGTTGGAGGACAGACAGATTGCTCACAAATAGAGGTCTTGTTTATTGAATAAAAACAATAATTAAAAAGCGACCCCGGGCATCAAGGCGATCACCTGAGTGTAAGTGTTTTATATGGAAACCTTTTTTTTATGCAGCAAACACAACATACATGTAGCATGAATTTACTACAGTCCTGACTCAGTAATTTGGCGTTGTTTGTTCCAATACAATAATACAAACAATGACAGGTGTTTTGACTATACATAATATGCTATTCAAAATTTGCTAAGGATCACTTATTCTTCCATATAATTTTATTAGAAATTAATTCACAATAGCGATATTAATTTCACTGATACTTCAACAATTCCACAATTTGAATCAAGTCACGAGATCACATGACCATACACTGCCCTAAATAATTTCATGTAAAACAGAAAAATGCTATTTATTTCAATAAGAAATTTAGACTGCAAAAAAGTGGTCCTTAACAAATGTTGAGTTGTATACATCTGTGATTATACGACATTGTACTTTAATGTAAACTATCGGACAAACATGTTAGAGGACCATAAGCTTATAATGCTACATGTAAACATTTATTAGACCTCTACCTCTTGTAGTTTTAGAGAAGATTTCTTTAAAGATTTTCTTTTATAACTCTATGTAAAACTGTGACCCCCAGGATGGGCCAGATACATGCAATATATGAGGGCAGTAAGCCTTGTTACTTCAAGGTTAAATATCTTTTAAGTTTTATAAGATGTGACCCTTGAAAATTTCTCCCCGGAATCAAACTGTCATCCAAGGGACAGAAATGAATTTGACACCAGGGTCTCCATTTGAACAACCGGAGTAAAATAGACACCAAAATGTTTTGCCCTATAAAAGCCTACCAAAACATGTGAACTCTCTATATACCATTACAGAGTTTTGGGCTCTTGGAAAGAGGGCATTTTTCTGGGACTTAAATGCAAAACTCTGACCCCTCAAGGCACTATATTTGATCCTGATTATATTAAAGGGACACATGGCAATCTCGAGTTTTATATCAGGCATTACAATTAGTACATCGATTTATTAATCCTATATCATTTTGACTTTAAAACTGCTTGCATATAATTAAATAAACAAGAAATATCACTGTGATAAATGCCCCCGAAGTGTCCTTTGACCTCTTAGTATGACCTTGACCTTGGAGCCATGGACCTAGATTTGTGCACTACACCTCATTTGGTTGTGGTGATCACTTGTGCCAAGTTATTTGAAAATCCGTCCAGGCATGCAAAAGTTATTGACCGGACACGATTTGATTTTTGACCTCTAAAAGTGACCTTGCCTTTGGGGCCACAGACCTGGATTTTGTGCGCGACACATCGTCTTGTTGTGGTGAGCACTTGTGCCAAGTTATTTGAAAATCCGTCCATGAATGCCAGAGTTATTGACCGGACACAATTTGACTTTTGACCTCCAAGTGTGACCTTGACCTTGAAGACCTGGGTTTTGCGAGCGACACATCATCTTGTCATGGTGATCACTTGTGCCAAGTTATTTAAAAATCCCTGCAGGGGTTGTGACGTTACGGTCCGGACACGAAATTGCGTACGTGTCTTTTAACTATGAACTGCAAATGTGACCTTGACCTTTGAGGTACGGACCTGGGTTTTGCGCGTGACACATCGTCTTGTAATGGTGATCAATTGTGCCAAGTCATTTAAAAATCCCTGCAGGGGTTGTGACGTTACGGTCCGGCCACAAATTACGTACCTGTTTTTGACCTATAAACTTCAAGTGTAACCTTGACCTTTGAGGTACGGATCTGGGTTTTGCGTGCGACACATCATCTTGCTATGGTGATCACTTGTGCCAAGTTATTTAAAAATCCCTGCAGGGGTTGTGACGTTACGGTCCGGACACGAAATTGTGTACCTGTTTTTTACCTATGAACTTCAAGTGGGACCTTGACCTTTGAGGTACGGACCTGGGTTTTGCGCGCGACACATCTTTTTGTTATGGTGATCACTTGTGCCAAGTTATTTAAAAATCCCTGCAGGGGTTGTGACGTTACGGTCCGGACACGAAATTGTGACCTGTTTTTGACCTATGAACTTCAAGTGTGACCTTGACCTTTGAGGTACGGACCTGGGTTTTGTGCGCGACACATCGTCTTGTTATGATGATCACTTGTGCCAAGTTAATTAAAAATCCCTGCAGGAGTTGTGAAGTTACGGTCCGGACACGAACTTCGGAATGACGGACAGAATCCGGACGGACGGACGGTGCGATTACTATATGCCCCCGAAAAATGGGGGGCATAAAAATTGATAATTCCATTTCCTTCATTATTCTACACATTTTTTAAATATATTATTGGTGCAATATTATTAAAAGTCAATAATATGTAAAAACAATTTGCTTTGAACTATTCTAACAATTAATATTAATGACTGAACGAGAAAAACTAACGGGACGCCGTGAGTTTTCAAAAAATCAAGATTGCAGTGTGTCCCTTTAAGTGTATTTTTCCATCTGCACTAATCAGCTTTAAACATCTCTTCTCTGATTATAAAAATTATAACAAACCTAGGTACATCTGGATATCTTCATTTGTGAAAATTATTGCAGCAGTTGCTATAACGACACTCAGGCCAAACAAAAACAGGTACATATATGGCACTGTCTTAGTCTTTGCTGGCCTTTTGCTTGATTTGACCGGTTCTGTAATTAGTTTGTCTGGTTCCTTGCTTAGTTTGACTGCTTCCATGTTTGCAGCTTTTGCATTTGTCTTGTTGTTAGCATTGTTATCTAAAAAAACAAGTTGTATCATGATTACTTGATTAGGATGCCATGCTGGAAAGAATTTCAAGGAGAATAAGACAAATGTACAATTTGCTACCCAGTTGTCTTCGTTAACTTATTCTCACCTAAAGGGTATTCAATTCTGTCTATTCCCCTGGGTATAGTAATACCCGCAATCTTTATACCACAACCACCCTCTGGTGCCATGGGGAAAATCATTGACAGGTGCATAACACAGTAAAACATAGAACTTTTTTTTTTATTATTTGTGGTGTATGGATTTTATTTTTTGTTCTAAAAACAATAAAAAACTATAACACAGTGTTTGCATTTAGTAATAAGCTAAAATGTGTACTTGTTTTGTTTTCTTCATAAAAGTACCTTCCCTAAAACAATTTTTTTGTTTGCCAGTTCAACAGGATATATATTATGTATATAGAGGATCCTACATGAGTACTCGTTCACTATTGAATTTATTAAACGAGTTGGCAAAATGATATAATGCGAGGCTCTTGCCGAGCATCATATCATTTTTGCTAACGAGATTAATAAATTCAATAATGAATAAGACCAACATAAACCATGGGAATTGGATCATAGTCATTATCAATTAATTTTTTTACAGCGCATATTAGGCTTATTTTTTCATACTTATATAACTAGTGGTATATCGAAAATACAGAAAAGTGTTATTCTACTTCCACACCGTAAGTCATCTGATAAATATATATATATGTATGCATATGCCGTATTTCCCCTAATAAGAGTGCCTCCCCTAATGGTAGCACCCCTGCAACACCCCCTTCCCACACCCCACCCGCCCACAACCACTACCACCACAACATCTTTTCATAATAAATTTAATAAATTATACAGTATTTGGTTTATTTCACAATTCATTGTATAAATAACATATATTGTAATAATAAATTATTTAGAAAGGAATACAGCTGTGTTTGTGCTCACTAATTGTGACTGCTGACTGTTATAATTGTGACTGCTGGTACTGTTATAATTGTGATTGCTGACTGTTATAACTGTGACTGCTGGTACTGTTATAATTGTGACTGCTGGTACTGTTATAATTGTGATTGCTGGTACTGTTATAATTGTGACTGCTGGTACTGTTATAATTGTGATTGTTGGTACTGTTATAATTGTGACTGCTGGTACTGTTATAATTGTGATTGCTGGTACTGTTATAATTGTGATTGCTGGTACTGTTATAATTGTGATTGCTGGTACTGTTATAACTGTGATTGCTGGTACTGTTATAATTGTGACTGCTGGTACTGTTATAATTGTGACTGCTGGTACTGTTATAATTGTGACTGCTGGTACTGTTATAATTGTGACTGCTGGTACTGTTATAATTGTGATTGCTGGTACTGTTATAACTGTGATTGCTGGTACTGTTATAATTGTGACTGCTGGAACTGTTATAATTGTGACTGCTGGTACTGTTATAATTGTGACTGCTGGTACTGTTATAATTGTGACTGCTGGTACTGTTATAATTGTGACTGCTGGTACTGTTATAATTGTGATTGCTGACTGTTATAATTGTGATTGCTGGTACTGTTATAATTGTGACTGCTGGTACTTTATAACTGTGACTGCTGGTACTGTTATAATTGTGACTGCTGTTAGTGTTATAATTGTGATTGCTGACTGTTATAATTGTGACTGCTGGTACTGTTATAATTGTGACTGCTGTTACTGTTATAATTGTGACTGCTGGTACTGTTATAATTGTGACTGCTGGTACTGTTATACTTGTGATGCTGGTACTGTTATAACTGTGACTGCTGGTACTGTTATAATTGTGACTGCTGGTACTGTTATAATTGTGACTGCTGGTACTGTTATAACTGTGACTGCTGGTACTGTTATAATTGTGACTGCTGTTACTGTTATAATTGTGATTGCTGACTGTTATAATTACGACTGCTGGTACTGTTATAATTGTGACTGCTGGAACTGTTATAATTTTGACTGCTGGTACTGTTATAACTGTGACTGCTGGTACTGTTATAATTGTGACTGCTGGTACTGTTATAACTGTGACTGCTGGTACTGTTATAATTGTGACTGCTGGTACTGTTATAACTGTGACTGCTGGTACTGTTATAATTGTGACTGCTGGTACTGTTATAATTGTGATTGCTGTACTGGTACTGTTATAATTGTGACTGCTGGTACTGTTATAATTGTGACTGCTGGTACTGTTATAATTGTGACTGCTGGTACTGTTATAACTGTGACTGCTGGTACTGTTATAATTGCGACTGCTGGTACTGTTATAACTGTGACTGCTGGTACTGTTATAACTGTGACTGCTGGTACTGTTATAATTGTGATTACTGTGCTGGTACTGTTATAATTGTGACTGCTGGTACTGTTATAATTGTGATTGCTGTGCTGGTACTGTTATAATTGTGACTGCTGGTACTGTTATAATTGTGATTGCTGGTACTGTTATAATTGTGATTGCTGTACTGGTACTGTTATAATTGTGACTGCTGGTACTGTTATAATTGTGATTGCTGGTACTGTTATAATTGTGATTGCTGGTACTGTTATAATTGTGACTGCTGGTACTGTTATAATTGTGACTGCTGGTACTGTTATAATTGTGATTACTGTGCTGGTACTGTTATAATTGTGACTGCTGGTACTGTTATAATTGTGATTGCTGTGCTGGTACTGTTATAATTGTGACTGCTGGTACTGTTATAATTGTGATTGCTGGTACTGTTATAATTGTGATTGCTGTGCTGGTACTGTTATAATTGTGATTGCTGGTACTGTTATAAGTGTGATTGCTGGTACTGTTATAATTGTGACTGCTGGTACTGTTATAACTGTGACTGCTGGTACTGTTATAATTGTGATTACTGTGCTGGTACTGTTATAATTGTGACTGCTGGTACTGTTATAATTGTGATTGCTGTGCTGGTACTGTTATAATTGTGACTGCTGGTACTGTTATAATTGTGATTGCTGGTACTGTTATAATTGTGATTGCTGTGCTGGTACTGTTATAATTGTGATTGCTGGTACTGTTATAATTGTGATTGCTGGTACTGTTATAATTGTGACTGCTGGTGCTGTTATAATTGTGACTGCTGGAACTGTTATAACTGTGACTGCTGGTACTGTTATAATTGTGACTGCTGGTACTGTTATAACTGTGACTGCTGATACTGTTATAATTGTGACTGCTGGTACCATTGTACTGTTATAATTGTGACTGCTGGTACTGTTACAACTGTGACTGCTGGTACTGTTATAATTGTGACTGCTGGTTCTGTTATAACTGTGTCTGCTGGTACTGTTATAATTGTGACTGCTGTAACTGTTATTATTGTGTCTGCTGGTACTGTTATAATTGTGACTGCTGGTATTGTTATAACTGGGTTTTCTGGTACTGTTATAACTGTGATTGCTGGTACTGTGATAATTGTGATTGCTGGTACTGTTATAACTGTGATTGCTGGTACTGTTATAATTGCGACTGCTGGTACTGTTATAACTGTGATTGCTGGTACTGTTATAACTGTGATAATTGTGATTGCTGGTACTGTTATAATTGACTGCTGGTACTGTTATACTTGTGATTGCTGGTACTGTTATAATTGCGACTGCTGGTACTGTTATAATTGTGTGTAGGAAGTTGGTAGGATTTTTAGTCTAAATACATCCCATATATGTTATGTATATGTCCCCTCCCTTCCACTTTTATGAAATGTCAAAAACACTAACTCAAATTTATAACTATGCTCTTTTTTGGCCAAATATAAAACAAATCCACCTTATTGAAGGCTGTGGTAGGAAGACTGAAGACTGTGTTAATTCCATCTTATTGAAGGCTGTGGTAGGAAGACCGGTTAATTCCACCTTATTGAAGGCTGTGGTAGGATGACCAAAGACTGTGTTAATTCCACCTTATTGAAGGCTGTGGTAAGAAGGCGAAGACTGTGTTAATTCCACCTTATTGAAGACTGTGGTAGGAAGACCAAAGACTGTGTTAATTCCACCTTATTGAAGGCTGTGGTAGTAAGACTGAAGACTGTGTTAATTCCACCTTATTGAAGGCTGTGGTAGGAAGACCGAAGACTGTGTTAATTCCACCTGATTTAAGGCTGTGGTAGGAAGACCGAAGACTGTGTTAATTTCACCTTATTGAAGACCGAAGACTGTGTTAATTCCACCTTATTGAAAGCTGTGGTAGGAAGACCAAAGACTGTGTTAATTCCACCTTATTGAAGGCTGTGGTAGGAAGACCAAAGACTGTGTTAATTCCACCTTATTGAAGGATGTGGTAGAAAGACCGAAGACTGTGTTAATTCCACCTTATTGAAGGCTGTGGTAGGAAGACCAAAGACTGTGTTAATTCCACCTTATTGAAGGCTGTGGTAGGAAGACCAAAGACTGTGTTAATTCCACCTTATTGAAGGCTGTGGTAGAAAAACCGAAGAATGTGTTAATTCCACCTTATTGAAGGCTTTGGTAGAAAGACCGAAGACTGTGTCACATTATTGAAGGCTGTTGTACGTGCGTGTCCTTCTGCCCAAGTTCACAAATATTTTTCTGTCTGATTTTGATTTTTTTGTTGTTGTTATCTATAGATTTTTTCTTCTGTTTTTTTTATAAATCAAATAAAGTCTATCATCCATTTTGAATATATTATTTCTATTTACCACCGTGAACTACCAAGGAGTGGAACTAATACAAGACACTTTCTTTCTGATCCAATATACTATATATATAAATGTATCATTGAACGCATGTTGTAAACTGCACTTTGGAATAAAATGAATTATAAACTAAGAAAACTAACAAAACGTATTATTTATGATCTATTGAATACTGAATTGCATTAGCAATTGCCTTAACACCTGCTAATTGCTTGTATTATTTTAGGACCTTGAATAGTGAAAAATACAACTGCATTCCTTCAAGCACACTAAGTGCATGTCTTCCGGAAAAAAACTTTACATAAATATTTCTGTTACGAAAAACACTTAACCAGACAGTCAACCACTCAGATTCTTAGTATCGCTCTTCTTTTTTTCCCCAAAACTGACAAGCTTATAAGGACACGCTTAAAAATATGTATATTTGCCCTTTTCCCAACCCTAATTTCAAATTTTGGGTCGGTAGGTAGACAAATATATTTTTTTATTTTTTAGAAAACAGAACTTAACAAAAGAAACGCCGTTTTTTAATTAATAAATTGAACTGGCATGTATTTATAAACGAAAATCATGTGAAAAATAAGAAGGCCAAAATGGCCTTAATTCGCCCATATGATGACCGTGTCCATTGTAGACAGTAACAGTTCAAGTGGGTCAGACAAAAAAAAAATCTGTAAGTTAAGAGATTTTTTATATGTTCCCTTATAAGGCTATAATGTAAGCTATGGTACATGCACACTATTAGACCTCACTATCTCTTGTAGTGCCAAAACAGAAGATGTGTTAAATATTTTATTTTCCTATATAATTCTATGTAAAACTATGACCCCAGGATGGAGCAAGATTTGACCCCAGAGTCACAATTCAATTAAACTTATTAGAGGACATAAGCTTATGCTGCATGTGATATATGAGTGCCCTACAATTTGTGGGTTCAGAAAAAATATATTTTAAGAATGTATGGTACATGCTAAATATTAGACCTCTAGCTCTAACTTGTAGTTTTTTAAAGATTGTGCTATACATTTATCTCTCTTATGTAAAATCTGCAAATTCAAGGGCTTCACCATTCGAACAACATTGGTACAAAAAAAAAGGAATAGAAGGTTGCAGCTAGTTAAGGAAGGGATCACTTTGTAACACGAAATTCAGGAATGTTGAAGTTCCCCTTGAAAATTTGAGCCATTTATGTATGTATTTAATGTAACGAGATTGCACAATGTTACGTCCTAAGTTTGCATGTCTGCTGAGACAAATGCGTATTCTATCAAAAATGAATGTTTGAAGGGAAAACATTTGGTGTGTTATGTGTTGTTTAAGTCTTTTTTCCAAAAGGAGAGGTCTAATGCAGCAATTTGCGGTTCGATTAACAGCAGCATTTTATGCACACACAATATATAGGAAATTCACGAGTTGCGTTTCTTTATTTCTTTAGTATAGGTCCTTGTAAAGCATCTTAAATTTGATAACACTATTAACAAATATCTCGAATGACTTTGTGGGAAAAATGTTTACACTAGGTGTAAACTGTTTTGCACCGTGTTTGTTTTCAAGACATAGTTCCTTTTTAATACAATAAAAACTAAACATTGAGTGACAATCCCTGAAAACAGGTGACTTTCGTTTTTGAGAAAAATTTAAGAATTCAAAGTGTCTGATGTAGACACGTAGATAAGAAATAGCTTTAGTCTTGAAAATGTAATAGATACATGTAGTCACCTTTCAGAAACTATGAAATTGTAATTCACATCACTTTCTATCCAGAGTTGTCGTTCCTTACATCCAACCCTGGTTGAAACTAGTCATTTAGTTTCAGAGAGGTAGTCGCTATAAGATTTTAGTATATAGCTCTATGTAAACAAAGATGGCCACTGGCAGCCATGTTTAATGTTGAATCAAAATAATTTTCAACAAGGACCAACATCATGTCGCTGATCATTTTAGCAAAAGTCCAATATCAATATCATTTATAGTTTTCAAGAAGCAGTTGCTACAAATTTATTTTTTGAAAAATCTATTTTTAGCCATGGTGGCCATCTTGAATTTCTGTCCGACCTGAAATTTTGCTAGGATCAACTATGGCCATGTATGACATCCAAATCAAAATGAACTTTCGTTCGGACCAACTACATGTCGTGGCAGTCATTTTGGTGAAGGTTCCAAATCAATATCACTCATGTTTTTTGAGTAGTCACCAAAAAATCACATTTTTAAAACCTATCTTTAGCCGTTGCGGCCATCTTGAATTTCCGGCCGACCTGAATATTTGCTAGGATCAACTAGAAATCAAGAGCAACCTTCCTTCGCCACAAATTTTTCCTACATAACTCTATGTAAACATACATGGCCACTGGCAGCCATGTTTGACATGGAATCAAAATGAATCTTCGTTAGGACCAAGTACATGTTGCACCAGTAATTTTGGTAAAGGTTCCAATTCAATATCACTTACGGTTTTTGAGAAGTAGTCGCCACAATGTCGCATTTTTTAAAAATTATTTTAACGGAGGTGGCCATCTTGAATTTCCTACCGACCTGAATTTTTGCTAGGATCAACTAGACATCAAGAGCATCATTCCTGTCAAGTTCCATGAAATTCCATTGCATAGTTTCAGAGTAGTTGCCACATGTTTTTCTTATATAACCCTATGTAAACAAAGATGACACTTTATCTGCATTGCTTAGTACTGGTTCTACCCAGGAAGACATCGAGAGTGATTCAAATAAGTTCATAGAGCTTTCGTTACAATCGATGTAAAATAAATAAGTTTAAACTAAACAAAGATGGCCACTGGCAGCCATGTTTGAAATCCAATCAAAATGAACGTTGGTTAGGACCAACTACTTGTCGTGCCATTAATTTTGGTAAAGGTCCCAAATCAATATCACTTATGGTTTTTGAGAAGTAGTAACCACAAAATCGCATTTTTAAAATCTATTTTTAGCCGTGACGGCCGTACTGAAGTTTCAGAGGAGTAGTCGCCACAAGTTTTTCCTATATAACTCCATGTAAACAAAGATGGCGCTGGTGGCCTGATGTTTGACTTCCAATCAAAATGAATCTTGGTTAGGACCAAGTACAAGTCGCACCAGTCATGTTGGTAAAGGTTCCAATTCAATATCATTTACATTTATTGAGAAGTAGTCGCCACAGTCGCATTTTTAAAATCGATTTTTTTCAGTGGCAGCTATCTCGAATTTCCTACCGATCTGAAATTTTGCTAGGATCCACTAGACATCAAGAGCAACATTCCTGTCAAGTTCCATGAAATTCCAACAAGTAATTTCAGGGGAGTAGTCGCCACAAGTTTTTCCTATATAACTCTACGTAAACAAAGATGGCCACTGGCAGCCATGTTTGACATCCAATCAAAATGAACTTTGGTTAGGATCAACTACATGTCGTGCCAGTCATTTTGGTAAAGGTTTCAAATCAATATCACTTACGTTTTTTGAGAAGAAGTCATCACAAAATCGCAGTTTAAAGCCTATTTTTAGCCGTGGCGGCCATCTTGAATTTTCGGCCGTCCTGAATTTTTGCTAGGAATAACTAGACATCAAGAGCAACATTCCTGTAAAGTTTCATGAAAATCCGTCAAGTAGTTTCAGAGGAGTAGTCGCCACAATTTTTTCCTATATAACTCTATGTAAACAAAGATGGCTGCTGGAAGCCATGTTTGACATCCAATCAAAATGAACTTTGGTTAAGATCAACTACATGTCATGCCAGTCATTTTGGTAAAGGTTCCAAATCAATATCACTTACAGTTTTTGAGAAGTAGTCGCCACAAAATCGCATTTTTAAAATCTATTTTTAGATGTGGCGGCCATCTTGAATTTCAGCCAAACTTTTATTTTTGCTAGGATCAACTAGAAATTAAGAGCAACATTCCTTTGAAGTTTCAAGAAAATCCAAACAGTAGTTTCAGAGGAGTAGTCGCCACAAAGAAAAGTTTACAGACAGACAGACGGACTCCGCACCACGGCATAAGCTCTGCTGATCTTTGATCAGTGCTGATCTTTGATCAGTTGAGCTAAAAATACAAGTGCTGATCTTTGATCAGTTGAGCTAAAAATACAGTTCTAAAAATGAGAAAAATATATTTGGGTCCTTTTTTGGGTCGGTCGGAAAAGGACAAACATTAAAATTGTTAAGTGTAGCCTTATCTTGTATTATCAAGATTTCAATTTGATATGCATGATAACACCTGTGACATTAAACACACATTGTCTTCTGTCATTATTATGCAAATATAAGATAGATGAACATGCAGTTTTTGTGTTATTTGTATTCATCTATCTTGCATTTATCGTTGGGATTTTTTGCTGTGTTTGCTTTAATATGCTCCGACATGCTGTTGTGCTTATTTCATCCTTCATTTCATCATCCTCAGAAGTTGCTATCCCAATTTGATCTAAGACAATGGGATGTAAAACTTCATTTCATTTCCCTGATTGCAAGGTAATCCAAGCACTATCTGAACCTAAAAGCCTTTTTTTCTCTTCTTTTTGTAGCTTTTTTTGTACACAGCCAGACAAAATCGCAAAAAGTGTTGGTAAGGTCAGAGAAGGCTCGGATTATTTGCAAGGCTACCTCTAGCCATTCACAACAGGTGACTAAGCTATCAAAAGGATGTTCTGTTTAATGTGGTTTTTTTTGTTTACATGTAAAAGATAAATAGTTCAAAATGGCCATCACTGACACAATGTCAAGTGAGTACTACCACATCTCCATGGATCCACTAACATAAGTGAATACTTCCACATCTCCATGGATCCATTGACACAAGTAAGTACTTCCACATCTCCATGGATCCACTAACATAAGTGAGTACCTCCACATCTCCATGGATCCATTGACACAAGTGAGTACTTCCACATCTCCATGGATCCACTAACACAAGTGAGTACCTCCACATCTCCATGGATCCATTGACACAAGTGAGTACTTCCACATCTCCATGGATCCACTAACATAAGTGAGTACCTCCACATCTCCATAGATCCACTGACACATGTGAGTACGTTCACATCTCCAAGGATCCATTGACACAAGTGAGTACTTCCACATCTCCATGGATCCACTAACACAACTGAGTACCTCCACATCTCCATGGATCCACTGACACATGTGAATACATTCACATCTCCATGAATCCACTGACACATGTGAGTATGTTCACATCTCAAAGGATCCACTGACACACGTGAGTACGTTCACATCTCCAAGGATCCACTGACACACGTGAGTATGTTCACATCTCAATGGATCCATTGACACAAGTGAGTATGTTCACATCTCCATGAATCCACTGACACATGTGAGTACGTTCACATCTCCAAGGATCCACTGACACATGTGAGTATGTTCACATCTCCAAGGATCCACTGACACATGTGAGTCCATTTACATCGACATGGATCCACTGACACATGTGAGTACATTAACATCTCCATAGATCCACTGACACAAGTGAGTAAATTCACAACTCCATGGATTCACTGACACAAGTGAGTATGTTCACATCTTCATGGATCCACTGACACATGTGAGGACGTTTGCATCTCCAAGGATCCACTGACACATGTGAGTATGTTCACATCTCAAAGGATCCACTGACACAAGTGAGTACATTCACATCTCCAAAGATCCAGTGACACATGTGAGTACGTTCAGATCTCCAAGGATCCACTGACACATGTGAGTACATTCACATCTCCAAGGATCCACTGACAAATGTGAGTATGTTCATATCTCCATGGATCCATTGACACAGGTGAGCATGTTCACATCTCCATGGATCCAATGACACATGTGAGTACATTCACATCTCCAAGGATCCAGACACATGTGAGTATGTTTACATCACCATGTTCATATCTCCATGGATCCACTGACACATGTGAGTACATTTACATCACCATGGATCCACTGACACATAGGAGTATGTTCACATCTCCATGGATCCACTGACAAATGTGAGTATGTTCACATCTCCATGGATTCACTGACACAGGTGAGTACGTTCACATCTCCATGGATCCACTGACAAATGTGAGTATGTTCACATCTCCAAGGATCCTCTGACACAAGTGAGTACTTTCACATCTCCATGGATCCACTGACACCACATCTCAATTGATCATCACTGACACATGTGAGTATGTTTACATCACCATGGATCCACTGACACATGTGAGTACATTCACATCTCCATGGATCCACTGACAAATGTGAGTATGTTCACATCTCCATGGATCCACTGACACATGTGAGTACATTCACATCTCCATGGATCCACTGACACAAGTGAGTATGTTCACATCTCCATGGATCCGCTGACACGTGAGTACTTTCACATCTCCATGGATCCACTGACACCACATATGATGATCTCCATTGATCATCACTGACACAAGTGAGTATGTTCACATCTCCATGCATCTACTGACACAAGTGAGTACTTCCACATCTCCATGGATCCACTGACACAAGTGAGTACTTCCAAATATCCATGAATCCACTGACACAAGTGAGTATGTCCATATGTCCAAGGATCCACTGACACATGTGAGTATGTTTACATCACCATGTTCATATCACCATGGATCCACTGACACATGTGAGTACATTTACATCACCATGGATCCACTGACACATAGGAGTATGTTCACATCTCCATGGATCCACTGACAAATGTGAGTATGTTCACATCTCCATGGATCCACTGACACAGGTGAGTACGTTCACATCTCCATGGATCCACTGACAAATGTGAGTATGTTCACATCTCCAAGGATCCTCTGACACAAGTGAGTACTTTCACATCTCCATGGATCCACTGACACCACATCTCAATTGATCATCACTGACACATGTGAGTATGTTTACATCACCATGGATCCACTGACACATGTGAGTACATTCACATCTCCATGGATCCACTGACAAATGTGAGTATGTTCACATCTCCATGGATCCACTTACACATGTGAGTACATTCACATCTCAGTGTTTTTTTTATGTGTTTTGTGAATGCAGCCTGTGCCTGTGCCATTGTGAAAAATAGCGGCATTTTTCTAGAAATTGTGAAAATTGTGAAATATTATAACAGAAGAAAAGAAACTTTTTTCACTTTTAATTTCAGTTTAATATCCCTTGGTATTAAGTTTTGTTTTTGGTAAATACAGACTAGTTTTAACACCAGCGTATATTAAGACTAGTATCCTTATTGGTCTGTATTTACCCTAAAAAAAAAAAAAAAAAAAAAAAAAAAAAATATATATATATATATTTTTTTTTTTTTTTTTTTTTTTTTTTTTTCAGATTGTGAATTTTTTTGATATAATTGTGAAAAAAGTATACTTTTTGGCATTGTGAATGAGGCCGAATAACGGCCCCAAATTAGGCATAAAAAAAACACTGCATCTCCATGGATCCACTGACACAAGTGAGTATGTTCACATCTCCATGGATCCGCTGACACGCGAGTACTTTCACATCTCCATGGATCCACTGACACCACATATGATGATCTCCATTGATCATCACTGACACAAGTGAGTATGTTCACATCTCCATGCATCTACTGACACAAGTGAGTACTTCCACATCTCCATGGATCCACTGACACAAGTGAGTACTTCCAAATATCCATGAATCCACTGACACAAGTGAGTATGTCCATATGTCCAAGGATCCACTGACACATGTGAGTACTTCCACATGTCCATGGATCCACTGACACCACATCTCCATGGATCCACTGACTCATGTAAGTATGATCACATCTCAAAAGATCCACTGACACATGTGAGTACATTCACATCTCCATGGATCCACTGACACATGAGAGTACGTTCACTGACACAAGTGAGTACCTCCACATCTCCATGGATCCAGTACATTCACATCTCCATGGATCCACTGACACATGTGAGTATGTTCACATCTCCAATGATCCACTGACACATGTGAGTACATTCACATCTCCAAAGATCATCTGAAACATGTATGTTCACATCTCCAAGTATCCACAGACACATGTGAGTATGTTCACATCTCAAAGGATCCACTGACACAAGTGAGTACATTCACATCTCCAAGGATCCACTGACACATGTGAGTATGTTCACATCTCCAAGGATCCACTGACACATGTGAGTACATTCACGTATCCAAGGATCCACTAACACATGTCAGTACTTCCAAATATCCATGGATCCCCTGACACAAGTGAGTATGTCCACATGTCCAAGGATCCACTGACACATGTGAGTATTTCCACATGTCCATGGATCCACTGACACCACATATACAAGGATCCACTGACACAAGTGAGTACTTCCACATCTCCATGGATCCACTGACACATGTGAGTATGATCACATCTCAAAGGATCCACTGACACATGTGAGTACATTCACATCTCCATGGATTCACTGACACATGTGAGTACGTTCACTGACACAAGTGAGTACCTCCATATCTCCATGGATCCAGTACAGTGTTTTTTTTATGTGTTTTGTGAATGCAGCCTGTGCCTTTGCCATTGTGAAAAATAGCGGCATTTTTCTAGAAATTGTGAAAATTGTGAAATATTATAACAAAAGAAAAAGAAACTTTTTTCACTTTTAATTTCACAGTTTAATATCCCTTGGTTTTAAGTTTTGTTTTTGGTAAATACAGACTAGTTTTAACACCAGCGTATATTAAGACTAGTATCCTTACTGGTCTGTATTTACCCTAAAAAAAATAATTTTTTTTTATTTTTATTTTTTTATTTTTTTTATTTTTTTTTTTCAGATTGTGAATTTTTGGGATATAATTGTGAAAAAAGTATACTTTTTGGCATTGTGAATGGGGCCGAATAACGGCCCCAAATTAGGCATAAAAAAAACACTGCAGTACATTCACATCTCCATGGATCCACTGACACAAGTGAGTATGTTCACATCTCCAAGGATCCACTGACACATGTGAGTATGTTCACATCTCCAAGGCTCCACTGACACATGTGAGTACATTCACATCTCCAAGGATCCACTGACACATGTCAGTATGTTCACATCTCAAAGGATCCACTGACACATGTGAGTACGTTCACATCTCCAAGGATCCACTGACACATGTGAGTACATCCATATCTCCAAGGATCCACTGACACATGTGAGTACGTTCACATCTCCATGGATCCATTGACACAGGTGAGTATGTTCATATCTCCTTGGATCCACTGACACATGTGAGTCCGTTCACATCTCCAAGCTTCCACTGACACATGTGAGTATGTTCTCATCTCCATGGATACACTGACACATGCGAGTATGTTCACATCTTCAAGGATCCACTGTCACAAGTGAGTACGTTCACATCTCCATGGATCCACTGACAAATGTGAGTATGTTCACATCATCAAGGATCCACTGACACATGTGAGTACGTTCACATCTCCATGGATCCACTGACACAAGTGAGTACGTCCACATCTCCATGGATCCACTGACATATGTGCGTATATTCACATCTCCAAGGATCCACTGACACATGTGAGTATGTTCACATCTCTAAGGAACCACTGACACATGTGAGTATATCACATCTCCAAGGATACACTGATACATGTGAGTATGTTCACATCTCCATGGATCCACTGAGACATTAGAGTACTTCCACATCTCCAAAGATCAACTGACACAAGTGAGTACTTCCACATTTTCATGTATTCACAGACACACGTGAGTAATTCCACATCTCAAAGGATCCACTGACAAGTAATTTATTTCACATCTTGATGGATCCACTGACACAAGTGAGCACTTTCACGTCTCCATGGATCCACTGACACAAGTGAGTACTTCCACATCTCCATGGATCCACTGACACAAGTGATTACTTCCACATCACCATGGATCCACTGACACAAGTGAGTATGTCCACATGTCCAAGGATCCACTGACACATGTGAGTACTTCCACATGTCTATGGATCCACTGACACCACATCTCCATGGATCCACTGACTCATGTAAGTATGATCACATCTCAAAAGATCCACTGACACATGTGAGTACATTCACATCTCCATGGATCCACTGACACATGAGAGTACGTTCACTGACACAAGTGAGTACCTCCACATCTCCATGGATCCAGTACATTCACATCTCCATGGATCCACTGACACATGTGAGTATGTTCACATCTCCAATGATCCACTGACACATGTGAGTACGTTCGCATCTCCAAAGATCATCTGAAACATGTATGTTCACATCTCCAAGTATCCACTGACACATGTGAGTATGTTCACATCTTAAAGGATCCACTGACACAAGTGAGTACATTCACATCTCCAAGGATCCACTGACACATGTGAGTATGTTCACGTCTCCAAGGATCCACTGACACATGTGAGTACATTCACATATCCAAGGATCCACTGACACATATCAGTACTTCCAAAAATCCATGGATCCCCTGACACAAGTGAGTATGTCCACATGTCCAAGGATCCACTGACACATGTGAGTATTTCCACATGTCCATGGATCCACTGACACCACATATACAAGGATCCACTGACACAAGTGAGTACTTCCACATCTACATGGATCCACTCACACATGTGAGTATGATCACATCTCAAAGGATCCACTGACACATGTGAGTACATTCACATCTCCATGGATTCACTGACACATGTGAGTACGTTCACTGACACAAGTGAGTACCTCCATATCTCCATGGATCCAGTACATTCACATCTCCATGGATCCACTGACACAAGTGAGTATGTTCACATCTCCAAGGATCCACTGACACATGTGCGTATGTTCACATCTCCAAGGCTCCACTGACACATGTGAGTACATTCACATCTCCAAGGATCCACTGATACATGTCAGTATGTTCACATCTCAAAGGATCCACTGACACATGTGAGTACGTTCACATCTCCAAGGATCCAATGACACATGTGAGTACATCCATATCTCCAAGGATCCACTGACACATGTGAGTACGTTCACATCTCCATGGATACATTGACACAGGTGAGTATGTTAATATCTCCATGGATCCACTGACACATGTGAGTCCGTTCACATATCCAAGCTTCCACTGACACATGTGAGTACGTTCTCATTTCCATGGATACACTGACACATGCGAGTATGTTCACATCTTCAAGGATCCACTGTCACAAGTGAGTACGTTCACATCTCCATGGATCCACTGACAAATGTGAGTATGTTCACATCATCAAGGCTCCACTGACACATGTGAGTACATTCACATCTCCAAGGATCCACTGACACATGTCAGTATGTTCACATCTCAAAGGATCCACTGACACATGTGAGTACGTTCACATCTCCAAGGATCCACTGACACATGTGAGTACATCCATATCTCCAAGGATCCACTGACACATGTGAGTACGTTCACATCTCCATGGATCCATTGACACAGGTGAGTATGTTCATATCTCCTTGGATCCACTGACACATGTGAGTCCATTCACATCTCCAAGCTTCCACTGACACATGTGAGTACGTTCTCATCTCCATGGATACACTGACACATGCGAGTATGTTCACATCTTCAAGGATCCACTGTCACAAGTGAGTACGTTCACATCTCCATGGATCCACTGACAAATGTGAGTATGTTCACATCATCAAGGATCCACTGACACATGTGAGTACGTTCACATCTCCATGGATCCACTGACACAAGTGAGTACGTCCACATCTCCATGGATCCACTGACATATGTGCGTATATTCACATCTCCAAGGATCCACTGACACATGTGAGTATGTTCACATCTCTAAGGAACCACTGACACATGTGAGTATATCACATCTCCAAGGATACACTGATACATGTGAGTATGTTCACATCTCCATGGATCCACTGAGACATTAGAGTACTTCCACATCTCCAAAGATCAACTGACACAAGTGAGTACTTCCACATTTTCATGTATTCACAGACACACGTGAGTAATTCCACATCTCAAAGGATCCACTGACAAGTAATTTATTTCACATCTTGATGGATCCACTGACACAAGTGAGCACTTTCACGTCTCCATGGATCCACTGACACAAGTGAGTACTTCCACATCTCCATGGATCCACTGACACAAGTGATTACTTCCACATCACCATGGATCCACTGACACAAGTGAGTATGTCCACATGTCCAAGGATCCACTGACACATGTGAGTACTTCCACATGTCTATGGATCCACCGACACCACATCTCCATGGATCCACTGACTCATGTAAGTATGATCACATCTCAAAAGATCCACTGACACATGTGAGTACATTCACATCTCCATGGATCCACTGACACATGAGAGTACGTTCACTGACACAAGTGAGTACCTCCACATCTCCATGGATCCAGTACATTCACATCTCCATGGATCCACTGACACATGTGAGTATGTTCACATCTCCAATGATCCACTGACACATGTGAGTACGTTCGCATCTCCAAAGATCATCTGAAACATGTATGTTCACATCTCCAAGTATCCACTGACACATGTGAGTATGTTCACATCTCAAAGGATCCACTGACACAAGTGAGTACATTCACATCTCCAAGGATCCACTGACACATGTGAGTATGTTCACGTCTCCAAGGATCCACTAACACATGTGAGTACATTCACATATCCAAGGATCCACTGACACATATCAGTACTTCCAAATATCCATTGATCCCCTGACACAAGTGAGTATGTCCACATGTCCAAGGATCCACTGACACATGTGAGTATTTCCACATGTCCATGGATCCACTGACACCACATATACAAGGATCCACTGACACAAGTGAGTACTTCCACATCTACATGGATCCACTCACACATGTGAGTATGATCACATCTCAAAGGATCCACTGACACATGTGAGTACATTCACATCTCCATGGATTCACTGACACATGTGAGTACGTTCACTGACACAAGTGAGTACCTCCATATCTCCATGGATCCAGTACATTCACATCTCCATGGATCCACTGACACAAGTGAGTATGTTCACATCTCCAAGGATCCACTGACACATGTGCGTATGTTCACATCTCCAAGGCTCCACTGACACATGTGAGTACATTCACATCTCCAAGGATCCACTGATACATGTCAGTATGTTCACATCTCAAAGGATCCACTGACACATGTGAGTATGTTCACATCTCCAAGGATCCAATGACACATGTGAGTACATCCATATCTCCAAGGATCCACTGACACATGTTAGTACGTTCACATCTCCATGGATACATTGACACAGGTGAGTATGTTAATATCTCCATGGATCCACTGACACATGTGAGTCCGATCACATCTCCAAGCTTCCACTGACACATGTGAGTACGTTCTCATTTCCATGGATACACTGACACATGCGAGTATGTTCACATCTTCAAGGATCCACTGTCACAAGTGAGTACGTTCACATCTCCATGGATCCACTGACAAATGTGAGTATGTTCACATCATCAAGGATCCACTGACACATGTGAGTACGTTCACATCTCCATGGATCCACTGACACAAGTGAGTACGTCCACATCTCCATGGATCCACTGACATATGTGCGTATTTTCACATCTCCAAGGATCCACTGACACATGTGAGTATGTTCACATCTCTAAGGAACCACTGACACATGTGAGTATATCACATCTCCAAGGATACACTGATACATGTGAGTATGTTCACATCTCCATGGATCCACTGAGACATTAGAGTACTTCCACATCTTCAAAGATCCACTGACACAAGTGAGTACTTCCACATTTTCATGTATTCACAGACACACGTGAGTAATTCCACATCTCAAAGGATCCACTGACAAGTAATTTATTTCACATCTTGATGGATCCACTGACACAAGTGAGCACTTTCACGTCTCCATGGATCCACTGACACAAGTGAGTACTTCCACATCTCCATGGATCCACTGACACAAGTGATTACTCCAACATCACCATGGATCCACTGACACAAGTGAGTACTTCCATATCTCCATGGATCCACTGACACAAGTGAGTACTTCCACATCACCATGGATCCACTGACACAAGTGAGTACTTCCACATCTCCATGGATCCACTGACACATGTGAACTCTTTCATACTATTCACATTGTAGTACCTTTGACGCATAGGATAAAAGTCTACACATTCCAACAAGATGTGTTTGACCGTTAACGATGCAAAGCAGGGTATACATTCTGGTAATTGCTCAGCTTGTAATAAATATGAATGAGCATGACGTGCATGCCCTATCCTGCACCGGGCTAGGACAACTTCTTTTCGATGAATGGGTCTAGATACTAGAAGAACGCCATTCTCCAAGTAACGGTTTAATTGAATGGAGTTTATTGTTAACTGACAAATCACAAGCGGCTTGCCAAGAGTTATGAATAAATGTGTTAATACAACTTTTAAAATCAGTATAAGGTAATTTAGCATTAGATATATGTAAATCTAATGCTGCTTTAGCAGCACTATCTGCTCTATCATTACCACGTATTCCCACATGGCTTGGAAGAATTATGGACGTTTCGAAACGTACCTTGGACGTTTCGTACCCATTTTTGGGTAAAATGTCCAATGCGTTGGACGTTTCGTACCTTGGTCATTAATATTTTACTCTCAGAAACAATATCATGGTAACAAAATGTTTTAATAAAACACAAGTAACTAAACAATTAAACATTATTAGACAGCCACACCCTATCTGAAACGACTTAAGTCTTATCTGTCCAACGCAGTGCTCGAAATGTAGGATAGCCCGATGCCCGGGGCTCCTCGAAATCCGTTCCGGGCCTGTCTCATTTTGCAGGCAAGGAGCCCGTCGGGCCTGTCTTAACTCCCCATAAAATTAATTTGGCTAGATCTTAAATCTGTCCTCAGGACAAAATAATGGTCTTCATGCGATTAAATTATACTACTGAATAACTGGGTTTTAATTAGTTCATAGTTATGCAAACAATGAAACAACATTCAACAATGAAGTGTGAACATTGCGTCTAGCCTCATGTGCATTTTGTCACAAATTTGAGATCCACAAACTGTTACTGACATACAGGGCTTTCCATGTTGGGAAAAAAGAATGCACTTATTTCTCATTTTGGGAAAAATACAAGGTTTCATAAATTAAGTAAATATGACATTAATATACTTTATTTATATTGTCATCCATTATTTACCATAATTATTAACTTTTCCAAGTCGGAATTTACTTAGCAGACAAAATCACACTGCAGAATTCATGCTTTTTCTCAAATTCTGAGAGACTGCTGTTTTCCGATTGGGAAATATTTCCGCCACAGTTGGGAAAAAACAGTCCAATTTTCTGTTGGGAAGAGGCCCTTTACAGGCCTCTGTTATATAAGGTAAAACAGCCCTGACATAAAACTACATTTTCCGGCTATTAGAGATGTGGTTTATTTACTCTGGGATAATATCATAAGAAAGACCATTTTTGACATTCAAAACACATTAATGCATGAAAAAAAGTTCGTAATTGATGGTATTTCAATTTCAAGGTGGTGAAATTTTCCGGCCGTAAAAGTAAAATATCATGGTATCATCATAATCAATCAGAGCTCTAACCTTAAACAGTTACAAGTTTTATAACTGCTGGAAGTTATTAAAATGCCAAATTATTATCTCCCTTTGGTTTAGGGTAGCAGATACTTTTCCCCAATAAACATTTGTAACCTAAATCAGTTACCAAGATCATATGCTAATAAATCGAAATAGTTGCCAAATAAACACTTTATTTATGTCTGAATACTTAATTTTAAGGATAAATACATCTTCATCAAGATCCAATTAGCTGCTGTTCACTAATTGCCATGTCGGTGCCTACAAAATGATTTTTAATGAATTTTATTGCATAACAGTAGGTAACTTGAGAGGCTTTTCCCATTGGATTTTCATCGATGCTCATAGAAATTTATTGCATGGTTGTAAAGTTTAATAATCACCCTACCTGGAGAAAATTATATATATACAGGGAAAATTCCTGTACAGAAGATAGAATGCATCTAAACTTGAATGAGTTTGTGGTAGTAACTGCTTCTGGTTACTATTCCAGTTTTAGTTGTTTTTTAATAACAGTCGCAGGTTATGAAAAACATAACTGTTTAAGGTTAGAGCTTTGACTGATAATATCAACTGAATCATCAAAACTTTCCTTTACAACTACACATTGATGAAACGGAAAAAAAAAAAAAGAAGATATATGAATAAATAAAGATACATTTAAAGAATATTTCTATTCATTCTTTTATCCATCCTTCTTTTTTCTATCAATGTGAAAGGAATTCTACTTTCAAACAATTTCTAGTCTAGGCACCTATTTCTTTAATATGTAAAAAGTGGTGGTGAAAAGAAAAATACAGCTGCTCCTGCTCCTATTTCTACAATAGTACATTTAAATATGGCCAGAGGACGCTCTGATAGTTTAATAAAACCCAATTAAAAACTTCGCTCCGATCGGCTCGGATTATTATCATCTGGCAAAAGTGGTAGCAAAAAAGAAAAATATAGCCAGAGAAGGTTCTGTGTTTGATAAATACACATATAACAAATGTGTTAGTCTATAAAAGTGAATTAAGATACATTACCATAATTTAAGAAAACAATATGGCCTGTCCATTTTCAGAAGAACAAGCCCTGGTCCTGTCTCTTAAAATAATTTTCAATAAGCACTGAAACGGCAGGGTACGAGACATCCAATGGCAGGGTATGAAACGTCCAACGGTAGGGTATGAAACGTCCAAAGGACAGGGTACGAAACGTCCAACTGTAGGGTACAAAACATTGGATGTTTCATACCCAAAACTAGGTACGAAATGTCCAGGGTACGAAATGTCCAAGGTATGAAACGTTCTGTACCCGCTTAGAAGCCAGTAGAAAATAATAACGTTACCAACTATAAGAGAATTGTACTTTTCTAGAAGCTGAAGCACAACTGGATTATCATGTTTCATATTACCCAGTGCTTGAAGAGATAAAAGGGAATAAGAAAATATTACAAAATGGTCATCATCAGATTCCTGAATATAATATAAGGCAAGTTCAATTGCCTTAAGTTCAGCTGAAAAGATAGAGGCTTCGTTAGGCAGGTAGCTCTTTATGCTGTGTTTGTGAACAACAGCTGCTGCAGCTACCTATCTCCATCTTTAGAACCATCGATCACTGTGTATCGTTCGGGTACCTTTCACCGGTTGGTACTGATCGCCAGTGTAATCCGAAATTGCGCTGTTACTTCACCTTTCTTTGTTTACAAATGGTGCGTGTCTATGTCAACTTACCAAAGTGTTGTGAAATGTCCTTTTTACGTGTAAGTTCCATTATATTTTCATTTGAATTCATAAAACTTGGTATTCTGAAGAATTTTAATCATCAATTTAAAAACATTGAAAAACCCTGCAATAAAAGTGTGTCTGCTACATGGAAAGCAAAAAAATAATTTCATATGACGTCATAGACCTATGCGCTTTTTCTCAAAATATCTGGTCACGTTATCTCCTTATATGGTTAAATGGAAGGTACTTGGTAAAACTACTTGCTATTTTAAACAAAAAAATCTTCTTTTTTTTTTCTTCTGTTTCTTCTGTATTTCAGTTTCCCACCGTTGGGAATACCGTAACCCAGAACAAAAGAGGGTCGGAGAAGAGATAGTTTATTCCTGTGCACTCACTGTGGCATTTCAGGGTTTTTTTTTGGCTGTTTTCATAGCCGAAATTCGGTCATATTCCCAATGCCAAAACATATCTTTTTTTCCAAGTTAAGAGGAAAAAATTCCCAATTTTTTTTTATTTTTTTTATTTTTTTTTTAAGTGTACCAATCATCATTGGATCAAAAGCTTATAAATGCTTCTGTTCATCTTGGTGTACAAAAAACAGTATTAAAGATATAATTATGAAAGGATTGCTTTACTCTTTATTCTTCCGAATTTTATTAAAAATCGCGCTTACATTCCCAATTTTATGAAAAATCGTGCTAAAATTCCCAATTCCAGGGGTACGGGTCATGGTCCCAAAATCATGAAAAAAAGCCCTGCATTTAAATCAGAAAGATAGAACTTACTGTGGACATATTTTATGAGGAGGGGTGGGGTTGTGTTTTTTTAATACTAATGGTGATTAAATCGATCCAAATTTCAAAAAACAAATATCTTTGGATTATTAAAGTGTAACGTTGCTCTTTTGTTTTTACCAATATTGGCGAGAAGTTTTGTCTAGTTTGCTGATTATTTCAGCAGCAAAGGTAATATTTTACCATTACACCGACGATCGGTACCCAAGAGAAACAAATATGGCGGCTGTACTTCCTTAACTAACAACACTTTTACGAGTGGTAAACGGATATCTATTGGCAGAAAATGTGTTTATAATTAAGTGAAAATGTTTTTAGTCAGATAAAGAATAACAGAGAGTAAGTATACAGGGAGGAGAAATGGATCGTTTTGCCATTTTATGTTGTCGCGCGTGTGTTTCACTACTGCGTGAAAATGACTACTGCCGGTTGTTTCAGCGTGTGTGAAAAACAGCAAATTCTTATAAATTATTACACTTACAAACTCAATAAAGGTGCGAAATGTAAACATAAGTATTATTTATTCACATTGTGTCCTCTGATACAGAGGGTGTATTTGTTTGCATGTTATGATGTATAAAAGCACATTTTACCAGACGGTTCCGTGTAACAAAGATGGCGCCACTCTGCGCCAAATAAAAAAGGGTGACAGTGACATTAATAATAACAAAAAGTGAATAGTAGACATATTTATCTTTGTCAAGAAGGTAATTTCATGGTGGTGACAAAGCCTAAAAAGAAGTGATGAAAATATGCCTTTTGAGATATCAGCCGAAATTTTTAATTTTTCAAATTAAAAATGATGTGGAGCTATTGCAAACGAGATACGAAGTATGGGTTATAACAGGCATTAATAATAAAACCTTTATCAATAAAATAGTAAATGGCGGCGTTCTAGCGCGACAACATAAATAGATAAACTAGAGCATTTATGAACGCATTTCTCCTCCCTGTATACTTACTCCCTGAGAAGAATAAGATACATAATCACAGACTTATAAATTTCTTTTAATTAGTTTGCTATTAACTACCACGGCGATCGGTACCCCAAGGATATATTTGTTGATCTATTTAACAAATACACTAAAGAATAAAAAGCATTGCTGCGATTCTCGAAAAATTTAAAATGAATTTTCGTCCATTAAATACCTGTGTACGATAATTTTAAGCAATGAAAAATATAAATGGCATCGTTTTCTTTTTCTCTTTTTTTTTTTTTTTTTTTTTTTTTTTAAATGTTGGCAGCCCTGATCATATTAAGTGGGGTCCCTTATTGCATTATTTAGATTGCATTAAAGAAAATAGTGCAATGTTGTCAATACCTGATTTATTTCCAGCTTCTTTCTTTGTGCCCTTTGCTTGCGATTTCGATTTTCCCATAGTGACAACAGCGATTAAATACCAAGAAACATCACCAACACTCTGTCGACTTTGCATCCATCGATCAGGTAACCGGAAGTTATACTGTTATCAATGCGTAATACCGAAATTGAGCAATACGAAACAAAACAGTGCTGTGTAACTCGGCGTTAACATAAGACCCGCAATGAAACAAAATCGCTAGCTAAACGTCTCACAGCGCAATTAAGTTTCCATAGATCAAATTGTAATGGTTTTGTTCCTGGCATAGAGACAAGTTTAAGCTTTCCAAAAAGCTTCGTTCTAGAACTTTTGTATGTAAGTAGTAAGTTATAAGACGGCAATAGTGACAATGACAGAGTGATAGATAAACATTCTGTGGGTACATTTAATCTGTGGTAATGATTTTTATTTGACATGTCTGAAAATTGTTGTTCCTTTAGCATTAGGGTAATGGAAGACTGGAATTCCCTACCAGAAAGTGTTGTCCGAGCACCGAGTGTAACATATATGGCCCAAAACTACAAACTTTTTCACACAGTCCATTGTTTGTACCCAGGCACAACTGGTTACATTGGATACAAATAAATTACCAAAAAAAAAAAATTATAAAAAGATTACAAAAAAAATAGCCCAAAATTTTTCACACAGTCCATTTTTTGTACCCAGGCACAACTGGTTACATTGGATACAAATAAAATGACCAAAAAAAAAAAATTATAAAAAAAATTACCAAAAAAATAGCCCAAACTTTTTCACACAGTCCATTTGTTGTACCCAGGCACAACTGGTTACATTGGATACAAAAGTATTGGACATGTTTCCATTAATAATATATATACAACTAATAATATTAATAGAGTTGAGGCAGAGCAATTTTGGGTACATGGTTACACAGGGATACACCAGGTACAAACTGGGTACAAGTGGGTACAACTAATAATATTTATAGATTTAAGGCACATCCATTTTGGGTACATGGTTACACAGGGATACACCAGGTACAAACTGGGTACAAGTGGGTACAACTAATAATATTAACAGATTTGAGGCACATCAATTTTGGATACATGGTTACACAGGGATACACCAGGTACAAACTGGGTACAAGTGGGTACAACTAATAATATTAATAGATTTAAGGCACATCCACTTTGGATACATGGTTACACAGGGATACACCAGGTACAAATTGGGTACAAGTGGGTACAACTAATAATATTAACAGATTTGAGGCATATAGATGGGACAAATAATTTAAAACATGAATATATTTGTTCACGGCATAACAGGTCCGAATAACACAAAGTTTTTTTTATAAAAAACAACCATATATATATGTAAATTATTTTGCTTTAAACATCAATTGAACCTAATTACAACTGGCAGTTGACGATTTATTTTCATGCAAATCTATTTTCAAATGACCATTACCATACACCACATACTTATTTTGTTTAACTTTAATATTTGCTACCCAAAATATTTGTATTATTTGTCCCATCTATTTACATGGTCCGCAAAATACCAGTCCGCGTTTAATACCATACTGGTCCGCAGTCCGCTAGTCCGCAGTCCGCTAGTCCACGTGTGTTAGTCCGCGTTTTATACCTACCCGGACAAAGAGGCCATAAATCACAAACACTGGCTGCGCGTGGTGTGTTGACATCATATATATACTATAATTGTGTCATATTTTAATTTGTGCATACGGCGAGGGTAAAAAAATAACTTCAGCTAACTGTTTTAATTTTCAATTTTATTTATAGTATGTATTTGTGAAACTAAACACATTACAAATAGATTACGTTCAGTCGGATTTGTCAAAAAACACACACAAAAAAACAACAGAATTCTGTTACTTGTACATGCTTGTTTGTTATTTAAATCGAAATTATGTATTTCATGTCACATATTTCATCTGTCTTGCAGATAAACACCACATTTAAAACGGGCAAATTCAATATCTGACAGCTCATATTAATAACATAACTACAAACAGCTTTCCCACATTATACATAATACATGTATACATAAAATTGAAAATTAAAATAATCCACGATATATAAGTTGTATATATATGAAGAAGACCATGCATAGGAATGCACCGAGGATAGACTGAAAGTGCTTTCATGGAACTGTAATGGGCTGACGAGGGTTAAGAGACAGGATCTCGAGTTTCTTTGTGTTTTGAGTGACTATGATGTTATAATTTTATATGAAACTTGGTCAGACCAAAACAGTGACATAGAACTAAATGGTTATACGCGTTTTAATTTGTATCGTAAATTTCAACATAGAAATGCAAAACGTTTTAATTTGTCCCGTCTATGAGCATATTCGCAAACTTTATATTAAGGCGTATTATTTTGAAACCCTAGTTTATTAAATTTATTGAATTGATGCAAAGTAAGAAACATAAAAGTATTCAAAATGTAAATAAGTTTGTAAAAGAAGCATTTATTGTACGTAACACATTTAATTATACGTAGTTGTGTGCATATATATAAAGTTTATCCTCAGATATTAGGTATTGTTTCAACAATTGATTCGTTTATATAATTGCATGAGAGAGAGACTGAGAGAGGGAGAGTAAGTGCGTGTGTGCGTATGCGTGTGTAAGAGGTGTGTGAGAGTGTGTGTGCGTGTTGTGGTGCATGCGTGTGAGCCTGTCATGTGTTTAATTAAACTTTGTATATTACATTTTGATGACAAGATACTATATGTATAAGTCGAAATAAAATATCTGTTCTGTTCTGTTCTGTTCTGTTCTATATGATGTCAACACACCACCGGTAGCCAGTGTTTGTGATTTATGGCCTCTTTGATCTAAACAAACATCCTGCTTTGGACAGCCAATTAGCCACGGGGTGTCGCATTATTACTATTGGAGAAACCCTTTATTTTTGATTGCAATAAACAACCTGCCATAAACTGAACATTAGCAACTGTTCAATTGATTGTTTTTGGCATAGCTATATATCTATGTAGGTCCATAATGATTTATGAAATAACAATATATTGCAGAGTCCTGTTAATTATTTTACATAATAATTGTCGTAACAATTACCAATAGTAAATGACTCTTTGCAATACATATTCGTTTGTGGAATATACTTTTATGAACATTATTTAAAGGAGAATTTATATACTTATGTTAAGTAGTGAATTTAAAACTCAGCATGCACAGTATTGGACTCTCAAACTATACTGGTAGAAAAGATTAATATGAACCGTTTCTGTTTACAAGAGTTATATATATATATATATATATTTATATATATATATATAAATAACTTGTTAAATGTAATTAAAATGCAGGGACTTACTTATTTAAGTGTAATAAGTAAAGCTTATTACTTTAAATAATTCACGAAACGCGAGGAGTATGCTATTTGAGTAACCGTGGCGCACTTCTATATCTACTTTCAGTTTCAAGGTATCATTATAATGGCAATAAAAAAGCCATTTTACCCAGGAAAGATCAATTGACAGTTTATATTACTAACACACCTAGAAACAGCACTCGCATTATATTTTTGCATGATACGTTCTAAATTGTGTCTAAAACAAATAAACACTGTATATTCACTATACAGAGTTAGTGTTGAGACACCCCGAAATCAAAAGCTCGAGAAAAACGAGAGCGAGATTTGATAATGGCAAAAAGGTGAATACAAACCCCTTAAAACCCCTAGTTAACATCACATAAAAGTCCTGCCACCACAGGAAGTCTGATTGAAGTTTATGACCTAACACCGTTGGAGCATTTATCAGTAGTCATAAAACACCTAGTACCAAATAATGGGTTTTATACTGCTCTTTGATTTTCAAATATCTGTGCAATATTGGAATTAAAGGGTGGAGTCTTAATATAATGCAGCCAATCAAATCAAACATACATTTACAGCTCTGATTTTTCATGAATTAAGTACCATTGTGTTTTAAATACTTACTGTTAATTAGACCTGTAATTAAAGTAACAGTGCCATAAATAATTGAACTTAAATATATTTCTAAACACCAATTGTGATTCAAGTGTGATTGAAGTGTTATTCATTCATCAAGTGATGCCTGCTTATTTCCACTGAAGTTGGTTTCATCTAGAAGAGGTAAGTTCTGATCCAATGTCATAAATTTACATAAATTAATATTATGTGCCTCAAATATATTAATATTATTAGTTGTACCCACTTGTACCCAGTTTGTACCTGGTGTATCCCTGTGTAACCATGTATCCAAAATTGATATGCCTTAAATCTATTAATATTATTAGTTGTACCCACTTGTACCCAGTTTGTACCTGGTGTATCCCTGTGTAACCATGTATCCAAAATTGATATGCCTTAAATCTATTAATATTATTAGTTGTACCCACTTGTACCCAGTTTGTACCTGGTGTATCCCTGTGTAACCATGTATCCAAAATTGATATACCTTAAATCTATTAATATTATTAGTTGTACCCACTTGTACCCAGTTTGTACCTGGTGTATCCCTGTGTAACCATGCATCCAAAATGGATATGCCTTAAATCTATTAATATTATTAGTTGTACCCACTTGTACCCAGTTTGTACCTGGTGTACCCTGTGTAACCATGTTTCCAAAATTGATGTGCCTCAAATCTGTTAATATTATTAGCTGTACCCACTTGTACCCATTTTGTACCTGGTGTATCCCTGTGTAACCATGTATCCAAAATGGATGTGCCTTAAATCTATTAATATTATTAGTTGTACCCACTTGTACCCAGTTTGTACCTGGTGTATCCCTGTGTAACCATGTACCCAAAATTGCTCTGCCTCAAATCTGTTAATATTATTAGTTGTACCCACTTGTACCCAGTTTGTACCTGGTGTACCCTGTGTAACCATGTTTCCAAAATGGATGTGCCTTAAATCTATTAATATTATTAGTTGTACCCACGTGTACCCAGTTTGTACCTGGTGTATCCCTATGTAACCATGTTTCCAAAATTGATGTGCCTCAAATCTGTTAATATTATTAGTTGTACCCACTTGTACCCAGTTTGTACCTGGTGTACCCTGTGTAACCATGTTTCCAAAATTGATGTGCCTCAAATCTGTTTATATTATTAGTTGTACCCACTTGTACCCAGTTTGTACCTGGTGTACCCTGTGTAACCATGTTTCCAAAATGGATGTGCCTTAAATCTATTAATATTATTAGTTGTACCCACTTGGACCCAGTTTGTACCTGGTGTATCCCTATGTAACCATGTTTCCAAAATTGATGTGCCTCAAATCTGTTAATATTATTAGTTGTACCCACTTGTACCCAGTTTGTACCTGGTGTATCCCTGTGTAACCATGTTTCCAAAATAGATGTGCCTTAAATCTATTCATACTATTAGTTGTACCCACTTGTACCCAATTTGTACCTGGTGTACCCTGTGTAACCATGTATCCAAAATTGATATACCTTAAATCTATTAATATTATTAGTTGTACCCACTTGTACCCAGTTTGTACCTGGTGTATCCCTGTGTTACCATGTATCCAAAATTGATATGCCTTAAATCTATTAATATTATTAGTTGTACCCACTTGTACCCAGTTTGTACCTGGTGTACCCTGTGTAACCATGTTTCCAAAAGCGATGTGCCTCAAATCTGTTAATATTATTAGTTGTACCCACTTGTACCCAGTTTGTACCTGGTGTACCCTGTGTAACCATGTTTCCAAAATGGATGTGCCTTAAATCTATTAATATTATTAGTTGTACCCACTTGTACCCAGTTTGTACCTGGTGTACCCTGTGTAACCATGTTTCCAAAATTGATGTGCCTCAAATCTGTTAATATTATTAGTTGTACCCACTTGTACCCAGTTTGTACCTGGTGTACCCTGTGTAACCATGTTTCCAAAATGGATGTGCCTTAAATCTATTAATATTATTAGTTGTACCCACTTGTACCCAGTTTGTACCTGGTGTACCCTGTGTAACCATGTTTCCAAAATTGATGTGCCTCAATCTGTTAATATTATTAGTTGTACCCACTTGTACACAGTTTGTACCTTGTGTAGCCCTGTGTAACCATGTACCCAAACTAAAGTATGTCCTAAAACAATATTAATTATTAATGCAAACATGTCCAATACTTTTGTATCCAATGTAACCAGGTAACAAATAACATACCCTATGGAAAACATTTGTGTTTTTAGGACATATCTAGAGTGTAAATGCCTTTAAGAGCAGACTAAACAAACATTGGCATAATAATCAAATAAAATGTGATGCTAGTTGTTTCCCAAGCCTGCGCAGTAGACACTCTCGACCGATAAACAACCAAAGAGACGGGCCTCCAGAAGCCACAGGCTTAATTACCATTGGCCTCGGAACAGTAAGTAAGTAAGTTACAGTAAGTAAGTAAGTAATTTGTATTTATTGGTTAATGAACATGCATGTAAATTACAAATGAGAAATGAAACAGTCTTGCATAACATGAAATGTTGCTAAAACATGGATTATGGGCCTGAAAAAAATATCATTTTTAAAAGATTCCTATCGAGATATTAATGCCAATTTCTTTAAAAGCTGTACAATTTGCGAGTTTTGCAATTACTTCTGAATTTAGTAAAACCAAAGAGACATATTTGTTCGCAAAACAGGGCATATATGCCTTTTTAAAAAATCTGTTGAGACCTTAATGAAAGTTATGCAAAAAAATTATTGAGGTATACAAAAATATACATATCACAAAAACTAACAGACGAGTCTAACGATGCACATGTGATAACTTTGCTGAAGTATAGTAATAAAAAGTAAAGAACTGTAACATATCAAGGTAGATCGAGTCAGGTATGTATTGAAAAGATAGTAGTACAAAATGAAACATTGGTGCGCTGTATTTTATAGTCAGAAAATAAAACGTAGAGCTTTTCTAGATAGATTGTTATTTTTGGGAGTGGGAGGATGCTTTAATGATGAAAACCTAGTTTCTATTTTCAGCGCATGATGTTTGGTACATTTCAGCAACTTACTGAGTCTGTCAAGTTTTATAATAATTGCACATGGCAATGTCGAGATATAAAAATAATAATGTTGATGCCTGTATAACAAAGTTAAAAAGGTTAACATAACATATATTTTAGAGAAAGTAGGTCATAGAGACCTAGTTTTCAGGGTATGGTCAAGCTTGATGAGAGGAAGGTGCTATTAAAATGTGATGAAGATCGGACATGGTAATGCTGAGATATAACAAGAACCCCCCCCCCCCCCCCCCCACACACACACACACACACACCACGACCCTCCCTCCCGGCCAAACATAAACAAAAAGGTTAACATAACACATATTTTAGAGAAAGTAAGTCATAGTGACCTAGATGTCAGGGTATGGTCATTGCTTGATGAGAGGAAGGTGCTGTTAAAGTTTGATGAAGATCAGACATGGTAATGCTGAGCTATATAGAAAACACAAAATGCAGACGAACGTACACACGGATGGAGAATGATTCAGATTACAGGTCTTTTTCCGGGTATTTTGGGGAAAATGACCCTTGTAAATTTGGGAAAGTTCTGTCGTCAAAGCGACAAAAAAAGTTCATCGATAAAATATGGCAAAATGAGAATTGTTTACATCAACGTTTTGTAAGTTAGGGGGAGGTAAAATCCTAAAAGGAATATTTAGGAACACTATTACATCACTAACATACCACTTATATTGATTAGTATGTAACATAAGGATGTATCAGTACAACATACATAAAAAACTATGTGTAATTATTTTTTTTAAAAAAATTGGGAATTTATAATTGGGCCCCGTGGGACACTTAGAAAACGCCCTGGATTAATACCACATCTCCTTTCCTACGAAAGATTACAAAAGAGTAAAACCAGGAATCAATTTAATCACCAATGTGATAAGACATATTTTCACTTTCGTCCCAGAGCAGTGAATTCGAAATTGTTTTATAGGAGATATGTACAATAAATACTGCTACATAACTGATTAAACACGCGTGTTTAAATTGGATCACTTTCTACGTCCATGTTGCATACCAATTTGGAGTCCTAACGAATGATAAACACGTTTTTAGAAATCTAAACTTATCCTTCATCATTCATGTATGTCACTTTTCAAGTCTACTGCATATATTATACAGTGGTTTCTATACCTGTATTTAGGTGTCCAGCCTCTGAATCTGACGGAACAGTTGTACATTTTCCATCTGTGTCGTCGCCTTGTTGGTAGTCTTGATTTTCAGCAGAAACGGTTTCTTCCGATGACGTTGGGCAATTTCCTTGAGTTCGAGCAAAGAGCTTCAAGGCATTATCTACAAGCCTGTCCCTGTACTCTAAATTCTCATAGTTACACTTTTCAACACCTTGGAAACCAAACATGGCTCCATAGCAACAGGCGGCAATGATGCCAGTACTGTCGCTGTCACCGCCGTGAAACATTGCCCTACTGCAAAGTTCTCGCCAATCTCCACCTGAACTTAACAGCGCGTCGTAAGCTATCATTGGTGCGTCGTGACCACTAGATCCTCCCAAACAACGGAAAGCGCACGATTTGTAGAACGCGTCGCGTTCTTCGATACCATATTCTTCAGGAAAAACGGGGTCTGAATCGCCATTGCTGATCTCTCTTTCTTCAAGATATGTAGTCCATTTTTGTGTGAAGTAACCCCATGCCTCAACATTTTTTTCTACATCCAAATTACTGTTTACCACATACGCCAACGCCTTGGGTAAAGTTCTCATGAGTCCGGCGCCCCATTGCCGTAATGATATGTTCTGTACTGCATACGATGTAAATAGAGCCGAAGCCAGGGATCCAAGGTAGCCGGTTGGGTGATTGTGAGTCATACGGCCGGCCTCAACACTTACTGCAATCAGGTCATCGAGTTCTTCTGGTTTGGGGTACCGAAGTCCTATACACATGGACCTCATTGCAGCCCCGCACCCACCTCCCAGACGGTTAAAAGGTATACGGTAACCTCCAGTTTCATAAGGTCTCAGGCTGAAACAAGACCTCATTGTCGTAGGTCCAGGGGCTCTTCCACCCATGTCATTCAAGCAGCATTCTTTGTACTCATACGCCAGCTTATTGTACATACTTTCACGGTCTACATTTGCTGCTTCATTGACCAGGGCATCAGCAGTTGCTAAGTGCATCACAGTATCGTCGCTCACCATCCATTGTTCAGGATTCACTGTAATTCTGTCAACTCCACCGAGTTCACGAAGTTCATCATGTATATCCTCTCCATAATGACAGAATTCCCACTCCCCGTCTTTGTAGCCCAGTGCGTCACCAACACCACTCAACACCATCGCTGCCTCGTACCTTTCCTTTAAAGAAGCCATATAAACTCGCTTTGTGTTGTAGAATGTTCGTGTTTTACTTTCGGTTTTATATAAAATGTTTTACTTTCGGTTTTATATAAAATGTTCGTATTTTACTTTAGTTTTAATTATCACTTATTAAGTCAGATGTAACTCCATAAACACGACAACTCAGTCCAACAAAATTGTTCTAATAGACCAAGATTTAGATGTTTAAAATCATGTAGCATCTCAGGTATATATATTAAATATACACCCGTCTCACTCCTATCGATCGTGTGACTGTGCTCATTGTCTAAAAATAGAAAGTGTCGTAACTTGAAACATATTTCCCGTGAAATGTTATCCTGTTGACACATCTAATCCGACAGTGCGGCTATCGTGTGGTATGTGAATATTGCAATAACAAGTTTCAAGTTTCAAGTTTTATTTCATAAGCTGGGCCCAACTGGGCATGAGCATTAACAAACACAAATGAAAATAACATCAATAACAATATTTACAAAGTTGAATCATAACATAGAATATAAACACAAAATAATTTCAATTCAAGATAAAATGACTAGATGGAATGAGTTTCGTATATTAATACTGAGTAATAAATGTAAAATTAATAGGGGAAGGTGAAAAATAGTTACTTACATTTATCAATAATTTTCTTAACAAATAATGACAGTTTTAACAATTCATAATTATCTATAGATTGAAAAATGTTTCTAAAATTATATGTATTTGCAATAATAGAATTAGAGGAAATATATTTCTTTCTTTCATTTTTAAAAAAAGTGCAAACAAAAATGTAATGAAATTCATCACCAAGCACATTTAAATGACACAAATCACAAGTTCTTAATCTTCTCTCTATATTATAAAGTCTGCCTTTTTCCACTGGGAGTTTATGATTAGAACATCTAAAATGGCAAAGTGACAATGCAAGATTCAGCGGTAAATCTACTAGATACCTCTCAAACGCAAAAGTATTTTTGAAAATTCTATAACTCACACATTTTGGGGATTCATAGACTGTGGTATTCCAGGATTGATTATATATATCTTTAATTCTGCTTTTTATTAAATTTCTAAAAACAAGTGGGGATGGAACATTTTGATTTAACCAATATTCAGAAAAAACAAGCTGATCAAGTGAAGTCTTGACATAACCTATCCAAGGAGAATGGAAAACATTGCTTTTATCAAGTTCATACATTAGTTTATACATTATACGACAAATCTTATCTTCTTTACTATTGACCAATTCACACCAGTAGTTCAGAACTCTACTCTTTATAATACAATCCATTGGCATTCTCCCAAGTTCACCATAAATCATAATATTTGGTGTTGAAGTTTTGAGTTTTAATACCATTTTACAATATTTTAACTGGAATTGATTAATAATATTTACATTCTCACAACCCCAGACCTCCGACCCATATAATAGTATTGGACTGACCATCGAATCAAATAGATGAAGTTGAAGATCAAGAGACAGACAATGCTTTCTAGCCTTTTTAAGAACAGAGAACATGGCTTTTCTAGCCTGATCACAGAGATATTTTTTAGTTTTATTAAACTTGCCATTGTAGTTAAACTTCATACCAAGATAACTAAAGTCATCAACCACATCAAGATTTAAGCCCCCATAAGTAAATACTGGGATATTACGGATTTTACCTTTAGAAAAAACTACAACTTTAGTTTTTGCAATATTCACCTCTAGCTTCCAAGTATTACAATAATCATACATAGAATTAAGTGCTAGCTGTAGATCAGCAGCTGATTCAGCAAAGACAACAGTATCATCCGCATATAAAAGCAAATACAACTTGAGATATGTGTCAATAGTATCGTCACTAAGACGATCCCTAATACTATCAGAAAGACACTCCAGGCCATCATAGGAACCAGACATATGTTGCACTAGATCATTAAGGAAGATCGAAAACAGTATTGGGGACAGGTTTTCGCCTTGACGAACACCTGTACAACTCACAAAGAAACTGGACAAGCCTTGACCAGAACGAACACACGATTTAGCTTTATCATACAGAGAATATATAACTTTGAAAACCTTGCCATCTATATTATTCTGTAACAGTTTTTTCCACAATGCCAATCTATGTACAGAATCGAACGCTTTACGGTAATCTATGAAAGAACAATAAAGTTTTTTATTTTTATGCAGATAAAAATCAACTAACATTTTTAATGTAAAAATGTGGTCTACAGTACTACACTTTTTCCTAAAGCCTGCTTGTTCTTCACCAAGAATTCCCGAGCTTTCCAAAAATTTATTTAGTCTAGTATTTAAGATTGCTGTAAACAATTTACCAAAGCAACTGAGTATTGTTATGCCTCTATATTAATTATCAGGGTTATTTATATCTCCTTTTTGTTTATAGATTTGAAAAATTACCCCTTTACACCAGATTTCTGGGATACTTGCATTGTTTACTACAAGATTGAAAAAACTTTTTAATATGGGTAACATGATGTCCTTTGAATGTTTTATATATTCATTCAAGATATTATCATAAACAGAACAAGCCTTATTATTATTCAGGCTGTTTATAGCAACTAAAATCTCTTCATTACTTATCTCATTATTTAACTCATAATTGTATTCAGAAATATTTGATAAATCAATAGGGTCAAATGAATCATCATTATCTGTATTCCCTTCATTTAACTTACTAAAATGTTCAAAAAAAAACTCAGATGTTATATCTGAAATGACCTTTTTTTTATCATTTGAAAACTTATTTAATAGAGACCAATATGATTTTGGGTCGGACTGCTTAAGGTTACGGAACTTTTTATTCAAATCTTGGTGAAACTGACTATAACGTTTACTTATTTCTTTTTTATACATCTTACTACTGTCTTTTAAAGACTGTAAATTAGAATTTGAGTTACAACGCCTATAATCTGATTTTGCCCTCAAATATGCAAGTCACTTGTTTTTACATGACGAATCGAACCACGGCTTATTTTTATTTTTTGGCAATCGACTACTTTTTGAAGTTGATACTAATTTAACCATGTCCGCTTTATCAGCAGCATTTACATAGATACTAGATAATTTTTCAGTAACAGAGTCTATATTTAAAATTACTTCTTCTCTTGGACACACCGATAAGTTTTCTAAGTCTTGCAAAATATTATTAAGTTCTTCTCGGTCAAAACTATTCCTAAATTCTGATTTTAGATCACGATTCCAAGTTGTTTTAATAACCTCTGGACTCTCGGTCGACCCTTCTTCATTATTAGAATTTATAATTTCACTTTTACATAGAATTGAAAACTTGACAGCCTTGTGTACATCTGATAAAAGTGGGTCAAAATCCAAAATATCAAAAGAGCTAAACATAGGGAAAAGCTCAGGTGATGCAACAACAAAATCTATAAGACTGCCCTTGACACAAGTATTCTGACCTATAAAAGCATCACTTCCACATCTTCCATTAACAATATGGATATCATGTGTTTTACACATATCTATAAGTCTATAACCAAAATTATTACATAATCTATCATTTGAATATCTTTCAAGAGGAAAACTCAAATCTAAAAGATTGTTTCTATTTAACAAGGAATTGGTTTCAAAATCAAAATTGACTTCACTTATAACATCTTCAAAGTTTACAAAATCAGATAAAGTGCCACATCTTGCATTTAAGTCACCTGTTAAACATATACATTTATCATCATTAACATTAAGTTGAATAATATCATTTTCAATATTATCAAATAATTCAATTGAACTATATGGTGAACCCTCTGGAGGAAGGTAGACAACTCCAAATACAATGTCTTTAAAACAAATGTCTTTAGATATAGTAAACCAAAAACAATTCTCACTTGATAAATTATCAAAAGTTTGTATATATTGAGATAATGTATTTTTAACTAATAGTCCAACTCCACCAGACTTGCGCCTTGCATTTTTACGATTTATCCCGAAGAATGTATAGCCTGGTATATTTATACTGTCAAAATCATCTAATTTGGTTTCTGTTATACAAACAAAGTCATACTGATTTATAAATGTGTCAAAGTCTGGAAATTTTAATTTATTTTCCAAACCACATATATTAATAGTTGCAAATTTTAAAGTGCTTTTTACATCAGAAAATGTTTCATTATAATTATGATCACGAAAAGTTTCATTGTCATATATATCATCGATCCGTCTTTGGTCTTCCTGGATCTGACTCACATCACCCTCCAACCGGTCCTAAATGTAATTCTCCAACTCAAGCTCCTTAAGGTCTACCTCAATGTCCATTTTAAAGAGATCATCAGGACTAGAAACAGTAAAATGCTGGCCGTCGGTTTTTTCACAGTGAATGTTGCCATCAATGGTGTAGACTTTGGCGATTGTATCACAAAAAAGGTTTGATGCAAAACATCAATTCGTCGGTAGTATTTAACGTATTTAAAACCGGTCAAAAATACGTGGTTTCGCCACCTTGATATTATAAAATTTTCGGACAATGAATATAAATTTCGTCATAAATAGTGTTATAATTATTAAAGGGTTATTAAACTGCATAGGAGTAGTACATGGGACGGTTTTGCCCCATGACTGCGCATGCGCGGACTGATGTCGTAAGATGATGAAAGAGGTGTGAAATGTTTTTGGCGCCATCTATTGTTAGGATTTGACAAGAAACAGGCATGTTTCTGATTTAAACATATTTTATTGCCATACATGTACAAGTACAATGCAATCGGGTCGGGCCATAAGTGCCACCCACATTAGTTACGGCCCTTCCCTACAATGGAGTTTTAACAAATATAATGAATGGCAGTTGCTATTAACACGTATCAATAAACTGGATTAACTAAAAACATGATATGTAATAGAACATGTTAAGATAATAAGAAAATAGAAAAATAAAGGAAAAGTAGAAGTGGAAGAAAGAATAATGCAACACATGTGACATTGCTCGGGTTGATCAGACAGATATTTGTAATGGTAAACCTAAGTAAATCGATGACTATCTCTTATAAAGTTTTAAACAGAATTAAAAATCAAACCATTTTCTTGTGTTGTAAGATCTAACCTTCCAGGCAATAATGTATTTGAGCTTAAAGGATGAAACGAACGTGTTGACTGGAAGAGTTCGAGCCTCTCAACATTGAATTGCATACATTCAAAGAAGAAATTATTTGCATCTTCATTAACCTGACCGCAAATGCATAGAGGCGATTCGCGTAAATGATTTTAAAAAGGACATTATTGAGATTACCACATGAATTTCTTATCCTAGCATGCATAACAGAAAAAAAAACGTACACCAGATAATTAAAAACTAGGAACATTTGAATTAGTAAACATTATTCGCATAAGCTGACCTTTGAATATGTTTAATGAGCCCGAATTTCTAATATCTAAAGGTACATAGCTGATGGAATAAATGTAGTCATAAAAATAGAGGTTCTAACTGGTCTTCGAGAAATTGTCTGCGTTCCTGAGGGGAAATGGAGTCTCTTCCGCCACGGTTCTTGGCAGTAGATTTGCCAGGTATTCAGGCACTGTTCCGTTTTTCATTTTATTTACAACAGACTTACGCCGTTCTGATAACGTTATCCACCCTATTTCATTCATTAAATTAACTATAGATACCGAACGGGTAAGACAGGTCACAATACGCGCAGCTTCATATTGTATTTTTTCAAGTTTATTATTTTTCCATATTCGCTGCAGCCATCCCAAACAATAGCAGCATATTCTAAGATTGGACAGACATACGATAAATAAATTTGATTTAATGCCTTACGACTTAGAGTAAATTTCAAAAACCTCATAGTTCCAATGATTTTGGAAGCCTAAAGAGAGATATTTTCGATAAGCCTATGCCATTTGCCATAATGGCTCTCAAAGTAAGGCCTAAATGTTTATGGTGTTCAACAAACGACAACTGGGTGTTATCTAAAATAAGATTAGGCCGATGCTGTTCATTGTTTTTGAAAAAAATAATGCTTCAGTTTTTTACTGGCGTTTAACTGAACTAACCATGTGTTTGACCAATTTGAAACAATGCTTAAATCATTACCCTCCATATCATCAATTCTTGAAGTGGATACTGAAAAAGAACTATCATCGCCAAACAAACGAGCTATTCTTAACATATTTTCGGATATATCATTAACATATATTAAAAGAAAAATGTGTCCGCGGTTATGTTTTTGATTTCACAATACTCGTTTCCGATAAATACGTGTTGCCTTCTATTATTAAGATAACTTTCAATCCTAGAAAGTAATTTACCATGAACTCCATTTTGCTTAAGTTTAAATAAAAGCGCTTTATGCCATACCCTATCAAAGTCTGCGAATACAATACACGTATATTGTTTGTCATAAGCTTGACAACTATTATGATATATATCGATAAGTTGATGAACTGTCGAATGACCTGTGAGAAAACCAGATTGATTTTTGAAAAATAAGTTATTAATATGTAAATGGTTATAAATAAACTTTCAAACGACCCGTTCAAAAACTTTCCCTACACAACTTAGCAGCGAGATCGGTATATAATTAAACGAAATATATGTAAGACCTCTTTTGATGAGTGGCATAACGTTTGCAAATTTCCAAATGTCCGGAAAATAAGATTCGTTCAACGATCTATTATATAAAATACAAAGAGGTTTGCAAATCGGTACAGGTGTTTATTTCAGTACTTTTTTTACTTATTCCATCGTTTCCTGTTGCTTTGTTAACGTCTAATATCTTTAGAATATCCATAATTTCTGATTCTGTAACAGAAATACTGTCTAAACAGGCATCTGTTTTTGAAACAAAAATTGGTAAAACTGCGTTCGTTTCATCGATTGAGGCAATTGAAACAAAACATCATTTAAACAGTTTGCTTTATCAACATCAGATACGGAATATATTATTTCTCCGTTCGATAATGTAGATTTTAATGGGGGTATAGTTTCAGAATGTTTATTTGACTTAATAAGGTGTTTTAGAATTTTCCAATATTGACGAGGATTGTTTGAGCTGGTTTCGATTAATGTACTTTCTATATTATTGAAAAAACGTTCTTTAGCATATTTTTTTAAATTATTAACTTTATTTCTGAGACGTTTAATTATTGCACGCAACTTCTAAATCATTATTATGAAGAAAGGAATAATCAATATCTTCTAGGGGTCTGTTTAATTTGATAAAATCACCATTTTTATAATTCCAAACTTGTCTTGTGAATGATGACGTAATAACTTGATTAAATTAAAGCAAATGTATATACCGAAATGGTCAGTAACGTCACGTGGTGTTATAATAATACCAAAGTCATGTGCTTTAACAGAATCTGACATAACTACTGGATCAATTAAAGTTGAAGAATGACTCGGGTTGGTTCTGTAATTACGTTGGTGAGATTATTAATCAACATTATATCTCTCAGTTGGTGATTTTTCAAGTTTAACTGGTCCTCATTTACCTCTCCAACTATAATTATCATTGCTCTTTCTAACGATTTGCTCAATACTTCAATTAAATCTGTTCCAGGAGTCTACATTACTATTTGGTTTAAGATACACGGTGCATATAAGTATGGTTTCGTTGCGATCTTTAATTTCAATCCATATAGATGCTGGTAAAATATGTTCGAGTTCATGTACTGTTGGATATTGTATTTGACGAAACATACAATAAGATACCTCCAGAATGAGCAGTGCTGTCTTTCATATAAGTAGTAACAAAAGTTTCAATAAGTAAGAAATCGTCAGTTATTTCAGGTGTAAGATGTGTCTCGGTTAAACACAACATAGCAAAGTCAGTATAATTATCCTTAATACATTCAAGTTTATTTCGAATGCTTCTAATATTAAGATGAAATAAAGTTAAGCTAGTATCAGTTGACATTGACGGACCTGGATTTAGTTCTACATCTCCAGAAGTAATGATTCATGATAAAGCAACTGGTGCAAATTCACAATTTAAAATACTTAATTCTAAATACTTCGTGATATTTTTTAAGATAATACGCAAACATTTAGCTAAACATGATAGTATATAAAAAAAACGTTTAACGGTGTCGTTATAAATGTCATTTTCCTGGGAATGCCACTACAGATACAATGAAAGAGGCCACCCTCCAACACGTTATAGTGTTACCCATTGGGCAATAAAGACACTCTCAACATGTAACACAGGTATATGGAGGGTGGCCAACCTGGTACAACCAAGATGCCTGAGTCAACAAACCGAGCAAGAAAATGTGCATCTACAAGGAAAGGGAAAAGAATAGCGCTAGAGAGTATCGTAAAAAACAAAACATGTAATACAAACAAGTTCATACTACTTATCGATCTCGAAACGAGCGAAGATCATACAGAAAATCAGATAACAACTTAAGTTAAGTTTCATTAGGTGCATTCACTAAATACTTGGTAATGTGACATTAAACTAATATAAAGACTGACTTGTCATTATCGTCATCAAAACATATAAACATAGTCATCATCCATCATTACATTACAAAACAATAAAAATCATCATAATCATTGATATTATCGTTAATACCACTATCATCACATCAATCCAATCATCACCACATTAACATCATTATCGTGTTCATCATCATAATCATCACTACATCAACACAATCATTTTCCCATCAAAATATTTCTCATCAAAATATTCTTCATTACATAATCATCATCACATAAACACAATTATCAGGCTGTCAACATGATTATCATCACAATCAACAACGTCATTTCGCTGACATCTATCAAATCATCAACATATTAATATCACTTTCATTTTAAATTTCGGAATATCACCGTTATCATCGGTTGCATCAACAATAATAATACTATTAATAATAATCATAATCATCACCATTATCATCATTGCATCAACATTACCACCATATTCATCACCGTTTATTTTAACCATATTTGCATCAACATAATCCTAATAATCATCAACATCATCATCACATTAACATAATCCTAATCATCCGCATCATCATAATCATCAATTCATCACCATCAACATAATCAAAATTATCACCATAGTTATCAATTTCGTAAACAAAATTATCATAATCATCATTGCAGTAAACTAATATCATTATAATCATCGCCATTGTCATCAACATAATCACCATTACATCAAACTAAACATCACTACATCATCATAATCATAATTACATTTCATCAACATAGCCACCATTACATCAACATAATCACTACTACATCAACGTGGCCACCATTACATCAACATAATTACCATAAGGACTCACACCACTATTATCTCCCTTGAATACTCGTGCCCTACAGATGAAGGAGGTAGATAAAAAAAACAAGTTCGCTTTTCTACATTTTACAGGATACATTGATTTATCTTTACCAGGTTCTAAATCTACAGCATTTTAGGAAGAGATCCCAGAAAAATGCATGTTGATATAAGATTTCTAGCTAATTCTGCCTCATTTTACACATCATCGGTCTAATCTCCACGGGGTTGTATTTTTATCTAAATTTTGATAGGTGTCACGCAAACATGAAATTAAAAAAAGTTCAATCTGGTAAATATTCGTTAAAAGTTAATAGCGTGCAGATATTGGATCAATGAAGAATTTAAGCATAAATACATGTTGCAAAATCTTTTTTATCTCTATGCCACGAACAAAAACATTACAATGGGACCCTATGGAAAATTAATTGTGGTGTGAGACGTTAACCATCATCGCAATAAACCACGATCCGCATCGTTATATCATTGTCATCACTATCACCATGGTATCAACAAAGCATTATACTCATCATCATACTCATCAATGTGTCTGTAAAATCATCATAATCATCACCATACACCTAAGGCTTGCATCTTCATCATTTAAATTGTTATAAACGTTATTAAATATTACTAATAACACCATTAATTTTATATACTATTATTATCGTAAAAAAAAGAAAAGAAATATCAATATATATCAATATACAGTTAATTTGAACAACAACAACAACAACAAAAGAACTGTCAAAACTGATCAAGCAAGTTAAGCTATATATATATAAAGCGTGCCGATTTTAAAATAGACTTAGCAGTGACAGTATTGATCTAAAAACAGCATATGGATTTTCCAAGTTCAAGTTCAAGTTTTTATTTATTCAAGGCTCATTAAGAGCATCTGATATAACAAATTTACATTGTGCAGAAAACAGAACAATAACAAAACTATTTACATAACAGAACTATTTACATAACAATACACATAATCACATAACCATCACACAACCAACCATCAATCTGTACATGAATGAAATGACTAGAATGAATAATGAGCGAATCCTAATTTACATGTTTAGTAATGTATTTTTGCTATCTAGTTTTTTTTGGTTTTTTTTATAACTATAAGCATAGCCTATGGAGAATGAGTGTAAACAATTATATAACATAAACTATATATATGTGCAATGTGAATATCTATATGTTTTGAGATGAAAGAAACATTTTTTTCTATCAGTCTTTGAGCAAAACTATAGCCAGTTATTTACAAGCTTTAAGAATGAGTTCACAAAATCTGGCTAATTTTAATAATGTATTCTTATCTTTACTAATAGCTCATATTTAACAGAATTTGGATTGTTATAAAAATATTGACTAATACATTTTTTCCTGTCACTTGCAAAGTGTTTACAAATAAATAAATAGTGAAATTCATCACCCAACAAATGAGCATTACGAAGTGTACATGTGCGTAGATTTCTTTCTATGTTTAAATGTCTTCCCTTTTCTATAGGAATTTTATGATTCATGCAACAGAATTTACATAAAGTATTAGACAAACCAAATGGCAAAATATTTAAATACTGCTCAAAAACAAACTCTTTCTTACATATTCTATAGTTTAAACATTTACTTAGACTTTGTATATCACTATTCCAAGATTGAATAAACTGATCTCGTATGCGACTCTCAACTAATTTTCTAAAATAATCTGGGCTATAAACTTTCTGATCTAACCAGTAATTAGACAGCCCAAGTTCGTTGAGTGACTTTTCAACAAATTGTATCCATGGAAATTTAATTATGTTGTTTTTATGAAGACAATATGCCAATCTTTATAGCACATTGCGCATTTAACTTTTGGAAAATTGACATCAGATAACATAGATAATCCAGCACACTACCATTACCACTAATACATGTTTTACCACCTAAATATGCATCATTGCCACAACGACCATTAGCAATATGCAAGTTAGTAAATTTACATAAATCAACCAACCTATATCCATAGTTATTGACATTATGACTATCATCAGAGTGCCTGTAAATAGGAAACCCAAGATCAATAAGGTTGTTAACATTCAAATTATGCTCTGTAACATGATCACAGTTTTCATCTGCTATATACCTATCCATGACTGTAAAATCAAGAAGAATGGCTGTTCTAGCGTTAAAATCACCCAAAATATAAAATGTACTATCTATAAATTTCACATTTAAATCAACAATACATCTTTCAATATTATTAAAAATATCAATTGAACCATAAGGAGAACCCTCTGGCGGTTTGTAAATTACACCAAAAATGACATTATTATCTTTGAATTTAAACCAAAGACTATTTTCAGTACAGTTATCAAGTAGTATAAAACTTTTATAAAGCGTATTTTTAATAAAAACTCCTACCCCACCATATCTATTCTTAAATTTCTTCCTGTTAACACCTTTAAACGAAAAACCAGGCACAGAAATATTATCAAATTTGTCCAACTTTGTCTTTGTCAAATAATGTCATAATTTTCAAGAAATGTTATAAATTCGATTTCTTAATTTGGTGACAAGACCACACACATTAATAAAACAAATATGTAACAACTGTGAATGATTTGAACAACACATATATCTATGATCATGGACAACATGATTTAAGTTTAAAAGTTTGTGATCGGATGAAACATGAATGGAATGACTAGAATCACGACGGGAATGACTAGAATCAGACTCATCCCCCGTGTCTCCCTATAACAAGTTTGCAAGACCCAGCTTCTCCAGATCAACGTCAATAGAATAAAAAAAAATACTTCATTGACATTATAAGTATATCATAAGACAATTTAGAAAACAGTTGAAACAGGGTGAAGTTCGTTGGAACTGATATCACAGTCTATTTAGTCGGACTCAACAAAGAAACTGATTTGATCCTGTGTGAGAAGACGTACTGGTTTACCTGTCTCGGCCTTCTTCGCGAAAATATTTCCGTCTCTTGTCCAGAAAGCATGAATTTCCTTTCTTGTCTTAGCATTTATCAAATGTCTAACAAGTTCATGATTAAATGGCATCAGATTCTCTGTGATGAAGACTGTTTGGATAGTTTTTGAGATTTTTTCTCGACATGAAAAAGGCGTTTTTGACACGGTATCTAGTAAATTTTACAATTACATGTAATTGTTTTTTGGCTCTGCCAACAGGATGGCAACGTTCGACATCGTCGGTCGTGATTGAACTGTCCTTCAATATTGATTTGTTAATGTAATCAACGACGTAGGTGGTAAGATGAGCTTCAGTTTGACCGGTTGGTACAGCGAGGTTGTTGAATCGAATAGAATTCCTGCGACCATATTGCTGGAGATCATTCAGTTCAAGTTGTAAGTCGTAATGTTTATTGCGCAATGAACATAACTGGTGTTCACATTCATTGATGGCTTTGGACTTCTCCTCAATGAGGACATTTTGCTGCTTTAATTTTTCATCCTGAGCATTGATGGTTTCAATCAATTTATTGTTCCTTTCCACAAGCGGCTTTACGACGTAATAGTTCTATCTACATCTACATCTATAGTATACGTTGATCTGTCAAAATATGACAGTCATTCAACGGAAAAACGACTTTGCATCTTGGCTATTTATAATGTGAGCACACGATAAAATAAGAGTTAAGAGAAGCAAGTACAGGATGAACTAGAATAAATAATAAAGACAATAATAGACGTAAATATTGCTATACGGTTAATAAATACAAGAATAAATCGGTATAGGTAATAAAGAAAGAGGTACAGGAAAGATGCCGAAACCTATATAGAATCATCTGATATGAACCAATTCAGCTTCCCAGGCGGTACCAGGGACAAGTGTGTCCCCGCTAACACAGCTTCACATCATCTCTTGACTCATAGTAGGTTTAGTTGAGATTCTGGTTTAAGGGCTGAAAGCGGAAAGCTCCCTCTTGAAGTGTACCAAGGAGGGGGACTCAGCTGCCGCAGCTGGGAGTGTGTTCCAGGCAGGGATAGTTCTCGGGAAGAAACTAAACTTGAATGTGTCCGTCTTTGCAGAAAAGTGTTGGAATTTCTTGGAATGTAGTGCTCTTGTACGTGTTGTAGACGGAGTGAGGTACTCTGAGCAGCGGATGTCTATTAAGTCGTTCACCTTGTAGAGGAGTGTTAGTTGGATCTTGGAACGTCTGTCTTCAAGTGTCTGCCACTGCAGGTGATCCAACATGGAAGTTACACTACTGGTATTTCTGTAGCGGTTGGTAACGTACCTCGCCGCTCGTCTTTGTACCATTTCTAGTTTATGGATCTGGTCTGAATGGTGTGGGTTCCAAACTGTCGCACAGTACTCCACATGTGGTCTCACCAGACTGATATATGCATTTGTCTTGGTGTCCTCTTTCGGTGATCTTAGATTCCTCCTCAGGAACCCTAGCATAGAATTCGCCTTTTTGCTGAATCTGTCGATGTGATTTTTGAAGGAAAGAGTTGATTGGAGGTCTACGCCTAGGTACTTGGTTGTGTCAGACGCTAGTAGAGTGTGCCCTTTTAATCTGTAGTTGTGGATTTTAGGGTTCTTTGACCTTGTGGCACGGAGAATACTACATTTCTGTGGGTGGAACTCCACGCCTCATTTCTGTTCCCAATCTGCTAGCGTCAGAAGGTCTTGTCGGAGAGCTCGGCAATCATCTTCTTTCCTTATCTGTCTGTATACAATGGCATCATCTGCAAACAGTCTTGTTTTAGAGGCTAACTTGTCTGGGAGGTCATTTATAAAGAGGAGGAACAGGAGCGGGCCGAGGACGATACCCTGAGGGACTCCGCTTAGCACTGCTGCACTGTCTGATGTAGAACCCTCTACTGTCACTTGCTGATGTCTGTTGGATAGGAATGATTCAACCTACTTGTATGTGCTACCTCTGATGCCATAGTGGTTGCGTTTCTTGAGGAGGCGTTTGTGTGGGACTCGGTCGAATGCTTTAGAAAAGTCGAGAATGACAATATCAACCTGGATCCCAGTGTCTAACGAGAAAGCAAACTCGCGAAAGAGTGTCACGAGTTGTGTCTTGCAGCTTCTTCTTGCCCGGAAACCATGCTGGCAATCAGTCAGGATGTTATGCATGTCCACATGTTTCAGCACATTACTGACGACTATGTCTCCAACAGCTTGCAGCATAGGCAGGTGAGTGAAACTGGGCGATAGTTGCTGGCATCGTATCTCTCCCCTTTCTTGAAGACTGCTTTAACGTTGGCTTGTCTCAAGTCTGTAGGCGTGGCTCCTGTGCGTATGGCTATGTTGAAGATGATCGCCAAAAGTGGTGCGATTTCCTTGTGGCACTCTTTAAGGACTCTGGCCTGATGCTTTCGTGGGGTTGATTTTTAGCAATAGTGCTCCGACTCCCTCAGTGATGACTATGATGTCATTCGTGGATGGATAAGGGGTCCCGTCTGGGTCAGGAACTGAAGTAGTATCCTCTTGGGTGAAGACTGACTGATATTGGTTATTCAGTATGTCTGCCTTGTCCTTAGGGTTGTTGAAGAGGCGTCCCATGCTTTTGAGTGGAGAAATGCCAGTGTTGTCTTTTCTGATGGATTTGATGTAAGCCCAGAATCTTTTCTGTTTACTTGGTCTTACATCGTCTGGGGTCCCAACTTCAATAATGTTGTTTATATAATTCCAAAAGGACTGTCTTTCTGCTCGTTGGATATTCTATTTTGATTGCTTGTATTGTCTAACATCATTTGCCTTATCTGACTTTTTCATGCGTTTGAAGAGTTTGTTCCTTGTACGGATTCCTGCTTTGACTGTCCTGTCAATCCATGGCTTCTTATGTTTATTTCCTCTTAAGAGCTTTGATGGTATATACTGTTCTATGAGACTGAGTAGTTTCCCTTTGAATAATGTCCATAACTCTTCAGCTGTTGATCGTTCACTCATTGTAGTGAAGGTGTTTTCCAGTTGTACAAGTTCATCTTTGATGGCATCATAGTTGGCTTTTCGGTAGCAGAAGACTTTCCTTGGTGAAAGCGGCAATAGCAGCATCCATAGCTGATTTCATGACGGGACCCAATACATTGGTTAATATGGGTGTAACTTAGTAAGAAGCGTTTCTTCTACAAATATTTGTGCAACCATGTCTGCAAATGATGGGCCTTCCTTATCCTTTTTACCAAATTTACTGATGTCTGGTAATGAATTCTGGCGTTTTAAAGGCGTACCATTTTCCTCATCAGGTTTACGCTTAATGGAAGAAGATTGTTTCTTACCAGAAGGTTCTGTATTGATGCTTTCTAGCATGTCACTTGTCATGTTCACGACTTTGTCCATGGTTACTCCAAAGACGTTTGTTTACAACAACAAATGCTTTGTATACAAACAAACACAGTTTGTGTAGTCCGCGTAGAATGTCAACAATGGAGCTCACTCAGCGCACGGGATTTTCACATAACGCGAACAAAGGAGAATACAATGATATCCAATAATGTCAAAAAAATTTTTTACTTCCAATAAAATCTTTTCATGGAACACTCTTAAAAAGATGCTTTTAATGCCCAAAAATATTTCATATTAAACGATGTTTTTTACTAAAAATCTGAAAATAATCAGAGCAAATTGATCCGCTCCATCCACACATCATCGCACATTCACTACCCTCCGCATGGTTTATGTAGGTGATGCAAGGTGGTGCAATTTTCTGCCTTTTCTAAAGTCTCCCAGTACGATTTCAGAGATCCTGTATCTCTTATCAGATTATCAGAACAAAACAGACTCAAAATCTTCAATAACCAAATGAGGCACAGTTGGAGTGTCTTATCCACTGGTCAGTGTGTACTGTTTGTAAAAATATACACATGTGGTATGAGCAATAAACTTCAGTGTGATGAAATCTGTATATCTGAGAGAGAATACAACTGATTTAAACTCGTATGACTATATGAATATGTATCTCAAAGTATTGAACTTTATACTATCTACAAGATTAAACATTCAGCTACAAGTATGTCATTGGTCATAATACCTTTATTGGACAAATACAGATGCGCCAACCTAATAAAACTCTGAACCTCCAATTTAATAAGAAATCATAAAACAAATAGTGATTTACGCGATATAGCGGAATAACAAAACACTGCTATTTCTTCAAATATTATTTATAATTGTAATATGCAGCATATAGATCGACATTTATAAAAAAAAACGTACACTGACTGTAATTTAAACACGCCAACATCAACAACAATAACAACACTGCTATAACTATTTTTTATTGTAAAATGTATACACAATGTAGCAAACATATATAAATTTACAGTATTTGTTTAAATTTACTGCATGTAGAAATCAGCCAATCTCTCGACACTGTGTAGGGTTGAAAATCGTCTCCGTTTATATTTGCAACAGTACCGGTAGGTACGTATTATTGGGGTTAGGCAACACACATATTCTCCATCCATTTCGGAATAGCGAAAGTTTTTCTCGACGATTGCCCATTCATTCTGATTTGAACAAACGAGAATAGGTCCGGGTCTGCTATCTTTTTGCAGAATAACTGTTTATTTGTCAATGTCATTGTTGATTTTTTCTCCTGTATCTGGTGTAACGTTATCTTTATTTGGGAACTCGTGACTTGACATCTTATAAGGCTTGCACGATTTGCACGATCCAAATGCTTGCTTGTCAGCCGGTGTATCCGCTCTATTATCACCTAGCACATACCAGTAAGGTTTAGCCGTTGTGTCGTTATATAACTGCATAAATGAGAGTTTGTTTTTGTCAAAGATTCTGTCAGCCGTTATCCCGATCTGTCTACGATCTGCTGGACATCTAAAGAGCGCGGGCATTTCGGCTGATCTGCCTTTTGGGAAGGCGTTCTGTAAAAGCAGAATGACGCTCGAGTTCCGGTGTCTCCCTTGCATAAACAATTTGGAAATGATGGGACTGCCCACCGCGAGATCCATAAGATCATCCAGTAAGACGGAATGTTCCATAGGCACACGGACGGACATATCTAGAACAAATTGAATTATTTTTTAAAAAGAAGAAATATTTGAAACTTCGGCACCCATTGTCATTTAGAAAAGTAAATAACTCGTAAACACTAATTAAAGTCTACACTAATTCAAGTCTACACTAATTCAAGTCATTCATTGAATTAGGTCTACTCTTTTTCAAAGCTTTGATATTTTTTGCGCCGTTTATATTACTTTCATTTTGTTTTGTTTTCTGTCTAGTTTTCAAACTTTATTTGTACCATCTGTAATCTAATATACGAAATATACCTGTTTTAATAAAAACATCATTGAGCAAAGTAAAAAACTCGTAAACACTAATTAAGAGTATACAATAATTCTGAGCAAACAACGTTATCTAAGTTGTCTTCAGTATTCTCCTTTTCACATCGTTCAATGGTTTGTTTCACTGTATTTCTAACAGATAGGTATTTCAACACTAATGACTTAATGAAATGATTAAGTCGTACAGTTTGTCATGATCAAATATATATATGTTTATAAAATCTTTTAATAGACATACTGCTATGGATGTAGGCATAGAAACAGTGTCTGAAAATCCCTGACTTGCATGCATTCTCGTCAAAACGTTGACATGCCAGTAATAAATCATTTAAGCTAAAACAAATATTTGCAGATTCAGATCATAACAGACTACGAAGATGGGACTTGAGTGTTGATTTGTTTTCAGCTATAATTAAGGTACAAACGCGACAGTCACTGACATAGAATAATCCTTAAATGGCCTTACCTTTATTAGATATCATATGATTTATTTAAATGAATTTATCAGGTTTCTGCATATTATCCATATGATGCATAAAAAAATTAGAAAAATGTTAGTCTAATAACGAATATCAGAAATAATACGATATAGATTAATAAAAATAAAACAATCAACTGTCCGTAAATTCGGACACCCTGGTTTTTCCTTAATTTAGGTATACTATCTACCAGAATCTATATATCTATCTTCCATTTAGTCAAACCCCAGCACAAACCCTTGCTGGGGACCTAGACTTTTGCGCGTCACCGACGAGAATGTTAGTAGGAGTATAAAATATAAAAGAATACAGTGAGATAATGTATAGTGTGTGTTAAAAAGATAAAACAGGGCAGGCTTCTAAGTGGGTGTGTTCAAACTGGCTAATAGCCAGACTGAACTGTGGAAAAGGTAGTGTCAATATGCTAGAGGGCAGTGAATTCCAGTGGACAACAGTCCGCGGAAAGGAGGAATACTTATAGCAATCCGTGGCTGTTTGGATCTGGTGATATGCCATTGGATGTTGGGATCGACTGGGTCTTGTATAATTTAGTACAAGATAGTCTTCCGGGGGGATTGCTACAAGATGGTGGGTGATATTATAAAACATGACCAGTCTTTGATCAATGCGACGAAGGTCAAGGCGTCTCCATTGCAATGCAATCAACATGTCTGTGACACTAGAGGTGCGAGTGTATTCGCGTTTTGCCCAGCGAGCAGCCCGTCTCTAAACAGATTCTATCTGACTGATACCGGATTCAGTGTACGGGAACAGATAGGGGAGCAGTACTCAAGCTGGGGCCTGACCAGTGTCTCGTATGCTGTTGATTTGAGTTTTTTCTGAATGAACTTTAATATTTCGTCTGAGAAAGCCTAATGTTTGGTTTGCATTTGTTGTGATTGAATCGATATGTTTATTCCAGGATAGGTCATTTGATATTTCAACTCCCAGATATTTGGCTGCTGAGACTGATTCTAGTTCTGTATTATGAAGAAAGTAATAGGGGTTTATTACATTTTTGCGTTTAGTTATGTGTATGACTTGGCATTTAGAAGAGTTGAATTTCGTGTCCCATTTGGTTTCCCACTTTTCGAGCTGTTCTAGGTCATGCTGAAAATACTCGGAGTGGGAAGCAATTAAGAGAGAGAGATATATGGTGGTATCATCTACAAATCGTGCAATTTTCATAACCATTCGAGAGATGAAGATAACTTATACCAAAATACATGTTTGTTTTATTGTGTTTTGTTCAGTCATATAGGCCTACCTTTGTTACGTTAATATTCCTTAGTTCGCATTTAGCGTGCCGAGTAAAGTTTGTTTCCAAGGTGAAAGAACGTTACGGTTGTTCCGAAGAATGCACCTTTTTTGCAGGGAATTCCTGGAAACGTCATAGCTATTTATTTTGTTTTATCATGCAGAAATGTACTTTTCTGCCTAATAAAGGGGTGACCTATTAAATTTTGCTTTAATTAGGCACTGACCAATAAAGCAAATCAATGCGGAATCCTTCGGCGTTTATTGTACGTAACGTTACCTGACGTCATGCACGTAACGTTGCCTGACCTCATACAATAAACAAAATACAACATGGCGACGTCCTCAATAAGCGTACCATTCTGAGAAATAGGTAATAATAGTAATTCATACAGAAAATATGGATAATCTACATGATAAATAGAATAGTATGTCAGTGCTTTTTACTATCAAGTTTATTAGGCTCGGCACGAAAATGAAGAACGGCTCGGCTTCGTTTTCTAAGCCTCGCCTAATAAACTTGATAGTAAAAGGCACTGACATAATATTCTCTATATGTTTCTAAAAATATAGCAAAGGATAGATAACACCAGTACTGTAACGTTAATTAGGTGAGTATGTAGGTCTATAGTTTATTTACGCGGACAAATATACCGAAAATAAACAAATTTATCGACAAGTCCGAAATTATCCGGCCGTCCGAGATTACCCGTATTGCCCCTACCAGAGGAATGGTCTGCAAAGGTATTCCCTCTCCTACAAGTCCCTTTTGGCAAACTATTGGCCCAACCTATCTATATTACTACTTTTTGGAGCCCTGACACCCAAAAGCACATCAAGAGGGTAGAGATGATTCAGCGTCGGGCAGCACTGTACATCACTAACCGCTGCAGGAACACTGGCAGTGTCTCATCTATGTTGGAGCACCTAGAATGGGAGACCCTGGATTCAAGGCGTACTAAGAGCCAACTCACCATACTCTTTAAGATTATACACGGGCTAGTGGATATACCAGCGTCCGAGTTCCTGACACCTGCATAATCTCGCACCAGGTCCAATCACTCTTTGAATTTAGACAGTTTTCTTCTTCCAGCGACTATCTGTCTGTATCTGTAATGGTACGTAGAAGGGCCACTGCTGGCATATGTTCTACGGATGAGTGGAGTGAAATTAGTCGCGCTGAAGGGCTGACTTGAAGCCCTCTAATGTCTCTGCATGCACAATCCGATCTTCCAGGTGGTTCCAATTCACAAGTGTTTTCACGAAGAATGACTGTTTAAGTTGTTCAGTGTGAGCAAATGGTACTTTAAAAGACCTAGTATTATTTGAGATTCTATTGTCCAGGATATTAGACACAATATGGTCAGTATAGTTCTTTGACTTAACTATCCGTCCTTCAGGTTTTTTTACCAAGTAGATATTAGGATCCACTGCCGGCACCAGACCCCCTGCGATCTTATACAGCATCACCAAACGGTTATAGGTGCGGCGCTCTTGAAGGTTCGTCAGCTTCAAGGACTTGAGCATGTTAGTTACGCAGCCTTCTTCTCTGCTTTTATAATCATTCAATATAAATCTGGCTCCTTGTCTTTGTATTCTTTCAAGTCTGTCAATATCCTTGTTCAAATAGGGGTCCCAAATGATAGAGGCATATTCCAGCTTGGATCTTACTAAAGCGATATATGCAGTTTTACGACATTCAAGTGGAGAGTGTTTCAAGTTTCTTTTTTAGGAAACCGAGTGTTGAGCTAGCTCCTTTGCAGATGTTTGAGATGTGGTTTGACCATGTGAGGTCTTGCGATATAAGAAGTCCGAGGTACGGGTTTGAATCCACCTGTTTTAATATGGTTTTGTTAAGTTCATAGAAGTGGGTGGTTTTACTTTTGACACTTAGAATATAACATTTTTTGGCATTAAACTTCATGCCCCATGTTTCGGCCCAAATTTCAAGTTTGTGTAGGTCGTTTTGTAGATCAATATGGTCTTGTATGGTATGTATGGTCCGGTATAGTAAGCAATCATCTGCAAAAAGTCTAACTTGGGATTTGACACTGAGAGGTAAATCGTTAATGTGACACAGGAACATCAGTGGGCCCAGCACTGTTCCCTGGGGAACTCCGGAATCTACACGGACACTTCTAGAATGTTCGCCATCAACCACAACGTTCATGGATCGGAATTTCAAGAATGAAGACAGCCATCGAAGCAGTGGACCATTTACACCGTAGTTTGACATTTTCAAGAGGAGTAGGTCATGAGGGACCGTGTCAAAAGCTTTTGAAAAGTCTAATATGGCTACATCAACTTGCTGTTTCTTGTCAAATGTTGAAAGTAGGTCGTGCATAGTGACTATGAGTTGGGTCTCTGTAGAATAACCGGAACGAAATCCGTGGTTTAATGAAGTTAATACTTGATGTTTATCAAAATGTTTCAGAAGATGACTGCATATAATATGTTCCAATATCTTAGAGGTTACTGAAGTAAGGCTTACGGGTCTGTAGTTCTCTGCTAAGTGTCTGTCTCCCTTCTTAAAAACCGGTGCAACGTTTGCATCTCGCCAATCTTTTGGTAGCTCACCATGGTTTAACGAATACTGGAATATATCACTCAGGCCATTCACTAGTTCATCGGCACAGTTTTTAAGGATAATACTAGGGATGGCATCTGGACCGATGGCCTTGGAAATGTTAATGTTTTTCAACTGTTTTAAAACTCCTGGTCTGCTAACTTGTATCTGCGGTGCTTCTGGATAAGTGTTACCCGGTGGTTGTAGGTTTTGCTGGCAGATGTTCTTTGTAAATACGGATTGAAATTGATCAACAAGGATTTCGGCTTTACTAGTCGCATCTGATATTAAGTTTCCTTTTTTCTTTAGTGGGGCGACACCAATATTGTCCTGTTTTTTGGACTTTATATAATTCCAAAAAGGTTTAGAGTTATTCTTATCCATGCCTTCAAGGATGACTTTATTTACATGTTCCCATTCAGCTCTGCGCATATTGCGTTTGCACTCCTTTTGATATTGTCTGAATCTAGTCCACGATCCTGTCTTTTTAGCTTGTTTATAGAGTCTAGCCTTCTTCTTTAAGCATTTTTTCAAGTTCCTGTTAAGCCAAGGTAAATTTCTTTTATATTTATGAATTTTTGATGGTACATTTTTCTCCACACTGGATATGATGCCGTTTTTGAATATAGACCAGAGTTCCTCAGTGGTAGTGTCACTACTCACTTTATTATGGATACTGTTTGAGATATTAATACAATCTTCCTTAATATTTTCCCAATTTGCTTGTTTATACTTGAATATATTCCTCGGTTTGCAGTTAGTGAAATATGGCTTTATATCAGAGTCTATTACAACCATGTCGTGATCCGAGATGCCCGGTACGTTGGATGTTGATTTAATAACTGATGGATTTGTGGTAAATGTAAGGTCAAGTAGGTTACCTTGTCGCGTTGGTTCATTATGGACTTGCGTGAGGTTTAGATCCGACGTAATATCGATGAGATGCTGTTGTGTAAGTTTATCTTGTATATCTTTGGAATTCACCGTTAGGTTATCCCAATCTATATCTGGGCAATTAAAGTCGCCACACAATATGAGTTCTTTGGATTTCCCTTCATTTAAGAGCTCCAGTGATTTTACCAATTTATCAAGGTCCTTTATATTTCTCTTCGGCATATAAAAAGTTCCGACATATATGGTTTTGTTTCCTTTTAGTGATATTTTCGCCAGTTCAAGCTCACAGTCCGTAATTAATTCGACACACTCAATGGATGTTATATTTGATAGAACTGCAATAAATACTCCTCCTCCCCGGGTGCTACGGTCGTTTCTGTATACTGTATATTCTTCTGGAAAAATTTCAGATGATTTAATAGCGTTTATAGATGGTGTTTTCCCTGGTTTTACACCCCGTAACCACGACTCGGTTCCACAAATAATATCTGGTTTTATATAGTCTATTGCTACTTTAAATTCAGATGTTTTGTCCCGAATACTTCTGCAGTTAACATTCAAAATTCTGAGGTTTTGCTTGGACGATAGGTTATACGGATTTCCGTTTACTGATGATTTGCTAGCTTTTTTCCCCGAATGTGTACTGGAGTGACTAATTCGACTATGGGAAAGATCCTTCGGACTACTGGTATGAAGCGGAGAAAAGTGAACGCAATTGTAATTAAAGAAGCACATAGAGACCATAGCCAGTGTTATATTGGCAAATGAATATACAACAACAAAAAGTAAAATTTGTATGCAACTACTCGGATGAGAAGGGACAGAACTCGTGGGCCGTTGCCTGGTAGTGGTATAATTTTGAGTGGTAAGTTTAATATTTGCAGTTTTTATTTTGTTTAATTTTAAATCTTAGCTAATACATACAGAGATATTTATCTGATTGACCTATTGGAATACTCGAAAAACCTAATAAGTAGGACTCTAATGGCCTAGTGGTTATCAAGCAGACCCATGATGGACAGCTTTAACTAAGGCACCCTGAGTTTCAGGCACGGCCCATCAATCACACCCAATGGGAGCCCAATTTTTTTAGCGCTGTTCCATCAACATCCCATTCAATCCTAATATTATAAATAGAGCCTCAATGCATGTACCCTGCTGGGGAATTGGACCGTCAGGTAGTCCAACACTCTCAATCTCAGTAATACACACTTTTTGGCCTTTTTTCGCACCATGTTGATAGTGTATAAAACACACCAAAACCTACTTATCCGTGTAGCTGATGTTCCAATGACGATATCGGACTAATGTCTCACTCCTGGTATTGCGTAAACAAACCACAAATCTGAACAAAACAAATAGTATAGGAAACTCCGTCTCAGTTGTCGTTCAATATGCCGGAAGTTGTTAAAATAAATGCCGCTTTCTGAGTGCCCCATAGCAGTTTATATTAATAATAAATAATGATATATCATATAATAGTATTGATGTTTTACTCAAGTTACTGCAATCTATACAATTGTAAGTTTTAAATTTGTGTAGATTCTACTTCTTCAATTCAACCACATCAGCAGCCAAATTGTATGACATGTAAACTACAATTTACCTATAGATACAGATGACCGGTACTATATTATATATAACTTACATATTTTGAGAATCTACACTCTGTCGCTACAATATTAAACGGCTTTTAAGTTAAACCTGGGGCAGGCCATGCCCTTAATGTATAAAATACACGTCTACGAACGACGAGATGTCATTTGCGATAACAAGAAATCATTTTTTTATGTGTGGACTTTCCGCATAGATTCTCTGCGCTCTATAGACATAAACAGTCCATTTAAACTGATACACTGAATTTTATAAGTGTACAACTTTAATACCTAAAGTGAAGAATAATCATTTACCAAGTTATATCCACTTTCACACTAAACCTTTAATCCAAAAAACATTTTGATATAAAATGCATTACCGGTAGTTTAAATCTAGGTACTCATTATGCATTGTTTAAACGGCAAAACACAGGTGTCTGTGGCAGTGACATCATACAAGAAACATACACAGTGTCACAGTCTGAAATTGTCCACATATTTTTTCGTCGCAATGAGACGTCACAGGGTGCATCTATAAATGTTCTTATGTCAAAGAAGCATCCCAGACGTCAAATAAATGAGACTTAAATTAAGTTAAGGCCAATTAAACTTCAAAACCAACTCATAATTCATTTTATGCATATTCAATTGTGGGTATTTTAAGAATCCATGAATAAAACTACACTTTCAATTGGCACATGTACATTATTATATGACCTGGATAAAATGTTGATAAAACATATGATTTTGTAGTGTTAGTGTCTTTAATATTTTGTTTCACAGCATAATTATATATATATTTATATTTTTATTATAAACTTTATTGCAGACAGGAGCTGTTTGTTCCAGTACGTACCAGTGTTCAAAGCACCAGTTGCTTCTATGACTGGAAAGAATGACTTGACTGTGGAAACTACGAAGACACTAACAAGTTAAACCACTCATACATGTACATCTTAGGTAAGGCCAAAAAGAAAAACAGCCTATAAGGTGTATTATGTATGTATTAAAAAGTATGGGTTTATTCACCGGTTCTTAAAATATCCATGAATGAATATGCATAAAATCAATTACAAGTTGGTAACTTAATTTGACGCTCCAGTTTTTGGGTTTGTCCTGGCCGGTTATAATTCGTCAAAAGAGTTTGAATTCTCAAAATATGTAAGTTGTACGTGTAACCTCAGTAGCTTTAGAAAGTTCAAACTGTGTATACATGTTGCTAAAATTAAATTTTAAATATCTGATTTAAGACGGTTCATTATTTATAGGAAGATTTTCTTGGTGTTTGGTGTCATTTCAGTGCATTTTAGGCTATGTATTTAATGGTGTTTGTTTAGTGGTGGAGGCAGACCACCCACTTATGTTGTGTGTTAGGTCCATATCTCTTAATAATTTTCTTTCAAACTTGCCACAATGAATAACCAGCTTATAGCGATGTCTATTATAACTATATCCAGCATTTCCGAGGAGCTATACCAAGTTAGCTCTACTGATTAAAGATCAGCAGAGCTTATGCCGTGGTGCGGTGTCCGTTGTGTGTCCGTCCGTAATTTTTTTGTAGAGACTATTCCTCTGAAACTTTACAGAAATGTTGCTCATGAAGTCTAGTTGATCCTAGCAAAAATTCATGTTGATGTGAAATCCAAGATGGCCACCAAAGCTAAAAATAGATTTTTAAAAAACATATGTATTGATATGGGACGTTTTCTAAAATGATCAGCATGACATGATGTTGGTCCTTGTCGAAAATCGTTCTGATTCGATGTCAAACATGGCTGCCAGTGGCCATCTTTGTTTACATAGAGTTATATAGTAAAAAACTTGTAGAGACTACTCCTGAAAGTACTTGACAGATTTTCATGACACTTCACAGGAATGTTGCTCTTGATGTCTTATTGATCATAATTAGTATGCGAAAATTACAACACAGTCATGATATTTGAACAATTACATGTGTTACTATTAAGCTATATATTTATTTTGATATCTTGCAAATACTTTGACAAAATGAAATATATTCATAAAAACTATCAATAACAAGTTTAATATATTAATTTTCAGGGTTAGAGATCAGTCCGCGGGTAGATGGAAGAATCTATTAAGTGCAGATGAATTAAATTCCATGGATGCCGAAGACAGTGAGATGTTATTGTTAAATGAGAGAGCCAGAGAAAAGAACACTGACACTTAACAAACCATATTTAAAAATGTATAATGAAGTCATTTTTCATTATAATTTTTTTCTTTCTTCTAAAACAGGAAATATATATGTAGATTACTTTGTGAGTACATGTGATTTTCATTTTTTCATTGGGTTTGTGATAATTCTCTTCCAATTTTGAAAATCTGCATTGCCGGTAAGTACCTTTGTCACTTTTTGTTTAACTGTTATTGTTCTTGATTTATTACCTGATTTATATATTAAAAATTGAAAAAAGTTACTCTTGTCATTATGCTTCACCCTATGGAAAGAGCATACAGTATAATAGTGGTATCCTTGTCTGTTTACAATGTAGTACAAATAAGGTTAAAGAAGGGCATATGTGCTCGAAGGCAACATTGTCAAGCAGAAATTAACAAGCATTCTTCATCTTGCTTACAGTGCTCTCAGACATGGGCTGGACTACTCGTTTGGTGAAACAAAAACTTGAAGCATGTAGATTATACTTTAAGACCAAGAAAACACCCGGCACTCAAAAAATGCTGCGATACTCGTTTTGCGCTGTTTCCCACACTTATGTCTGCGAGGTGGCCGTAGAGGTGCTCCCTCACGTTATTTCCCTTTGGTCCCACGTATTGTATTCCACATACATGTAGTTATTGTATTATAATAGTTTTTTATCTATTTTCAGTGATTCCCCAAATAATTTTTTGATGGCATCTGTCTTTTTTATCTAGTGATGCCTGTAAAATGAATCTCTTTTGCATAATTCATGTAAAATGACGCCTGGTTTCCTGCTCATTTCCTCCAGGATATTTTGCCGCCTGTCGTTTTAAAGAATGCCGGGCGTCATTTGATTTGACCTCATTTGCATAATTCGCAAAAATGACGCCTGGTTTCCGCCTCCTTTCCACCTGGTTTCCGCCTGGTTTCCTGCTCGATTCCGCCAGGATATTTTGACGCCCGTCGTTTTAAAAATGCCGGGCGTCATTTGATTTTACCTCATTTGCATAATTCGCAAAAATGACGCCTGGTTTCCGCCTCCTTTCCGCCTGGTTTCCACCTGGTTTCCTGCCCGATTCCGCCTGGATTTTCCAGTATACTAGTTAATAGGTGAATTACAATTGACGCCTAGAATTTCAGTAAAACGACGCCTCATTTACAGGCGTCACATTTCGTACAGGTAACACTCACTTGATTGAGGCAATTATGCAAGAATGTCATTGTATCATTGCTGAGTTGTTTATTTATAGTACAATGTATAACAATTACCCCTATATCCAGCTTAAAATAAGGATTGAAACCGCATGGTGCCTTTTTGTCCTGCATCTGATATATCAAGGGACATAGAAATAGGGTGCGTCCATGCGTCCTTCCATCTGTACGAAACAACTCCTTTTATTTGCATCTGGTCACTCATTTTTCAACAAATTATTTCATGTTTGATAATAAGGTGATTTATCATGACATGAAGGTGGTCATATTTTATCATCAGTTTAATCTGATAATTTTAATGACATTTTTTGCCCATTTCTACTAAATTGTGATTATATCCTCTAGTGTGATGGCATAGTGTATACCTTGCGTTTACATCTACCGGTAGTCATTCTATTTTCAAGGGATTGTTTTCGTATTTGGGGAAGGATTGATGTAAAATTGATCATTATATTTTCTTCAGTTTGATTCAATAATTTGATTATGGCAGTGGTGGCCCTTTGTGTTTAATAGTATTTTTATCACCATTACTTAAAAATCCTCCGTTTTTGATTGGTTAAAAGCCAAGGTGTACCAGATCATATTTACCCACCGTCAACCGGAAATACGAAACTTATTGAAAAATTAAAACAAAATAGCTTAAGAAACTCCCATTTCAAGATTATTTTTGTACGAATTCTACTGTATCCTGTTTTATCAGGGTGCACACCCTGGTTTTACTTATTTATTTTCAATACTTGATCATACGCATAATAATATCTTTTAACGTGTCAGTCCGAAATAAAACATTGTGTTTGCATCTAGCCATTCATTTCTTTAAGGATATTTTTTCATATTTGGTGGAATCATTTGTTGCGTTGTAAAGATGATTTATTGTCAGTTGATTGCAGTTACTTTTTACAGTAGTTTTGCCGTTTACAAGATTGTAGTTACAACTTTTAATGTGTCTGTCCAAAACTAAACCTTGTGATTTTTTTTTTTTATTTTTTTTTTATATTTGGTAGGATGCTTTGCATGCTACTGAAACGCAACCATTCCTTAGTATGACATCCATTTACTTCCCAAATCTTATGGCGGAGGACATTGGTTATTATGTTACAATCTTGAGCGAGATAATTTTTCATGGGTATCCAAGGCTTGATCGCTTTGAATAGTTATACTGAGTGTTGTAATTTCCTTAGGGCTATTCCATTACAACAAACATGGGACCCCAGGAAACTCACCCATTGATGCAAAACTGAGTTTAAAGATCCATATTTTGGAAAATAGGGTTCACCCATAGATGTAGTTTATTAAATTGCCTTCCTGGGGTCCCGGGTATGTTTTAATGGAATAGCCCTTGTCTAAATCGGATATCCATGATAGATTTCTTTTCTTGCACACCATTGACATTTATATTGCAGAAACTTTGATGAATAATAGATTGCTACAGATATCTTTCTGAAATATTTCTAAATATAATTTACTTTATACTTAAGGGTTGTATAGCATTTCAAGTTTTTATCAAATCAAGTCAACCTATTGCTTATTACTATTTATTTCTGTCGCAAAAACACAACATCTGATAAAAATTTGAAATGTTAAGTGCCTTGAACTAACAGTATGTTTCTATGACAACTTGAACATGTAAATACAAGAAAATTGTATTTAGAAATACAGTCAAACTTGTAGTAATCAACCGCTAAAGTGATTGTTCGTTAAATATAGCGAATATAAAAACATATCTGAAAATAGCATTGTCCGAAATGCAGTCTATTTATAAAGTGATGAAAGCAAAAGTAAATATTCAGCTAAAAATTACATTGTAAATGGATGTTTTATGATAAAGTTGTTGGCAAAAATCATGGTTTCGTTTCAGATGTTTCTCGCAAGATTAGGTAGAACTTATCTAGTGGAACAGTCGTCTGTTGACAGTTTTTACAGTAATTTTGTGTTAGTGTAGGAAATTGCAAGTTATGTTTATTGTTCAGGTCAGTTATTATCTCGAATCTCGTGAGAATCAACAAGAACACTCGGCTTATATCCTTCAGTAAAGTTTGATCAGGAATGACGGGGAATGTTGTGATTTCTATGACTGTCTCATGTCAAACAATGTTGTCAGACCTTTCTCACTTCAATTGATAACAACTAATAAAGGCGTGATTATCTAATCTGGACACAATAAGTTGATAATTTATGACTTGATAGTCCACTATTTGAAGTGAAAACAGACGGCCATTGGTCGCATTAGGCAAAAGTCACTTAATGCATTTAAAATATAAAAGGGAAATGATCGGGGAACTCAAAAGTGTTTGCGTAAAACAATTGGTCGCTGAATGCACATGGTCGCATCAATACTTCAGTTATCAACATGTCTGCAATATAACTCAGGATACTGAGGACTATGGTACGTTTCCTTCCATTAATTTTTTCATCTCTGAAGAAAATTGTTTTTTCAGAAAAAGCTGTTAAAACTTGAACAACAGGCCCACCAGGCAGCAGGACACGCCTTCCTCCTCAGCAGTCATGCTCAACTCAGACAGGTATAAGCTGCTTTCTTTATTTCTGCATCACTAACTGCGGCTAGAACAGCAGGCCCACCAGGCAGCAGGACACACCTTCCTCCTCAGCAGTCATGCCCAACTCAGACAGGTATAAGCTGCTTTCTTTATTTCTGCATCACTAACTGCGGCTAGAACAGCAGGCCCACCAGGCAGCAGGACACACCTTCCTCCTCAGTAGTCATGCTCAACTCAGACAGTTATAAGCTGCTTTCTTTATTTTTGCATCAGTAACTGAGGCTAGAACAGCAGGCCCACCAGGCAGCAGGACACGCCTTCCTCCTCAGTAGTCATGCTCAACTCAAGACAGGTATAAGCTGCTTTCTTTATTTCTGCATCAGTAACTGAGGCTAGAACAGCAGGCCCACCAGGCAGCAGGACACACTTTCCTCCTCAGTAGTCATGCTCAACTCAGACAGGTATAAGCTGCTTTCTTTATTTCTGCATCAGTAACTGAGGCTAGAACAGCAGGCCCACCAGGCAGCAGGACACACCTTCCTCCTCAGTAGTCATGCTCAACTCAGACAGGTATAAGCTGCTTTCTTTATTTCTGCATCACTGCAGCTAGAACAGCAGGCCCACCAGGCAGCAGGATACATCAAAGGCCTGAAGGGCTTATACCTGATAGCAAGCATACGTTGGCCCAATGTTGTACACTTCGTTGGCCCAACGTTAGTATGCAATGTTGGCCCAACATTGGCATACAATTTTACATTGTTGCACTGGAAACGAAAATTTATGTTTTCATTGAGCCAATGCTGGGCCATTGTTGGACCAACATGTTGGCTTGTTATTGTTACAACAACAGGCCAACATTGACCCAACATTTGCCCAACATGTTGGCTAACTGTTTTTGTTACAACAATAGGCCAACATTGACCCTACACTGGCCCAACAAGTTGGCTAACTGTTCTTGTTACAACAATTGGCCAACATTATAGTGACATTGGCCCAACATGTCTGTTATTGTTACAACAATAGACCAACATTGGAGTGACATTGTCCCAACATGTCTTATTGTTACAACAATAGGCCAACATTGGAGTGACATTGGCCCAACATGTCTGTTATTGTTACAACAATAGACCAACATTGGAGTGACATTGGCCCAACATGTCTGTTATTGTTACAAAAATAGGCCAACATTGGAGTGACATTGGCCCAACATGTCTGTTATTGTTACAACAATAGGCCAACATTGGAGTGACATTGGCCCAACATGTCTGTTATTGTTACAACAATAGGCCAACATTGGAGTGACATTGGCCCAACATGTCTGTTATTGTTACAACAATAGGCCAACATTGGAGTGACATTGGCCCAACATGTCTGTTATTGTTACAACAATAGGCCAACATTGGAGTGACATTGGCCCAACATGTCTGTTATTGTTACAACAATAGGCCAACATTGGAGTGACATTGGCCCAACATGTCTGTTATTGTTACAACAATAGGCCAACATTGGAGTGACATTGGCCCAACACGTCTTATTGTTACAACAATAGGCCAACATTGGAGTGATATTGGCCCAATATGTCTGTTATTGTTACAACAATAGACCAACATTGGAGTGACATTGCCCCAACATGTCTGTTATTGTTACAACAATAGGCCAACATTGGAGTGTCATTGGCCCAACATGTCTATTATTGTTACAACAATAGACCAACATTGGAGTGACATTGGCCCAACATGTCTGTTATTGTTACAACAATAGGCCAACATTGGAGTGACATTGGCCCAACATGTCTGTTATTGTTACAACAATAGGCCAACATTGGAGTGACATTGGCCCAACACGTCTTATTGTTACAACAATAGGCCAACATTGGAGTGATATTGGCCCAATATGTCTGTTATTGTTACAACAATAGACCAACATTGGAGTGACATTGGCCCAACAGGTCTTATTGTTACAACATTGGAGTGACATTGGCCCAATATGTCTGTTATTGTTACAACAATAGACCAACATTGGAGTGACATTGGCCCCACATGTCTGTTATTGTTACAACAATAGACCAACATTGGAGTGACATTGGCCCAACATGTCTGTTATTGTTACAACAATAGGCCAACAATGGAGTGACATTGGCCCAACATGTCTGTTATAGTTACAACAATAGACCAACATTTGAGTGACATTGGCCCAACATGTCTGTTATTGTTACAACAATAGACCAACATTGGAGTGACATTGGCCCAACATGTCTGATATTGTTACAACAATAGGCCAACATTGAAGTGACATTGGCCCAACATGTCTGTTATTGTTACAACAATAAACCAACATTGGAGTGACATTGGCCCAACATGTCTGTTATTGTTACAACAATAGGCCAACATTGGAGTGACATTGGCCCAACATGTCTGTTATTGTTACAACAATAGGCCAACATTGGAGTGATATTGGCCCAACATGTCTGTTATTGTTACAACAATAGACCAACATTGGAGTGACATTGGCCCAACATGTCTGTTATTGTTACAACAATAGACCAACATTGGAGTGACATTGGCCCAACATGTCTGTTATTGTTACAACAATAGGCCAACATCTAACATTGGCCCACAGTTGGTCCAACACAGTGTTACAACATTAAGGGTGTTCTAATTTTAATTTGTCACTGCCACCAGTGTTTACTCGTAAGGTAGTACAAAGTACATGGTAATATGACCTGCAAAACAAACAAACACAAATCATATGTCCAGTATTATTTGTTTTATTTCAGTTTTTTAAAACTTCAGATTTATTTCACATATCAGTATTTTGTGATTGTATTTCTCAAGTGTGAACGTTACAAGTCGGAGAATCAACAGGTATATTGTTACAAAGTCCAAAAAATGTAAAAAATTCCAAAAGTTATGTCCAAAAATGTTGATTTCACTGAAATAGAAAATTAATCCAGAATTCACTATTCTTTTTCCAAACTTCACTAACCTAGCTAATGAACATGCATGCAGTGAGGTGGTCAAATCAAGGACCTAGAGTATCATATATCAAAATTACTGACTAGAGCACTTGAATTTCCACCTCAACCACCATTTGGAAGCCATCATGCTATAAAATTCTCCAAAATCAAAATGATTATACAGGAAAGAAGCATTAACAAATTTAGAATAAGAAATGAACATTTAAAATATAAAAAAAAAAAATTGAGAAGAAATTAAATGATAGATTTATTTCAAGTATATATGAATAATAATAAAATCATAAAATTGTTCAGATTTTAACAGCCAGGGTCATATCGGGTTGGAATGGGGAATCGTTCCGAGCTCCTTTTGGAGGACTCTCCTCCTTTTCATTGTAGGACTAAGTTTATTGTCCTTGAGATCTTTTAGACGTTTTGTTCAATTATACATGAAATCATTATTTTTTTCTATCCATAGACACTGGAGAATATAATTATTTACTATAATGACAAGCATGCTCATTTGTATGCATTTTCTGTTTGGTATGGATGTTCATTCGAGCTGGTACACCCTTAAAGGTCCCATATACCCCAGGTATAACTTGCCGGTGTTTGTATCATAAGCCACTGCCCAAGATTCATCCCCATCCTTATCTGGATCCAGCAGTGTCTGTATCTTAGTACCATTCGCTGCTATTTGCTCTACCCTATCCAAATTACAGACGTACACCGTGTCTGCCTCCCCTAGACACAGTCCAAGTGGGTTATCAGTGTTATAAATAGCCTTGACCTCTCCCTCCAAGGTCATAAATGTCACTGTGCCCTTGTCACAATCTGACACGTATATCATGTTGTTATTGGGATTGACTGCCACATGATATGGGCCAAGGAATAACTTTTCACCGTTTTCACCAGTATTTATACTCCTCAGCACTTTCCCGTTCATGTCCAGCACCTGAACCTGAGGGTTTGCTGACGGAAAACTAACAATCAGGTTATCTTGATATCCAGTTATTCCGCGACACCATTGATCAGTGTCCAAAACACGCCCTAAAGTCAGTTTATCTGCCACATTCAGCAACTGTATTTTGCTATCGCCTAAATGTGGAAAAGTGACTGCCAGTTGACCTTTACTGACCTCTGTTATGTCCCAGGGTTTACGCTGCAGATTGATTTCAGAGACTGTGTTGTCATTTGTATCAACAAGTTTTATTGATTTGTTTTTGTTATCAACAATAGCAATTCTTCTGTCCGACATAATTTCAAGACTTCGTATCTCAGGAGTTTCTGTATCTTTCTGTGTTGAGATATTGATATTTTCATACTGTTTCGTAATTTTCTTATATTTAAATAGCTTACCTAAGTTTTCAATGTCTTTAACACATTTTATGTCAGGATTTTCAACAAAGTGAAAAACAGTAAGTTTTGAACTAATTTGAGCCTCTGCCAATGCCTCTTCTACTTTTTTTACGTTCATTTGAAACATTTTCATCAATACAAAGCTCTGATTATCAGAATCCTTTTTTGATTTTAAATCTTCATGCATGGTGGTTATTTCTTCCATTGTCTTCTCACTCTCTACTTGCGAACCTGCCAATCCAACAAGCATTTCCTTGACTACTTCATCTTTCTCATCTAGGGCCTTTTGAACCAAATCTCTGACATGCTTGATGATGTCTTCTCCGAACTGAGTGACCTCATCAGTGTATGTCTTACTTTTATTTTCAACTTCGGCTATTGACTCTTTGTATGTTTCTTTTGTTTTATAAAAGCTTTCCTTTAACTGACTTATATTCGTTGAAAGTCTTACATAATCATCTGAGTTAGCAACTCCGTCAGACAGTTCTGGGATGTATCCTGCCCTGCATGTTATGTGCCCCAGGGTAACACAAACACTGCATCCCAACTCATCATGTGGCTTGCAGTAATATTCAAGAATCTTTCCGGGATGTTTTTTACATAACTCGGTACATGTGTCCTTACTCTTTATCAGCTGTGCTTGTTTGGCATCTCTGGGCATGGCCTCAGTGTCCTTAATAACATGGTCCTTAGTAAATCGGAAGGTCTTATGAAAGTCCACACATTCTCTACAAAGATACTCCCCACAGTCCACACAAAATCCACATGCTTCTTTTTGTTTATTATCATCTGCACACGAAATGCAGTCAAAGTTTTCATCAGAGGCACAAAGTTGGCTTTCACTGAGCAATGTGCTCTTTCTACCGGAGACTTCATTTCCACTCATTGTTCTGCTATACAAATGAATTCATGTCATACATGTGTACCTGTGATACTATAACAATGATGACACTTGGAAATTAATAAAACAAACATACACTATCATTAAGCAGAAATATAGGTGTATTTTACTTCCTTGTAGATCTGAATTAACCAGGAAATTTATTTGTACTCTTTCAAATGTGCAACACTGCTAATAGTATGCATTTATCGATTTCATGTCAGTATATATTTATACCATTCAGGACAGATCCTTTCAAAGTGGGTATCATGTTTTTGTTTGCTTATATAAGTTGTATATCATAGTTGTATCAGGTGTTTCAGGGGTGGATTCATCTTAAATCAGTGTGGGGAGGGTAGGGTGGGTGCATGTTCGTAACTTTTAAATCTCCGATTTTATAGTGGAAGGGGTGGTTTGTGGGGTGGTGGGGGCGGGGCTCATAACTTTTTTTACCCCCATCCCCCCCAACACTCTTCAAAGAAGAGGGGGCATATTGTTTTGCACATATCGGACTGTCTGTCTGTCACGTTTTTGGTTTCCACTCAATAACTTTAGTTTTCCTTGTGGAATTTGTACGATACTTCACCACAAGGTGCGGCTCATGAAAGGAAGCTTGGGCTTGTTATTTGTGTCATTTGGTCAGAGGTCAAGGTCACCATTACTATAAATAGAAAATTAGTTTTCACTCAATAACTCAATAACTTAAGTTTCCTTTGAGGGATTTTTATGAAACTTCACCACAAGGTGCCACTCATGGAAAGAATGGTCAAATGTCAAAGTCACCATTGCTATAAATAGGAAATGGTTTCTGCTTAATAACTTCTTTGAGGGAGTTTTACGAAACTTCACAAGGTGCTGCTCGTGGAGATTGTTAAACTTCACAAGGTGCTGCTCGTGGAGATTGTTAAACTTCACAAGGTGCTGGTTAAACTTCACAAGGTGCTGCTCGTGGAGATTGTTAAACTTCACAAGGTGCTGCTCGTGGAGATTGTTAAACTTCACAAGGTGCTGCTCGTGGAGATTGTTAAACTTCACAAGGTGCTGCTCGTGAAGATTGTTAAACTTCACAAGGTGCTGCTCGTGGAGATTGTTAAACTTCACAAGGTGCTGCTCGTGCTGCTAGTGGAGATTGTTCATCGGGTTAGTTGTTCAAAGGTCAAGGTCACCATTTATAGAATAGTTTATTTCATACAAAAGGCCATAGGCCCAAGAGTACACAAATGCTTATTTAACAATATACAAAATATCAATAGGTGGTGATACAGTCAGTATACATAGTAACTATTATCAAGTGATTATGCATGGTTCAACTGAAGTATACTTGTTATAGCAATGAAGTATTCATATACTCCTATCAAATGAGCTGACGAGGAGAATCTTATGTATTATTATACAATAATTCATTACGTATTTTAAAACTTTCAAAAACATACATGGCAAGTTTTCTTTCTATGCATACATTGTTATTGTTCATGAGTTCAGTAAACTTCAGAATATTAGGATGCTTCCAGTAGTATGATTTGATAAATTTTAAACGCAGTTCTTTGTACATTGTGCATTCAAACAAGAAATGGAATTCATCCTCGAGATTGTTACATTACTGACATTTACGTTTATGTAGTGGTATTTTTTGTGGTTTGTGCCATCTTACATTTATATAAAATGTAATATTGGTTTCTGAGGGATTTTTACAAAACTTCACCACAGTGTGCCACTCATAGAATGAAAGCTTGAAATTGTTATTCAGGTCATTTGGTCAAAGGTCAAGGTCAATTGGTTTCTGTAATTACTTCAGTTACACCAGAGTTGTAGCCCTTGAGAGGGGCACAGATGTTTTATAAACATCTCTTGTTTGGTGAAATCTAACATGTGACATCATTTTCATGTTTACACAAGCATTTGAATGACTTTTCTTGTACCATAGTCATATTTATTATCTTAGTTTAAATGGGTTTCTCATTCTTAAAACATTTTTTTTAACAATTAGGTTGGAATTATAAGGATTAATTTGTTTTTTATTGAGTTTACGCAGCTGTAAACTCGATAAAAAATCAAATAAATATTACCTTTAAGGCATAAAATAATTTCTGCTAAATAACTTTTAAGGTGTTGTTTGAGAAGTTACGCCTTGACGCAAAACTTCCCCAGAAGACAAAGCTTGCCAAGACGAGTGTGGGTCGTGAAACGTCAACCTCGGAGGCAGTACTTACACAGTTATCCCCCTTTCATTCCCTTCCTGGTATTGTACTTGAACATAGACAGGTAAGTGATAATCCGTGGATCTTACTTCCTGTTGGACACATGAAAAGTTTTATTACATGCTGCTTTGGCTGGATTCAGGATTTTAGATTTTTGTAGGGAATAACTTTTTTTTAGAGTAAAGCATACTTTCCCGACAAACTTTAAGAGGCCCCCTTCCCCACTCTCTCTCTTAATCTGCGACTGGCTTCTTTGGCCGGCTTTACCCACACCCACCTCCTCAATCTACAACTAGCTTCATTGTCCTGCTTTACAACCCTTCCCCCACCACCTCCTCAATCTGCAACTGGCTTCATTGTCCTGCTTTAGGACCCCTCCCCCAACCACCCCCTCAATCTACAACTGGCTTCATTGTCCCGCTTTACCCACCACAACCACCTTAATCTGCAACTGGCTTCATTGTCCTGCTTTACCCACCACCACCCCCTCAATCTACGACTGGCTTCATTGTCCTGCTTTACAACCCCTCCCTCCCCCCACCACCCCCTCAATCTGCAACTTGCTTCATTGTCCTGCTTTACAACCCCACCCCCACCACCCCCTCAATCTACAACTGGCTTCATTGTCCTGCTTTACAACCCTTCTCCCCTGACCACCCCATCAATCTACAACTGGCTTCATTGTCCTGCTTCAACTATGTATTGCTAAAGTTCTCTGGCCACGTTTTGTTTCATGAATATGTTTATGTTTATTTAAATCGAAATCAATACACAGATATTCACCCATTGCAATATCTGTGAAAAGCGAGAATAAGATTTATTTGATGACATAGAAAACTTTGAACAGGTAAATTAATCCACAGGTAAATGTATTAATCAATTATCTTGCAGCTATACAATTCAGAATTACCTCATTTCCCCGTACATTCACGCAGTGGTAAAAGTAGTATCTACATCATGCAAATAATACTTATTTTTACATACAACTTAGTAGCGGTTTTAAATATATGTCTCTCTCCACGACTTTTCAAGAAATGTTCATATGATGTTTAAGAGTTAAATTTGTTAATTAATAACACTACAAAAAGGGTGGCCATTCACCTTTAAAAGAGTATGATAAACCAATCTCTTGTCCATCTTTCAGCTTCAGAAACTGAAATCCACCTATATAGATGGAATTCTGTCTTGTGTGGATGATGGTACCCTGAACACACACTGGGACCAGACCGCTGCAGCCACGGGTAGACTGACATCCTATCAACCCAATATACAGGCTATACCAAAGGTTTCTGTTACAATATCTGGGTACAAGGACTGCTACATAGTGGGTAGGTTATACTGTCTTTTCTTAGTTTCACACCTAATTTTTTTTTTTTACAGTTCTTCCACTTCCATTGAGAAAATTATAAATGTGATTTACCTTATAAATAACTAAGTTAAATCTAAACATTTAACGTGTGTTTTAGGAAGAGAAGAGAATGCAGAGGTGGAGATTTATGCCAGAGATCCGTTTATAAGTAAGCCAGGGTGGTCTCTACTGGCCGCAGGTAAACTTTCACCATACCTTAAATATTACCTATATAATTATATGCTGGTATATAGGAATGACTGTCCATTCACATTGTTTAGTCATATATAGTTATAGCTGAGCAGAGATTCTGCCGACTTGGCATTTTTCTGTTTAAATTGATAATCATCATCGTCATTGTTCCCATCACTACCATCATTATCACCTCTACCATCACCACCCAACACCATCATCATCAACATCATCCTGGTCATTCTCATCATAATCATCATCACCATCATCATACTTTTGCTACCATCACTACCATCATTGTCACCACCAACCAACACCATCCTCGTTATCATCATCATCATCATTATCATCACCACCACCAATATCCTACCAACACCATCATCATCATCATCTTTGTCATTATAACCACCATGATCATCATCATCTTCACTCCTCCAGATTTTCAGCAGATAGAGTTGCGGCTCCTTGGTCACCTGGCTAATGACCCAGTTTTGCTGCAGATATTTAATCATCCTCAGATCCCTGACATCTTCAATGCCCTTACTTCACAGTGGTAAGTTGGATCTTGCAACCCTTGGTTTGTATTTTTCTATATTTGATAAAAACACAGCTCACAGTCATTGTACGAACAATGTTTTGATTTGTTTGTCATGTAACATTTTAAATAAATGCGACAGTTTCAACCTGCGCAGTGACTGGCATATGGTAGCCATATGCCAGAAACTGCACAAGTTGAAACTGTGATGACTAACACACCAAAAGCAGGAATTATTGCCTTTGACCTATTTAATTACCTTATTCTGGGGTCATATGGAGCTTCATTCCTAAGACAATATTAGGTGCTGTCTTCAACATTTCTACTCCACATCATTGCCAAAAGTATATCACTGGATGACCTTGACCTGCCTTGTGGACTCTTGCACTGTTCAACATTTATGTTTAGCTTAATTCTGCAGATTATGCACAATCCTGCTCAATTCCTCCTAACTGAAATAATGTTGTTTTGATTTACTCTACACAGTTGAGCATCTACATCATCTTGCAGTGCTCTTGTTATATGTTGTTTGCACCTCCGTTTGTTATGCAGTATGCATATACTACCAGCCAAACACTGGTCAAAGTTCATTTCAGTGTCACAGCTTTATAAATAATTCATTTAATTTACTTCATATCAATGTAGGTGAAATACTTGATTCCACAGAATTCTTGTTTTTATCAAATACATATTATTTTTGTTATCTCTAAATTGTCACTCATATGTTTTCTTTCATGTACATGTAGGTTAAGTAAGTCAGTAGAGACAGTGACAGTATCAGAGAGGGAACAAACCAAGAGAGTTGTATACTCTGTCATGTATGGAGCAGGTAAGTAAGCCAGTGGAGACAGTGACAGTATCAGAGAGGGGACAAACCAAGAGAGTTGTATACTTTGTCATGTATGGAGCAGGTAAGTAAGACAGTGGAGACAGTGACAGTATCAGAGAGGGGACAGTCCAAGAGAGTTGTATACTCTGTCATGTATGGAGCAGGTAAGTAAGACAGTGGAGACAGTGACAGTATCAGAGAGGGGACAAACCAAGAGAGTTGTATACTCTGTCATGTATGGAGCAGGTAAGTAAGACAGTGGAGACAGTGACAGTATCAGAGAGGGGACAAACCAAGAGAGTTGTATACTCTGTCATGTATGGAGCAGGTCAGTAAGACAGTGGAGACAGTGACAGTATTAGAGAGGGGACAAACCAAGAGAGTTGTATATTCTGTCATGTATGGAGCAGGTAAGTAAGACAGTGGAGACAGTGGCAGTATCAGAGAGGGGACAAACCAAGAGAGTTGCATACTCTGTCATGTATGGAGCAGATAAGTAAGATAGTGGAGACAGTGGCAGTATCAGAGAGGGGACAAACCAAGAGAGTTGCATACTCTGTCATGTATGGAGCAGGTAAGTAAGACAGTGGAGACAGTGGCAGTATCAGAGAGGGGACAAACCAAGAGAGTTGCATACTCTGTCATGTATGGAGCAGGTAAGTAAGCCAGTGGAGACAGTGGCAGTATCAGAGAGGGGACAAACCAAGAGAGTTGCATACTCTGTCATGTATGGAGCAGGTAAGTAAGACAGTGGAGACAGTGGCAGTATCAGAGAGGGAACAAACCAAGAGACTTGTATACTCTGTCATGTATGGAGCAGGTAAGTAAGACAGTGGAGACAGTGACAGTATCAGAGAGGGGACAAACCAAGAGAGTTGTAAACTCTGTCATGTATGGAGCAGGTAAGTAAGACAGTGGAGACAGTGACAGTATCAGAGAGGGAACAAACCAAGAGAGTTGTATACTCTGTCATGTATGGAGAAGGTAAGTAAGACAGTGGAGACAGTGGCAGTATCAGAGAGGGGACAAACCAAGAGAGTTGTAAACTCTGTCATGTATGGAGCAGGTAAGTAAGACAGTGGAGACAGTGACAGTATCAGAGAGGGGACAAACCAAGAGAGTTGTAAACTCTGTCATGTATGGAGCAGGTAAGTAAGACAGTGGAGACAGTGACAGTATCAGAGAGGGGACAAACCAAGAGAGTTGCATCCTCTGTCATGTATGGAGCAGGTAAGTAAGACAGTGGAGACAGTGACAGTATCAGAGAGGGGACAAACCAAGAGAGTTGTATACTTTGTCATGTATGGAGCAGGTAAGTAAGACAGTGGAGACAGTGACAGTATCAGAGAGGGGACAGTCCAAGAGAGTTGTATACTCTGTCATGTATGGAGCAGGTAAGTAAGACAGTGGAGACAGTGACAGTATCAGAGAGGGGACAAACCAAAAGAGTTGTATACTCTGTCATGTATGGAGCAGGTAAGTAAGACAGTGGAGACAGTGACAGTATCAGAGAGGGGACAAACCAAGAGAGTTGTATACTCTGTCATGTATGGAGCAGGTCAGTAAGACAGTGGAGACAGTGACAGTATTAGAGAGGGGACAAACCAAGAGAGTTGTATATTCTGTCATGTATGGAGCAGGTAAGTAAGACAGTGGAGACAGTGGCAGTATCAGAGAGGGGACAAACCAAGAGAGTTGCATACTCTGTCATGTATGGAGCAGGTAAGTAAGATAGTGGAGACAGTGGCAGTATCAGAGAGGGGACAAACCAAGAGAGTTGCATACTCTGTCATGTATGGAGCAGGTAAGTAAGACAGTGGAGACAGTGGCAGTATCAGAGAGGGGACAAACCAAGAGAGTTGCATACTCTGTCATGTATGGAGCAGGTAAGTAAGCCAGTGGAGACAGTGGCAGTATCAGAGAGGGGACAAACCAAGAGAGTTGCATACTCTGTCATGTATGGAGCAGGTAAGTAAGACAGTGGAGACAGTGGCAGTATCAGAGAGGGAACAAACCAAGAGACTTGTATACTCTGTCATGTATGGAGCAGGTAAGTAAGACAGTGGAGACAGTGACAGTATCAGAGAGGGGACAAACCAAGAGAGTTGTAAACTCTGTCATGTATGGAGCAGGTAAGTAAGACAGTGGAGACAGTGACAGTATCAGAGAGGGAACAAACCAAGAGAGTTGTATACTCTGTCATGTATGGAGAAGGTAAGTAAGACAGTGGAGACAGTGGCAGTATCAGAGAGGGGACAAACCAAGAGAGTTGTAAACTCTGTCATGTATGGAGCAGGTAAGTAAGACAGTGGAGACAGTGACAGTATCAGAGAGGGGACAAACCAAGAGAGTTGTAAACTCTGTCATGTATGGAGCAGGTAAGTAAGACAGTGGAGACAGTGACAGTATCAGAGAGGGGACAAACCAAGAGAGTTGCATCCTCTGTCATGTATGGAGCAGGTAAGTAAGACAGTGGAGACAGTGACTGTATCAGAGAGGGAACAAACCAAGAGAGTTGTATACTCTGTCATGTATGGAGCAGGTAAGTAAGCCAGTGGAGACAGTGACAGTATTAGAGAGGGAACAAACCAAGACAGTTGTAAACTCTGTCATGTATGGAGCAGGAAAGCCATTGGAGACAGTGACAGTATCAGAGAGGGAACAGACCAAGAGAGTTGTATACTCTGTCATGTATGGAGTAGGTAAGTAAGACAGTGGAGACAGTGACAGTATCAGAGAGGGAACAAACCAAGAGAGTTGTATATTCTGTCATGTATGGAGTAGGTAAGTAAGCCAGTGGAGACAGTGACAGTATCAGAGAGGGAACAAACCAAGAGAGTTGTATACTCTGTCATGTATGGAGCAGGTAATTAAGCCAGTGTAGACTGTGAGTATCAGAGAGGGAACAAACCAAGAGAGTTGTATACTCTGTCATGTATGGAGCAGGTAAGTAAGACAGTGGGTATCAGAGAGGGAACAAACCAAGAGAGTTGTATACTCTGTCATGTACGGAGCAGGTAAGTAAGCCTATGGAGACATTTACAGTATCAGAGAGGGAACAAACCAAGAGAGTTGTATACTCTGTCATGTATGGAGCAGGTAAGTAAGCCAGTGGAGACTGTGATGTTATCAGAGAGGGAACAAACCAAGAGAGTTGTATACTCTGTCATGTATGGAGCAGGTAAGTAAGCCTGTGGAGACTGTGATGTTATCAGAGAGGGAACAAACCAAGAGAGTAGTATACTCTGTCATGTATGGAGCAGGTAAGTAAGACAGTGGAGACTGTGATGTTATCAGAGAGGGAATAAACCAAGAGAGTTATATACTCTGTCATGTATGGAGCAGGTAAGTAAGCCTGTGGAGACATTTATAGTATCAGAGAGGGAACAAACCAAGAGAGTTGTATACTCTGTCATGTATGGAGCAGGTAAGTAAGACAATGGAGACAGTGGCAGTATCAAAGAGGGAACAGACCAAGAGAGTTGTATACTCTGGCATGTATGGATCAGGTAAGTAAGACAGTGGAGACAGTGACAGTATCAGAGAGGGAATAAACCAAGAGAGTTGTATACTCTGTCATGTATGGAGCAGGTAAGTAAGCCAGTGTAGACTGAGTATCAGAGAGGGAACAAACCAAGAGAGTTGTATACTCTGTCATGTATGGAGCAGGTAAGTAAGCCAGTGTAGACTGAGTATCAGAGAGGGAACAAACCAAGAGAGTTGTATACTCTGTCATGTATGGAGCAGGTAAGTAAGACAGTGGAGACTGTGAGTATCAGAGAGGGAACAAACCAATAGAGTTGTATACTCTGTCATGTATGGAGCAGGTAAGTAAGCCAGTGTAGACTGAGTATCAGAGAGGGAACAAACCAAGAGAGTTGTATACTCTGTCATGTATGGAGCAGGTAAGTAAGACAGTGGAGACTGTGAGTATCAGAGAGGGAACAAACCAAGAGAGTTGTATACTCTGTCATGTATGGAGCAGGTAAGTAAGACAGTGGAGACAGTGGCAGTATCAGAGAGGGGACAAACCAAGAGAGTTGTATACTCTGTCATGTATAGAGCAGGTAAGTAAGCCAGTAGAGACAGTGACAGTATCAGAGAGGGAACAAACCAAGAGAGTTGTATACTCTGTCATGTATGGAGCAGGTAAGTAAGACAGTTGAGACAGTGGCAGTATCAGAGAGGGGACAAACCAAGAGAGTTGTATACTCCGTCATGTATGGAGCAAATAAGTAAGCCAGTGGAGACAGTGACAGTATCAGAGAGGGAAAAAACCAAGAGAGTTGTATACTCTGTCATGTATGGAGTAGGTAAGTAAGACAGTGGAGACAGTGACAGTATCAGAGAGGGAACAAACCAAGAGAGTTGTATACTCTGTCATGTATGGAGAAGGTAAGTAAGACAGTGGAGACAGTGGCAGTATCAGAGAGGGAACAAACCAAGAGACTTGTATATTCTGTCATGTATAGAGCAGGTAAGTAAGCCAGTGGAGACAGTGACAGTATCAGAGAGGGAACAAACCAAGAGAGTTGTATACTCTGTCATGTATGGAGCAGGTAAGTAAGACAGTGGAGACAGTGACAGTATCAGAGAGGGGACAACCAAGAGAGTTGTATACTCTGTCATGTATGGAGCAGGTAAGCCAGTGGAGACTGTGACAGTATCAGAGAGGGGACAAACCAAGAGAGTTGTATACTCTGTCATGTATGGAGCAGGAAAGCCATTGGAGACAGTGACAGTTTCAGAGAGGGAACAGACCAAGAGAGTTGTATACTCTGTCATGTATGGAGTAGGTAAGTAAGACAGTGGAGACAGTGACAGTATCAGAGAGGGGACAAACCAAGAGAGTTGTATACTCTGTCATGTATGGAGCAGGTAAGCCAGTGTAGACAGTGACAGTATTAGAGAGGGAACAAACCAAGAGAGTTGTAAACTCTGTCATGTATGGAGCAGGAAAGCCATTGGAGACAGTGACAGTATCAGAGAGGTAACAGACCAAGAGAGTTGTATACTCTGTCATGTATGGAGTAGGTAAGTAAGACAGTGGAGGCAGTGACAGTATCAGAGAGGGAACAAACCAAGAGAGTTGTATATTCTGTCATGAATGGAGTAGGTAAGTAAGCCAGTGGAGACAGTGACAGTATCAGAGAGGGAACAAACCAAGAGAGTTGTATACTCTGTCATGTATGGAGCAGGTAAGTAAGCCAGTGTAGACTGTGAGTATCAGAGAGGGAACAAACCAAGAGATTTGTATACTCTGTCATGTATGGAGCAGGTAAGTAAGACAGTGGGTATCAGAGAGGGAACAAACCAAGAGAGTTGTATACTCTGTCATGTACGGAGCAGGTAAGTAAGCCTATGGAGACATTTACAGTATCAGAGAGGGAACAAACCAAGAGAGTTGTATACTCTGTCATGTACGGAGCAGGTAAGTAAGCCTATGGAGACAGTGGCAGTATCAGAGAGGGAACAAACCAAGAGAGGTGTATACTCTGTCATGTATGGAGCAGGTAAGTAAGCCTATGGAGACATTTACAGTATCAGAGAGGGAACAAACCAAGAGAGTAGTATACTCTGTCATGTATGGAGCAGGTAAGTAAGACAGTGGAGACTGTGATGTTATCAGAGAGGGAATAAACCAAGAGAGTTATATACTCTGTCATGTATGGAGCAGGTAAGTAAGCCTGTGGAGACATTTATAGTATCAGAGAGGGAACAAACCAAGAGAGTTGTATACTCTGTCATGTATGGAGCAGGTAAGTAAGACAGTGGAGACTGTGAGTAACAGAGAGGGAACAAACCAAGAGAGTTGTATACTCTGTCATGTATGGAGCAGGTAAGTAAGACAGTGGAGACAGTAGCAGTATCAGAGAGGGAACAGACCAAGAGAGTTGTATACTCTGGCATGTATGGATCAGGTAAGTAAGACAGTGGAGACAGTGACAGTATCAGAGAGGGAATAAACCAAGAGAGTTGTATACTCTGTCATGTATGAAGCAGGTAAGTAAGCCAGTGTAGACTAAGTATCAGAGAGGGAACAAACCAAGAGAGTTGTATACTCTGTCATGTATGGAGCAGGTTAGTAAGCCAGTGTAGACTGAGTACCAGAGAGGGAACAAACCAAGAGAGTTGTATACTCTGTCATGTATGGAGCAGGTAAGTAAGACAGTGGATACAGTATCAGAGAGGGGACAAACCAAGAGAGTTGTATACTCTGTCATGTATGGAGCAGGTAAGTAAGACAGTGGATACAGTGACAGTATCAGAGAGGGGACAGACCAATAGAGTTGTATACTCTGTCATGTATGGAGCAGGTAAGTAAGACAGTGGAGACAGTGGCAGTATCAGAGAGGGGACAAACCAAGAGAGTTGTATACTCTGTCATGTATAGAGCAGGTAAGTAAGCCAGTAGAGACAGTGACAGTATCAGAGAGGGAACAAACCAAGAGAGTTGTATACTTTGTCATGTATGGAGCAGGTAAGTAAGACAGTTGAGACAGTGGCAGTATCAGAGAGGGGACAAACCAAGAGAGTTGTATACTCCGTCATGTATGGAGCAGGTAAGTAAGCCAGTGGAGACAGTGACAGTATCAGAGAGGGAAAAAACCAAGAGAGTTGTATACTCTGTCATGTATGGAGCAGGTAAGTAAGACAGTGGAGACAGTGACAGTATCAGAGAGGGAACAAACCAAGAGAGTTGTATACTCTGTTATGTATGGAGAAGGTAAGTAAGACAGTGGAGACAGTGGCAGTATCAGAGAGGGAACAAACCAAGAGAGTTGTATATTCTGTCATGTATAGAGCAGGTAAGTAAGCCAGTGGAGACAGTGACAGTATCAGAGAGGGAACAAACCAAGAGAGTTGTATACTCTGTCATGTATGGAGAAGGTAAGTAAGACAGTGGAGACAGTGACAGTATCAGAGAGGGGACAAACCAAGAGAGTTGTATACTCTGTCATGTATGGAGCAGGTAAGCCAGTGGAGACTGTGACAGTATCAGAGAGGGGACAAACCAAGAGAGTTGTATACTCTGTCATGTATGGAGCAGGTAAGTACGACAGAGGAGACAGTGACAGTATCAGAGAGGGAACAAACCAAGAGAGTTGTATACTCTGTCATGTATGAAGCAGGTAGTTAAGACAGTGGAGACAGTGACAGTATCAGAGAGGGGACAAACCAAGAGAGTTGTATACTCTGTCATGTATGGAGCAGGTAAGCCAGTGGAGACAGTGACAGTATCAGAGAGGGAACAAACCAAGAGAGTTATATACTTTGTTATGTATGGAGCAGATTTATACACTACATGTAACTTATCATTTGTGTTTGGGGTTTCATTGATTTTCAGGACATTGACCTCAATAAAAAATTGGTAATAAAACTCGGAAAGGTTCCTTGAAAAAGTAGGAACATACAAATAACAGGATATATCGAAAAGTAACCTGAATGTATTCATAACATTTAAAACAGTAGATATTCATGAATCAGTTAAAAACATGATGAATTTTGTGTTGTGTAAAAGAAGTACACCATTTTCAGTGTATAATCAATGTTGCCTTAGTGATGGCACCTTGTTGACTGAATTTGAATTAGCTAAATTTCCGCAAAAAAAACACACAAAATCTGCCTATTTTCTTCCTAATTTCCTTATTTTTTGGACCAAATCTTCCTACTAAATTATTGTCGTGGTGTAACTATTTTCACCAAATTTGCTTTAATGGTTTGTTTCAATTAGACCACAACATGTCTCAGATGCATGTTTTTCAGAGTTGTTTCCTTTGATTATTGAAAAATCAAAAAATCACCTTGTTTATTTGATTACTTTGGTAAATTGGTTTAAGTTGAACTGAAATTAACTTTATTTCCCCTCCGAATAACAGAATACAAGCATCACTTTCTCTCTATTGTTATAAGATGATTAGAGGGTACTCATCCCATCTTGAGCCTGTTTTCCAGGAAATATCAATTCTAAAGCTGTATCATTTGTAGTCTTGACATATAATGGTAGTTATCTTGGATAAAAACATTCTGATTTATATCTCGTGTAAACATCAGATTAATAGTTGTACATTTCATATGATCAAATAAAAATAAATGTATTTATTGTATAATTTGTAAAAGTTTGTATTTCTTGTTTAGGAAAAGAGAAATTGGCCGAGTATTTGAAAATCAGTGCAGACAATGCCAAAGCAATTATGGCTAGCTTCCTATGTGAGTAGTTTTGCACACACCCACCCTTTTTTTAATAGTAAATGTGTTACTTAATTGATTATTAAGGATATTTCCACAAATTGATACTTATTCTAGTAGATCACATGACTTTGAATGATCCAAATGCATGTGCCTTTAACTTAACTCTTAAAATAGAAAATTGCTTAATTAAGGGTGCCCTCTGGTGACGATTTAGGGTGATCTGTGCATATTTTCATGCAACGCGTATGTGGATGTTATAAAAAGTGGAAAGATGTTCCAAAATCATTAGTCGTACAACCTTGATACTTAGTATACATGTTCACAATCATGAACCCCACACATTGATGTAGGTTCGATAATTATAGATTATTATATGTCTGTTTTCATATCAGCCACTGTATCATCCCTGAGACCCTATATGTGCCCGAGGGCTTTAGCCTCGAGATATAATTCCCACACATCTGATCTCTAAACTTAATTTACCACAGTATTGAGATAATATGGGCATGAATTATATCATGAGGGCTGAAAACACGTCATGCTTCTGATTGACAAAATATTGTATATTGTGTGATATATCACATTTAGAGATAGATTATTTGGATTTTATATAACATAGTGTTAACGTTAATTTTAATTCTAACATGGCAGATGCTATTTTCAATATACACAAGCAAATACAACTGTCGGATAAAATATACCATACAAAATGAAGTGGGTGGACTAAATCAACATCTCTTTTGACGTATTTTGATTATGTGATTTTGATTTTGATTATATTGTGTATATTATATACTGATACACTGTTTGTAATTCAATTAAATGTGATGTTTGTATATCAGGTGTATGTATGCCAGTCATGTAAATGACTTTTTATATAAAGAAATAAAACCAAAGCACATATATCTATCTTTTTCTGTAATAAAATGATAGGTCTTTAACATTTTTAATTGTTAACTCTTTTAGATGAACACCGACATATACTTTTTATCCAATTTATTTGATAACCTTATAATTATTTATTATATACCAGTTTATTACAAATTTCTTGTTATTATTTCTATAAGTTTGTCTTGCCCAAAATTTGCCAAAAATGCAATTTTCTGTGATTTTTTTATTTCATTAGAAGGTGTGCTGAAATTAAAAACTTCAAATATTTCTCCTATTTTTATCATTTCAAGGGTTTTCTTACTTTTGTATTGATACCTGTTAGCATCCCATAACTTTTTTTCATTTGCTTCTTTTTTTTTTTATCTAAAATAGTGGGTGATTTCTAAAGCCATACCCAATTTTCAGCTGCTTCTGAATTTAAAACCCCACATTGGGCTTTGGGGGTGTATTAATAAAGATTAATATTGCTAAAAAGTTAAATCACCAACACATCATTATTTTTCCAGAAACTAAATAGTAATATGTTAGTCTTCATAAAAACAGGGAAATTAAAAATTCTTCTTATAATGATATTCACCAGAGGGCACCCTTAAGTATGGACCTTGTGCTCCGATGAATACCAGCTTAAATGTAACCACATCAATAGCTAATTTGCTTAAAAAGCATGTGCACATTTTCTATTAAACAATGACTACTCGTTAGAGGCCAGTTTCCGTCCAAGCCCAGTTTCCGTCATTCTCATTTAAAAAACGTTTTTACACTGCAAATTACTTACGCGATGTCACTTATTGTCAGACGTTCATAACTGAAGATTGGAAACAGGAAAAACAACCAAAAAGTAAATAAGCGGTACAAAAATGAAAGGGATTTCTCAAAAGAATGTGTTTACTTCCTTATATGACGTTGGGGATGCGCGCGCATACTGCTGCATAATAAACTATTAAAAATATAACACTGTAATGACGTCATATTTTTATCACTCTTCAGTGGACGCAGTTAAATATACCGTGATTATATAGGTTTAACCAAAGAGAAGCAACTCGTACAACCTGTATCTGTTTGATTTACACAGAGTTACTGTAAATTGTCGACGTTGAACATTTTACATTGACGTTACCAGGCGCATTGTTATAACGATCGATGTGACTGATGGAACAATGCAAACATACCATTATTACAATGAAATTGTTGAATAGACTTGCAAACAAGTTTCTAATTCATAAAAGGTTACTGTATCTTGACCTAGTTGAATCTATCACTCGATAAAATACATGACGGAAACTGGGCTTGTAAACAAAATGATTTCTCAGTTTTAGTCTATTTATAAAAAGGTCACGTGCCACTTCGATAATTTATATAAAACAAAATTCTTTGGTATGAAATTTCCAGGAAGAGGTAACCAAATAGAAAATAGAGTAAAAATTGTCAGGATACATAGATGTGTCTGAAAAATTAGTTTATGTTTACATAAGTGACGGAAAGTGGCCCCCGACGAGTACATGTTGAACTGTATGATCAGACATCATCTAGATAATTATTATCTCATTGAATGTTTTAAACTTTAAAATTTTAGTGAAATTTCCTGCTGTGAGTCAGTTTACCAAATCCTGCATCGATTTCTGTCAAAAAAATGGTAAGATCTATAGTTTTGTTTAAATTTCTGAGAACCGCTGCGGGCTGAATCCCACTGGGAGCTCGACTTGTAAGTGAGGAAGTGTCGTTTTTTACGGATGGCAGGAGGTGTACAGTACTGGTTTTATCCAGGAAAAGTGGGTGGGCTGCCTCCAACACAAAAAAATTTACCGTCATATATAACCTTACTCGTGTTGAAAATGACGTAAAACACCAAACATACAAACAAAAAAACAAAATATCTGAGAAAAACTGTAGTTGAGTTTATAGGTGAAAAGCTGATTTTTGGTTCATTTTTATCTAGCCGTGATAGTTCAGATTACAACACCTATCTATAATTGCTATATCTGTAATTGCTACACTGTAATTGATGTATCTCTTATTGCTATATCTATAATAGCTATATATATATATATATTTTTAATTGTCATATCTCTAATTGTTAGATCTCTAACTGCTATTATCTCTAATTTCTATATCTATAATTGCTTTATCTCTAATTGCTATATCTCTATAATTGTAATTGCTATATCTCTAATTTCTATACCTATAGTTGCTTTACCTCTAATTGCTATATCTATAACTGCTATATCTATAACTGCTATATATATAACTGCTATATCTATAACTGCTTATATCTGCTATATCTATAATTGCTATATCTATAATTGCTATATCTATAACTGCTTGCTATATCTATAACTGCTATATCTATAACTGCTATATCTATAATTGCTATATCTATAACTGCTATATCTATAACTGCTATATCTATAATTGCTATATCTATAACTGCTATATCTATAACTGCTATATCTATAACTGCTATATCTATAATTGTATTTCTGCATTTCTTTAGAAGCCGATGTTCAAGTTGGGTACATCTGTGTATACATTTGATATATCTCTTTTAAAAAAGAATTAATGTATGGAAGAATTTATTTTTGCATTACATATTCTAATGATTTGTTGCTTTTCCAAGTGCGTACATAATGATTATTATTCATGGTAATTAAACAAGACAGTTTTTGACTGAACCTGTTGAAGTGGCTAATTATACCTTATTCACTTTAAGGTCACACCTGTAGCGTATTCAAGAGGAGGCGACTCTTCCCAAACATAAGGCACCCATCCCCTCCACTGAGAGCGCAGGCTGAGCGACAATGTGTTAACTTCTGTGTACAGGGTAGGTTTACTCACAAGTTGGTTATTATTGCCCGACTTATTTACAAACCATTCCCTAGATATTTTCAAAATATACTTCTAAATGCTATCTTGTAATATTTAAGCATGCTTCTGTAAGCCATATATGAGCTGATATGTACAGCATTGCTTTGATGTGTACATATGTGGGTTTAAAATATCTTATTTAAAACACGTAGCAACATTTACAGCAATGGTTAGATTAGAATGAAATCTTGAGCTTATGTAGCAATTTTGATATACTCAGATAATTTTTAACCAGGTTTTCCTTTGGAAAAGTCTGGTTATTAGATTGGCGAATGTTGCTTTGGCGGGCGAAACTTGCTATGTAGGTAGCTTATATGGAAAGGAAGCTTGGGATTGCATAACATTCACTGGGGGTCAAGGTCAAGGTCACTGTTACTAAAAATAGAAAAATGGTTTCTGCTCGATAACTTTTGTCAGGAGATAATATTGCGACGGAATTTGTTGATGTGAAGATGGCTTACAGCAACCCTTTGTTAACCTATTTAATTAAGTGGGGCCGAAATTTTGGCCTCTTCCCAGTTGCAAAAACCTCTGTAAATAAAAGTGACAGACTGGTTTGTATGTTAAAATAAATAAATTCTGAACCTGATTGATATTATACATAAACATACCTTTTAATGAAATCTTTTCCTTAAAAAAACATTCCCCTAAACAGCGAAAATTACGCTATTTTTTTCCCAATTTGGGCAGTCTGTGCAATGAGGTCAAGTACAAAAAACTTAAAAATGGTTTGTGCTCAATAACTTTTGTTAGGAGTGAGATATTGCGATGAAATTTGCTGTGAAGATAGTTTATATAGAAGGGAAGCTGGGGATTGCATTAGCGGTCACTGGGGTCAAGATTGCTGTTACTAAAAATAGAAAAATGTTTTCTGAGAAATAACTTTAATTACGAATGAGATATTGGAATGAAACATGGTGTGTAGGTAACTTATTTATAAAGAAAGCTTGGGATTGCATTTGAGGTCACTGAGTTCAAGGTCACTGTTACCCAAAATTGAGAAATTGTTTTATGGGCAACAACTTGAGTAAGGAATGACATATGGGAAAAAAAACAGGCATCAAATGCATGGTTGAAGGGAAATAACTTTAATTAGGATTGAAATAGCATACCAAATGAAAAACCTAGTTTTCGTGGAATTGCCACATTTCCTGTTACTTTATAATTTAATGCATCTACACTATCATTTCATGCTTAAGGTTCTGCAGCAGATATTTGTAAAGCTGCCATGCTTCAAATTGAGAGTGCTCTAGCAGAGAGGTCAGATCTTAATGCTAGGTAAGCACATAGCAAAATAAATTAATAGTAAATTGTCCTATACACACTGATAGTGTAAACAGTTTTGTTCTTTCTAATAAGAAATAACTAAATAAAATCAAGTCACAATTCATGGATTACATAATGTTGTTAAATACAAAAAGAACAAATAGAGGATCTTACATGAGTGACTGTGTATTATTGATTTTAATAAACTTTTTGGATAAAATGATTGGATATGAGGCTCTGTCAAGTATCCTATCTTTTTATCCAACAGTTTATTAAAGTCAATAATACAGAGCCACAAGTGAAAGATTCTATTTATCACATAATACACCTACGACGTGATAGCTTCACTTTAATGTTGTCAAATTTACCTTGTATACGGCGGCAATTAGTAAGAGAAATCATGACATTATTTACATGACGTCAGCTATGTTACTCGTCTGTAACATGTTCGTTTGAACTACAAATGTAATTTTGTTTTGATATTGTGTATAAAGAGTTCAGACAAATTTCTCCAAATTCCACCAATATGTTACTATTATATAGCACCTGTTCTACCTTCACAGACTGCTAGCCCAGATTCATGATGAGTTACTTCTAGAAGTTGCTGACTCCGATCTTCAGCCAGTTACAGGTAATCTGCCATTATATGTGAACCTTTGCCATCCACATTGATGCGTGTACATTCTCAACTTTCTTTGCCCATTGAATAATATATTTAATGGAATTTGGAAATGGATTAAATGGACATCAACAATATATATACGGAGATTACCGCTCAACTAGGCACCAGGGTGGCTAAGTGGATAGCTGTTGGACTTTTGAATTTAAGATAATAGGTTCGAGCCTCATCAGGACCATTGGGTTTTTAGCTCTACTGGCCACAGGCCAGGCGAGCTTATGCGATCACTTTTCGTCCGTCTGTCTGTCCTGCTGTCTGTCTGTCTGTTAGCAATTTTATAAAATCGACATCTCCTCTGAAACCGCTTGAAGGATTTTGATGAAACTTCATCACAATGTGACTTGGGAGGGCCCCTCTCAGATTTGTTCATGGCTGCCAGTCATCCAAGATGGCCACCATGGCTAAAACTAGGTCAAATTTAAGGAAATTTCAAATGACATCTCCTCCGAAACCACTTATTCCATTATTGTGAAGTACCATAAATATGTTGCTTAGGTTGGCCTCTATCAAGTTTGTGTTTTTCGTTATTGTCGAATAATCAAAATGGCAGCCACGGTGACTCAAAGTTTACATAGAGTTACATAGGAAAAGGCTAAAAATTACATCTTTTTTGAAACCGCTTGAAGGATTTTGATGAAACTTCATTACAATGATCTTTAGGATAGTCCCCCTCAGATTTGTGTTTTTCGCGGCCATCAATCATCCAAAATGGCCACCATGGCTAAAATTAGGTCAAATTTAAAGAGATTACAAACGACATCTCCTCCGAACCCACTTAATCCATTCCAGTGAAATATCATATACATGTTCCTTTGTCAGATTTGTGTTTTTTGTTATAATCAAAATGGCCGCCACGACGACCCAAAGTTTACATAGAGTTATATAGGAAAAGACTAAAACTGACGTCTTCTCTGAAACCTCTTGAAGGATTTTGTTGAAACTTTATCACAATGATCTTTGGGATAGTGCGCCTCAGATTTGTGTTTTTCGCAGCCGCCAGTTGTCCAAGATGGCCACCATGGCTAAAACTAAGTCAAATTTAAGGAAATTTCAAACGACATCTCCTCCGAAACCACTTATCCATTCCAGTGAAATATCATATACATGTTCCCTGGGTTGGCCTCTTATCAAATTTGTGTTTTTCGTTATCATTGAATAATCAAAATGGTTGCCATGGTGACCCAAGGGTTTACATAGAGTTATATTGGAAAAGGTTAAATATGAAATCTTCTCTGAAACCTTTTGAAGGATTTTGTTGAAACTTTATCACAATGGTTGGCATCTATTAAGTTTGTGTTTTTTGTTTTCTTGCAAAATTCAAAATGGCCGCCATAGCAACCCAAAGTTTATATAGGAAAAGGCTAAATATGACATCTTTACACAGTAGAGCATCTACAGGTCCTCTTGGGCCTCTTGTTTTGGTTTGTCATTGGACAAGATTATAAGAATCTTTTATGGGTATCCGGTGAAGATATGGAATTCCAACCCGAGGTAAAAGTGTTTTTATCGGAACCGAGGCTCTGCCGAGGTTCCGATTAAAAAACATACCGAGGGTTGGAATTCCCTATCTGAACTGAATACCCATGATAGATTCTTTTTCTTGCATACCAGAGACATGTTGTGCATTGACGCCGCCAGCTACTAACGTTTTGCATGTTTTTCTGCATACCGGATGTTGGTGCGCGCATGACTTTTATCTTTACCATTAAGATAAGACTTTCCATCCCCCATGTAAAACGTGGATAGCCTTATCCGGTATGCAAGAAACTTTTCTCTTGCCTTGCCCATGCATCAGAGTCTATACTCCCAACATGAACGAACCGTAAAGAACCATAGGAATATATTCAATAGTGAAATTAGAGCATGTTTTCTGGATTCCTAAGTATGCTTCCTCTCTCTCAGAGTGGTTTTAAATTAAAGAGTATCAGGGTTCTCCACAGGATTATTTTCAAGCATAGTGGCATTTAGGGCGTGCTGGGGGAGGTTACGGGAGGGGAAAACCCCCTCCTGTGTTCGATTTTTTTGGCTTTTAGTAACTGCCTGTATTGACGGTGAGGCACTCTTTTGTGTGATATAAGTGATGTTAGGAAGCCATATATAATTATATATTTATGATAATAAACAATATAATAAATAAATAATAAATAATCCATGTTTTAAGACTTTTATTTAAAAAAACAACTCATAAAAATATTTACTAAAATAAGTTCATACACAATAATACATACACAATAATACAACACACATCAACACAACATGCAGCATCTGAAATACATACAATAAACAATAATAAATAATCCATGTTTTAATACACGATGAAGAAGAAAACATACAAAGATTTATTATAAGTTTATACACAATAATACAACATATACATCAACACATCATGCACACATATAATACCATCAACTACACAATATTCATCCCTGGAAATAAAACAGCACATTTGATAATACTTAAAAAATATAACCTTAGCACTCAAATAAATCCAACACAAGTTAGCCCATTCAATGTCTTGACTTGTACATATTAGCTAGCAGTTCCTATTCAGATGCTTGACCTTCTAGTTCTGGCCATGTGCCATTCTTCCACTGCCCTGTCATATTCAAACTGATGGAGGTGGGCCCTGCATTGTTACTGCCAGCAGTGCATTGAGAACTCTGTTACACAGAGTTGACCTGTGCTGTCTTAATTCAATCTGCTGTTGATGTTGTATAAACAGTACAAAGAGGGTAAGGACAAAGCCAAACTACGATAGGAGTGCTATACTGACCAGACAAGTGAAACCACACCAGTCGGTATTAGAATGAAACAAGAAATCCGTGGATTCACATGTCTCGCCTAATGGGGGCTGGACTTAAAAATAAAAAGGTCAATGATGCTTAAATGAAAGTTTGTAAACATTTTAGCATCTAAAAACAGTCGAATTTGCCGTTCGCTGTGATGACATTTAAGTGCGTTCGTTTAAAAACAAAATGACATTCTATTAAAGACAAGAGGCCCAAGAGGGCCTGGGGATGCTCTACTGGCTAAAACGGCTCTTATATCAAGGGTTGTCGACATAAAATTCCCATCAGTAGTTTTTTTAAAACATTACAAAAACAACAGGGATAGGATGGCCTTATATCGCTCACCTGGTAATCATGGGCAATAAGTCTGCTGTGTCTAGTCTGGCATGGGCATTTTTTAATTTGTCCCACTTTCTTCTAGGAATGAAATTTCATAAAAATGGGTGTGTTGTGGGTGTGTGGGTGGGGAGGTATATAAACATTCTAAACAAATATGGTAAAGATCACATAAAAAAGTAAGTAACTACAGATTTAACAAAGGAAAATACAATATAGCATTTTTCAACAAATCAAGGGCCATAACCTGCCGTTACTAACTAGATCTAGCTGGTTTCGAACTTGTCCAAAATTTCATTTGATATACCATGCTTTGCACAACTAGACATCATACTGAGGTTCTTTGCCAAATTTTGTAGAAATCCAACAAGCCGTTTAGGAGGAGTAGCGCTGACAAGAAATTTAAAGTAAAAATGTCAAAGTGCCATAACTCCGTCATAAATCAGCAAACTGGAACAAAAGTGTGATATGCACAATTAGACATCTAACCGATGCTTCCTTCCAAGTTTCGTCGAAATCCAAAATAGCATTTAGGAGGAGTAGCGCCGACAAGAAATTAAAAAAAAAAACGGGGAAAAAAAAATGCAATAAGCACAGCAATGCTTCCTGCTATCACAGCGTTAAACATAAAAAAAAAAAAAATATATATAATGAAATAAGAAAATTAAAAAAAAATATAATAATAATAATTATTAAATTAAAAAAAAAGTTAAATTTAAAAAAAAAAAAAATTAAAAAAGAAATTTAAAAAAAAAAAAATTAAAAAAAAATAATAATAAATAAAAAATAAACAAATTAAATTAAAAAAAAAAAATAATAAAAAAAAAATAATATATATATCTACTAAAAAAAAAAAAAATTACTAATAATAATAATAATAAAAAAAAAAAAAGGCAAAAACATCTGGTAAAGTTTGGTAAAGATAAGATGAAAAATGAAAGCCCTATCGGTATTAACCAGGCAAAATATAGAATTTTTAACTAAATCAAGGGCCATAACTCTGCTGTTATTGGTCCGATCTGGCTGGTTTTCGAACTTGTGCGAGCTTTCATTGATATTAACAATCTGGTAAAGTTTGGTAAAGATCAGATGAAAAATGAAGGCCTTTGGCCAGTAGAGCTAAAAATCATCAGATCTAAAAAGTAGGTCAAGGTCATAGATGAAATCCTGGCATCCAAAAAAAAAAGCACTACCAAAGACACAACTATGTCAAAATAGAATATGTTTTCTTCTAAAGATTAAGCTATAAATTAGGTTTAAAACATCTAGTGCATAATTCTAGTTCATGAGAAAGTGATGTAAATGTAACAATTAAAGTTATCTGCCCTTTACTTGGATGGTGAAGGTCACATCCACTTTTCCTTTGTCATGTTGCAATGTACCACTCAAGATACAAATATAAGCAAAGTTTGAAAAGTCTAAGTGCATACAGTTTGTGAATAAGTGGCCTAAACGCCAAAGTTGAAGGTAAACATTATAAGGTTATCTACCCTTGCTTGGAGGGTCAAGGTCACTTTCACATTTGCTTTGACACGTTGCTATGTACCACTCAAGAAACAACTATAAGCAACGTTTTAAAGGTCTAGTGCATACAGTTTGTGAAAAAGTGACCTAAACGCAAAAGTTGAACCTAAAAATTATTAAGTTATCTGCCCTTTGCTTGGAGGGTCAAGGTCACTTTAACATTTGCTTTGTCACGTTGCCATGTACCACCCAAGATACAACTATAAGCAAAGTTTGAAAGGTCTAGTGCATACATAAGTTTGTGAAAAAGTGACCTAAACACAAAACTTGAACCTAAAAATCAGCAAGTTATCTGCCCTTTGCTTGCAGGGTCAAGGTCACTTCCACATTTGCTTTGTCACGTTGCGATGTATCACCCGTGATACAACTATAAGCGAAGTTTTAAAGGTCTAGTGCATACAGTTTGAGAAAATGACCTAAACGCAAAACTTGAATGTTGCCGCCGCCGCCAGAAAAGCAACACCTATGTCTCTTTTTTTGTTCGAAAAGGCGAGACAAAAATAGCAAATTATAACTTTGGAAGTATACTTGTTATTATTCATACTTTTAAAATCTACATCACAACAGAATATAATTTTCTAAGCAAAATGTTCATAATTTTCCACACCTGTAATACTAATTGTCCCACTTTTCAGCATTGATCAAGAGTGTGATGGAATGCCAGGAGAAGCTGTGTGGGTCGATGGTGAAGTTGAAGGTCCCCATACCTGTATCTATAAGTGTTGGTAAGAGTTGGGGTCATATGGAGACCTTTCCAACATAACAGTAGATGGACTGCAAATAAGGGTCATATGGAGACCTTTCCAACATAACAGTAGATGGACTGCAAATTAGGGTCATATGGAGACCTTTCCAACATAACAGTAGATGGACTGCAAATAAGGGTGATATGGAGAACTTTCCAACATAACAGTAGATGGACTGCAAATAAGGGTGATATGGAGAACTTTCCAACATAACAGTAGATGGACTGCAAATTAGGGTGATATGGAGACCTTTCCAACATAACAGTAGATGGACTGCAAATAAGGGTCATATGGAGACCTTTCCAACATAACAGTAGATGGACTGCAAATAAGGGTGATATGGAGAACTTTCCAACATAACAGTAGATGGACTGCAAATAAGGGTCATATGGAGACCTATCCAACAGAACAGTAGGTATACTGCAAATAAGGGTCATATGGAGACCTTTCCAACAGAACAGTAGGTGGACTGCAAATAAGGGTCATATGGAGACCTTTCAAATAGAACAATAGATGGACTGCACATAAGGGTCATATGGAGACCTTTCCAACAGAACAGTAGATGGACTGCAAATAAGGGTTGAATGTCAACATACCTGTATCAGTTAATGGGGACACACAGAAGGGGATTTACAGAGGTTTTTGCTACTGCTTAGTATGGACAAAAAATAGAAGGCCATATGAATAAAGCAACAAAACACATTAGATAGACTGTGAGGGTTGTAGGGTTGTCCACAAATCTGAATCAGTCAATAAGGACGATGCAGTGGGGACATGCGGAGGTTTTTGCCACTGTATACTTGTGTCAGGTAGTGTGGACAAACTGAAAATCATATCAATAAAACAACAGAACATTAGATGAACTGAACATGATGATGGTGAATAAGGCCAGATACCTATTCTGGTTAAACGGACATATAACAAACTTGAAATAGTTGTCAAGCATTAGTATTTAATTTAACACTTCAGTTTATTAATTTGAACTTAAATATGCATGCATGTAATTAAATAGAATTTAGAGTTCTTGGCTGAAAAAACATTTGTAAAATAAATGTATAAAATAAATGTACACAAAGTTTCTTTCAAATTATTACAAAATGTATTCCTTTCAGACATTGATATAATCTTGCATTCTCAAATTATGTTTCTTTATTCTACCATAACTTTAAATATACTATTGGTGCAATATAATCAACAGTTAGTAATATGTTCTAAAAAACAAACAATTTGCTTTGAACTAGAACGTGGATTCACATGTCTCGCCTAATGGGGGCTGGACTTAAAAATAAAAAGGTCAATGATGCTTAAATGAAAGTTTGTAAACATTTTAGCATCTAAAAACAGTCGAATTTGCCGTTTGCTGTGATGACATTTAAGTGCATTCGTTTAAAAACAAAATGACATTCTATTAAAGACAAGAGGCCCAAGAGGGCCTGTGGATACTCTACTGGCTAAAACGGCTCTTATATCAAGGGTTGTCGACATAAAATTCCCATCAGTAGTTTTTTTAAAACATTACAAAAACAACAGGGATAGGATGGCCTTAGATCGCTCACCTGGTAATCATGGGCAATAAGTCTGCTGTGTCTAGTCTGGCATGGGCATTTTTTAATTTGTCCCACTTTCTTCTAGGAATGAAATTTCATAAAAATGGGTGTGGGTGTGTGGGTGGGGAGGTATATAAACATTCTAAACAAATATGGTAAAGATCACATAAAAAAGTAAGTAACTACAGATTTAACAAAGGAAAATACAATATAGCATTTTTCAACAAATCAAGGGCCATAACCTGCCGTTACTAACTAGATCTAGCTGGTTTCGAACTTTTCCAAAATTTCATTTGATATACCATGCTTTGCACAACTAGACATCATACTGAGGTTCTTTGCCAAATTTTGTAGAAATCCAACAAGCCGTTTAGGAGGAGTAGCGCTGACAAGAAATTTAAAGTAAAAATGTCAAAGTGCCATAACTCCGTCATAAATCAGCAAACTGGAACAAAAGTGTGATATGCACAATTAGACATCTAACCGATGCTTCCTTCCAAGTTTCGTCGAAATCCAAAATGGCATTTAGGAGGAGTAGCGCCGACAAGAAATTAAAAAAAAAAACGGGGAAAAAAAAATGCTATAAGCACAGCAATGCTTCCTGCTATCACAGCGTTAAACATAAAAAAAAAAAATATATATATAATGAAATAAGAAAATTAAAAAAAAATATAATAATAATAATTATTAAATTTAAAAAAAAGTTAAATTTAAAAAAAAACAAATTAAAAAAGAAATTTAAAAAAAAAAAATTTAAAAAAAAAAAAAAAAAAAATAAAAAATAAACAAATTAAATTAACCAGGCAAAATATAGAATTTTTAACTAAATCAAGGGCCATAACTCTGCTGTTATTGGTCCGATCTGGCTGGTTTTCGAACTTGTGCGAGCTTTCATTGATATTAACAATCTGGTAAAGTTTGGTAAAGATCAGATGAAAAATGAAGGCCTTTGGCCAGTAGAGCTAAAAATCATCAGATCCAAAAAGTAGGTCAAGGTCATAGATGAAATCCTGGCATCCAAAAAAAAAAGCACTACCAAAGACACAACTATGTCAAAATAGAATATGTTTTCTTCTAAAGATTAAGCTATAAATTAGGTTTAAAACATCTAGTGCATAATTCTAGTTCATGAGAAAGTGATGTAAATGTAACAATTAAAGTTATCTGCCCTTTACTTGGATGGTGAAGGTCACATCCACTTTTCCTTTGTCACGTTGCAATGTACCACTCAAGATACAAATATAAGCAAAGTTTGAAAAGTCTAAGTGCATACAGTTTGTGAATAAGTGGCCTAAACGCCAAAGTTGAAGGTAAACATTATAAGGTTATCTACCCTTGCTTGGAGGGTCAAGGTCACTTTCACATTTGCTTTGACACGTTGCTATGTACCACTCAAGAAACAACTATAAGCAAAGTTTTAAAGGTCTAGTGCATACAGTTTGTGAAAAAGTGACCTAAACGCAAAAGTTGAACCTAAAAATTATTAAGTTATCTGCCCTTTGCTTGGAGGGTCAAGGTCACTTTAACATTTGCTTTGTCATGTTGCCATGTACCACCCAAGATACAACTATAAGCAAAGTTTGAAAGGTCTAGTGCATACAGTTTGTGAAAAAGTGACCTAAACGCAAAACTTGAACCTAAAAATTAGCAAGTTATCTGCCCTTTGCTTGCAGGGTCAAGGTCACTTCCACATTTGCTTTGTCACGTTGCGATGTATCACCCGTGATACAACTATAAGCGAAGTTTGAAAGGTCTAGTGCATACAGTTTGAGAAAATGACCTAAACGCAAAACTTGAATGTTGCCGCCGCCGCCAGAAAAGCAACACCTATGTCTCTTTTTTTGTTCGAAAAGGCGAGACAAAAATAGCAAATTATAACTTTGGAAGTATACTTGTTATTATTCATACTTTTAAAATCTACATCACAACAGAATATAATTTTCTAAGCAAAATGTTCATAATTTTCCGCTCCTGTAATACTAATTGTCCCACTTTTCAGCATTGATCAAGAGTGTGATGGAATGCCAGGAGAAGCTGTGTGGGTCGATGGTGAAGTTGAAGGTCCCCATACCTGTATCTATAAGTGTTGGTAAGAGTTGGGGTCATATGGAGACCTTTCCAACATAACAGTAGATGGACTGCAAATAAGGGTCATATGGAGACCTTTCCAACATAACAGTAGATGGACTGCAAATTAGGGTCATATGGAGACCTTTCCAACATAACAGTAGATGGACTGCAAATAAGGGTGATATGGAGAACTTTCCAACATAACAGTAGATGGACTGCAAATAAGGGTGATATGGAGAACTTTCCAACATAACAGTAGATGGACTGCAAATTAGGGTCATATGGAGACCTTTCCAACATAACAGTAGATGGACTGCAAATAAGGGTGATATGGAGACCTTTCCAACATAACAGTAGATGGACTGCAAATAAGGGTGATATGGAGAACTTTCCAACATAACAGTAGATGGACTGCAAGTAAGGGTGATATGGAGAACTTTCCAACATAACAGTAGATGGACTGCAAATTAGGGTCATATGGAGACCTTTCCAACATAACAGTAGATGGACTGCAAATAAGGGTCATATGGAGACCTTTCCAACATAACAGTAGATGGACTGCAAATAAGGGTGATATGGAGAACTTTCCAACATAACAGTAGATGGACTGCAAATAAGGGTCATATGGAGACCTATCCAACAGAACAGTAGGTATACTGCAAATAAGGGTCATATGGAGACCTTTCCAACAGAACAGTAGGTGGACTGCAAATAAGGGTCATATGGAGACCTTTCAAATAGAACAATAGATGGACTGCACATAAGGGTCATATGGAGACCTTTCCAACAGAACAGTAGATGGACTGCAAATAAGGGTTGAATGTCCACATACCTGTATCAGTTAATGGGGACACACAGAAGGGGATTTACAGAGGTTTTTGCTACTGCTTAGTATGGACAAAAAATAGAAGGCCATATGAATAAAGCAACAAAACACAGTAGATAGACTGTGAGGGTTGTAGGGTTGTCCACAAATCTGAATCAGTCAATAAGGACGATGCAGTGGGGACATGCGGAGGTTTTTGCCACTGTATACTTGTGTCAGGTAGTGTGGACAAACTGAAAATCATATCAATAAAACAACAGAACATTAGATGAACTGAACATGATGATGGTGAATAAGGCCAGATACCTATTCTGGTTAAACGGACATATAACAAACTTGAAATAGTTGTCAAGCATTAGTATTTAATTTAACACTTCAGTTTATTAATTTGAACTTAAATATGCATGCATGTAATTAAATAGAATTTAGAGTTCTTGGCTGAAAAAACATTTGTAAAATAAATGTATAAAATAAATGTACACAAAGTTTCTTTCAAATTATTACAAAATGTATTCCTTTCAGACATTGATATAATCTTGCATTCTCAAATTATGTTTCTTTATTCTACCATAACTTTAAATATACTATTGGTGCAATATAATCAACAGTTAGTAATATGTTCTAAAAAACAAACAATTTGCTTTGAACTAGAACGATATTTATATAATTTTTTTAAAAAAAGTCAAGATATAGGTATGTCCTATTCAGGACATACTAAGGCCTTTTCTACTAATATTATTGTTCCCCTACCTGTTAAAGTTAATTTGACAAAGATGAGGCCATATTATGCAGACCTTTACTTAGGAACAGTAGATAAACTGCAAAATGTTAAAGGACACAGGGCAATCTTGATTTTTAGCTCTACTGGCCAATATCTTTATTCCTGCATCAGTTATTGTGAACAAACTTGTTGACATTGGATGTCTTTATTCCTACATCAGTTAATGTGGACAAACAAGTTGAAATTGTATGTCTTTATTCCTACATCTGTTAATGTGGACAAACTTGTTGACATTGGATGTCTTTATTCCTACGTCAGCTGGTGTGGACAAACTTGTTGACATTGGATGTCTTTATTCCTACATCAGTTAATGTGGACCAACTTGTTGACATTGTATGTCTTTATTCCTACATCAGTTAATGTGGACAAACATGTTGACATTGTATGTCTTTATTCCTACATCAGTTAAGTAGGTACATTATAACACAATATAGACTGTGTTGTAATGTACCATAGATCTAGACTGTGTTGTAATGTGCCACATATTTAGAATGTATTGTAATGTATCACAGATGTAGATTGTTTGTTGCAATGTACCAAATCTCTATATTGTGTATGTGTTGTATTGTAGCACAGCTCCAGACTGTTGTAATGTATCCAGATCTAGATTATAGATGTGGTACATTACAACACAGCCTAGAGCTGTGGTACAATACAAAACATACTCTGGAGGTTTGGCACATTACAATACACAGTCTAGAGCTGTGGTACATTACAACACAAAATATAGAGATGTGATGCATTACAACACACATTCTAGATCTTTGGTGCATTGCAACACACAGTCTAAAGCTGTGGTACATTACAACATAATCTTGAGCTGTGGTACATTACAACACATACTCAGAGCTGTAGTACATTACAACATACAGTCTAGATATGTGGTACATTAAAACACACAGTCTAGAGTTGTGGTACATAAAACACATACTCAGAGCTGTAGTACATTACAACATACAGTCTAGATCTGTGGTACATTTCAACACACAGTCTAGAGTTGTGGTACATTACAACACATACTCTAGAGCTGTAGTACATTACAACATACAGTCTAGATCTGTGGTACATTACAACACACAGTCTAGAGTTGTGGTACATTACAACACATACTCTAGAGCTGTAGTACATTACAACATACAGTCTAGATCTGTGGTACATTACAACACACATTCTAGAGTTGTGGTACATTACAACACATACTCAGAGCTGTAGTACATTACAACATACAGTCTATATCTGTGGTACATTACAACACACAGTCTAGAGTTGTGGTACATTACAACACATACTCAGAGCTGTAGTACATTACAACATACAGTCTAGATCTGTGGTACATTACAACACACAGTCTAGAGTTGTGGTACATTACAACACATACTCTAGAGCTGTTATACATTACAACACACATTCTAGAGCTGTGGTACATTACAAAACGTAGTCTAGGGCTGTGGTACATTACAACCCACAGTTTTGAGCTGTGATGCATTACAATGCACAGTATAGAGCTGTTATGGATTACAACACACACTCTAGAGATGTGGTACATTACAACACACGATCTGGATCTCTGGTACATTACAACACAGTCAAGATATGTGGTACATTACAGCACACAGTCTTGATCAGTGGTACATTACAACACAATATAGAACTGTACATTACAACACATTAGATATGTGGTATATTACAACACACAGTCTAGAGTTGTGGTACATTACACAACAAAGTCTAGAGCTGAGATGCATTACAACACACAATATAGAGATGTGGTACATTACAACACACACTCTAGGTCGGTGGTACATTACAACTTACACTCGAGAGCTGTATGTTTATATACAGTAACAGTTATTCTTAAAGTTAACGACTATACTGCCGTTTTAATTTTTTTCCCAACAAAATCGTATTTAGCACGTGATTTTAGAAGCTGATTTTAGGTCATTTTAGATTATAAACAAGAGGCCCAAGAGGGCCTGTGGATGCTCTACTGGCTAAAGATAAAGTTTATGTATAAGGGGCCATAACTCTTTCAAATATCATTCAACCGGAACATGGCGATGATATACGCAACTAGGCTTGGTACTGATCATCCCTGCCAAGTTTGTTAAAATCACGGAAAGGGGTTCAGGAAAACTAGCCTGGAAAATGTTTGTGTATCAAAAACCTTTAAAGGGCCATAACTCCGCCAAAAATAGGTAAACTTGAATGGGACGATGACATGCACAACTAAGCTTTATGCTAATCATCCCTGTAAAATTTCTTCGAAATCTGGCCAGGGGTTCAGGAGAACTAGTCCAGACAAAGTTTGCGTATTAAAACCTTTAAAGGGCCATAACTTTGCCAAAAATCATTCAACCGGAACACAACGATGATTTGCACAACTAGACCTGAAACTGATCATTCCTAAAAAGTTATGTTTAAATCCGGCCAGGGGTTCAGGAGAACTAGTCAGGACAAAGTTTTTGTATTAACATCTTTGAAGGGACATAACACAGCCAAAATCATTCAACCAGAACACGGTGACGATAATTATGTACAATTAGGCTTGGTACGGATCATCCTTGAAAACTTTCACTGAAATCCGGCCAAATGAAGGCCCTTTCGTCTTAAGGACTATCGGTCAGCAATCTTTGAAAAGAAAATCCAAAATGGATGGGGTATGATTAATTGAATTATTTTACCAAAATGCATATTATAGGCATGAACAATGTCAATGATATAATAGTTGACAGTAATTCAACACTATTGATGTGAACATAATATCAGAAACAATATTTATTTGGCAGAAATAGTGCCCTTTATATTCGAAATGTTTGGTACAATTTTACTCGAAGATGTTTTTTGTTTTATGTTAAATAAATTGGTCCATAGAACTGACCATTTATCTATAAATGGCACACGAGACATCATTTCTAAATTAAATACGACATGTTATCACATCATCCAAATTTCAAAGTCAATCATTGTAAAAAAACCAAGCTATTCTTTCAGTGACATGTACTTTCAAAATAATATCAATGCTATAGTATGGTGGCACTGACGGGTTTTAATTGTCAAACTATTATATAAATGTCAACTATATTTTTGGATGTATTAAACATAACTGAGTAACTGTTGTGAATAGAAACATGGCACAACAAGAGTAATTATTATATTCGAATAAAAACAGCACAAACTAAATAATAACATATGAATACGATCAAATTACCTGTTTATCCGAATGTTTCACCATACAGCATGTTTCAATTTACAATTCACGTGCATGCTTTTCATGTGTATCATGTGCGTGTGTTGAAGGCACATGGCGTATACAGAAAATCTTCATTTTTATAAATGGTTTACTGCGAATTTTGGATGATGTGATAACATGGCTTACTTTATTTAGAAATGATGTCTCGTGTGCCATTTATAGATAAATTGACATTTCTATGGACCAATTTATTTAACATCAAAAACAAAACATCTTCGAGTAAAATTGTACCAAACTTTTCACATATAAAGGGCACTATTTCTGCCAAATAAATATTGTTTCTGATATTATGTTCACTTCAATGGTGTTGAATTAATGTCATCTCTTATATCATTGACATTGTTCATGCCTATAATATGCATTTGGATGAAAATTTCTATTAACCATACCCCATCCATTTTGGATTTTCTTTTCAAAGATGGCTGACCGATAGTCCTTAATGAGGCCAAAATATAGCATATTTCAGAAAATCAAGGGCCACAACTCTGGTGAAAATGGTCCAGTCTGGCTGTTTTTCAAACTTTTCGGAGCTTTCATTCATATTAACAATCTGGTAAAGTTTGGTTAAGATCGAATAAAAAATGCAGGCCCTATATATCGTCTTAACGAGGCAAAGTATAGCATTTTTAACTAAATCAAGAGCCACAACCGTTGTTACTGGTTCGATCTGGCTGTCTTACGACCTTGTCTGAGCTTCCATTAATATTAACAATCTGGTAAAGTTTGGTAAAAATCGGATGAAAAATGAAGGCCCTTAACCCGGCTGTACAATTTCCGTAGTAGAGCCTGGAAAATAACGGAAAAGGCCCGGAAATCCCTGGAAGGAAAATTTGCGGAAAGTGACCTGGGAGTAAATATACATGTATACTTACTCCCTGTTTTAGCTCAACAGGATATATATATAGGAAATGAGAAAAGTGGTTGTAATTTATTTTTGGATTAAAGTATTTATATCTCAATAAAGGTAAACTATACTGTAACCTTTTCAATGTCAAAACATGAATTAAATAATGTGTATTTGAATTATGTTTAAAAACAAATGGTTTAGTAACATGCAGTTTTGACGTTTTATATTGGGTTTTCACGACATGTTAACATGTAAGTGTCCAGAAGTTAAATTTCTAAAATAGATTGATAATTTGATAGATATTATCAACAGTTACTTATACTATTATTAAACCAAATAAAAATAATGGTGTGCTTACTGTAACCCGACCGACCCTCTGTTTTTGCGCTCGATCATAATATTTTTTACCCCACCCACTAAAAATAATGTTCATAGTGTTTGAATCATTTAAAGTTTTTGAAAGATTTTTTACTCTGCTGTAGGGCCGTGATATTCCACGGTTTTCCAGGTTGATTTTCCCCGGCTTTCCGGGGTGATTCCAGGGTTTTCCGTACCGATATTCCGGGGAAGTATTCCATGGTTTTCCGGGCTGATTCCAGGGTTTTTCCTGGACATCATGAACTATTTTCCATGCTATTCCCTGTCTTTGTTTTCCATGCTTTTCGAGACAACCAGTCCAAATACTCCAGGGAAGTAATTTTCCAGGAATTTCCCTAGAAAATACTGGCACATTTTCAGTCGGGTATCGTCTTAACGATGCAAAATATAGCATTTTTAACTAAATGAAGGACCATAACTCCGCTGTTACTGGTCCGATCTGGCTGGTTTTTGAACTTGTCCAAGCTTTCAAACTTGTCCAAACGTTTATTGATATTAACATTCTGGTAACGTTTGGTAACGATCGGGTGAAAAAATGAAGGTCCTATCGTCTTATCAAGGCAAAATATAGCATTTTCAAATAAATCAAGGTCCATAACTCAACTCCGATGTTACTGGTCCTATCTGGCTGGTTTTCGAACTTGTCCGAGCTTTCATTGATATCAACAATCTGGTTAAGTTTGAAAAATATCGGATGAAAATGAAGGCCCTATCGTCTTAACGAGGTAAATGTTATCAGACGATTGACGACGGACGGATGGACGGACGACGAACAACACACCATCCCATAAGCTCTGTTGGCCCCTGGGCAGTAGAGCTAAAAATGGGGACCATAATACATTTGTTGTTAAATAAGTTACTAAGCACAGACAATTTTTAAATGTCTTTAATATTTTATTACATAAACATAAAATACATGCAATGTAAATGTATATATATGTACACATTATATACAAGTATGAGGTATGTGATTTTGTACAAATAATTAATGCTAATCTCCTTCATTGTCCCATCCAAAACAATAACAATACAAATGCTATGAACCACTATGTTCGTTATGACGTTAGCACGGAACACAATAACATAAATACGAGAAACACATTTGATGGAAATGGAAAATAAGATAATGATGGAATTTCGTTTTCTGAACATTCGTGAGAGAATGAACTACACACCAGATCCTGTGAAGTTAGCTGCTACCAGTTTGCACGGCCCCTAATGTAATATATACTATCGGGATCGTTAAAAATGTCATTCGTCGTATATAAAGAAGATACATAACAACTGCCATCATTTAGTACATGTAAGATATTAAATGTACGTGTTTTTTCTCTTACAAAACTACATAAAATAAATACATGAATATATATACAAGTGATGGTCTTTGAGAGTTAATTGTAGAAATTGTATGCGAAAACTTTTTGGAGGAAAGACGCTCGATGATCAAATAAATTATTAAGTTAAACGATTAAATATATACATCTACGCATAATATTAAGCAAGATGAATATATGTACAGTATTCCTTTTTAAGTACGTTATTTCTTCAATATTGCACTTCTGAAGGAATTTTAAAGTGGCAATCCCGCCAACAACAGCCACATTGTACAACATATGTACACCGTTTCTAAACCTACTCATGACGAGGTCTATATATAACTTACCTATTTTAACAATCCCACTACTAATCCAAGCTCTATAAACACAATGTAAACGGCTTTAACCAACCCTGAACCAGCCAGGCCAAACCCCAAAACTGGAGCGTCGAATTATAGAGTTACCAACTCATAATTCATTTTACGCATAAACAATCACGGGTATTGTAAGAAACCTTTAATAAACGTATACTTTTAATCGACACATATACATTATTATATGACCTGAACACCTGGATAGAGTTTTGATACACAGTGTTTTTGTGTAATTGTGTCGTTATTTCTTTAATGTTTATTCCCTGAAATTAGAAACATTTTCTGTGCACAATACCCGGGCCACACTCGTCATACTCTTGCTTAGAGATCCACATTTGTTGAAAAGTTGACAAGGATGTGAGAATTGATCCACCAATCCACACGGAGTACTTGCGCTCCGGCGGAGCAATGACCTTCACCTTCATTGTACTGGGTACCAAGTTGTCGAGCTCCTTTTTCATTCTGTCGGCCATTCCCGGGAACATGGTCGAACCACCAGATAGCACCACATTGGAAAAAAGGTCTTTTCTGATATCGATGTCAGATTTTATAACCGAGTTGTATAGAAGTTCGTGGACCCCAGCATTTTCCATACCAATGAAAGATGGCTGATAAAGACTTTCAACACCGCGGAATCTCTCGTTACCAATCGTTATGACTTGTCCGTCGGGTAATTCGTAACTTTTCTCACAGATGGAAGACTTTGCGCACGAATCCATCTCTTGTTCAAAATCTAATGTGGCGTAACACATTTTCTCATTGATATCACGGAATATTTCTTTTTCGGATGACGTCGTGAAATTGTATCCCCTCTCGTGAAGGATTCTACCAAGATATGCTGTTAGGTCTCTTCCCGCCAAATCCACACGCTCAATCGCATGAGGTAAAGCGTACCCTTCATATATAGGAACTACATGCGAGACCCCATCACCAGAATCGAAAACTACACCGGTCGTGCGCCCAGAGGCATAAAGTGACAAAACTGCCTGGATACCAACATAGAACGCCGGTGCGTTGAAGGACTCGAACATAATCTGTGTCATCTTTTCTCTGTTGGCCCGGTAAGCAATATAGGATGTGCTTCCGGAGCTACACGCAGTTCGTTATAAAACGTGTGATGCCATATCTTCTCCATATCGTCCCAGTTCGTAACGATACCGTGTTCAACTGGGTAGCGAAGCGAAAGGACGCCTCTGTGACATTGTGCTTCATCGCCGATGTAGGTGTCTTTTTTTACCCATTCCTACCATAGCCGCGTCATATCTGGGTCTGCCTGTTATGGCAGGGAACACGGCCCTGGGAGCGTCGTCACCAGCAAAGCCTGCCTTGCACATGCCCGATCCGTTGTCAATGACGAGGGCGAAATCATTGTTGTCGTCCTGTGTAAGCGTCATGGTGGCGGTTGTAATGTAATAATTCTGAAATAATGTAATTAAATTTTGTTTGTAATGTACTAATTCTTAAATTAAGTAATAAAATTTTGTTTGTTATGTAAAATAAAGTAATTTATTATTAATTTTAATGCAGATCGCTAAAAGGACCAAACTATACCACATATTGTTATGTATGTAACCTTCCATATACATTTATTGTAAGACATATGGGACACACGGCAGTCAAGCATTGAATATAGCGTCACATTTTATTTATCTAGTAGCATTTTGACTTTAAACATGCTTGCATATAATTAAAACGAGATTTTGGGTTTCCTTTTTTTCGTCTTATTCTACCGTATGTTTATCTATATTACTGGTTAAATATAATAATTGTTAATAATACGCTAAAACTATTTGTTTTAAACTATTCTTATAATTAAAAATTAATGATTGAACAAATGAAACTCAGAAAGTTGTGTTGAAAAACTAACGAGACGCCGTGATTTTTTATTTCTTGAATATTCATTAGTAAACAACTGTTTTAATATATTAAACGAGTATAGATAAAAGGTCAAGTTTCAGTATTACTATTTTCGTGTAGCACTTTTTAGAGTTTGATCTATTCGGAGAGTCTGGGTTTAGAATAATACTATAACGTTTGTGTTTGTGTTTTTTTTATGTAAAAATGAAAATTAGCTCAGTTGGTCGAGGCGAAATCGTTTATGTTATGAAAACACATTCAGTACTTTTGTATGTACATATTACGGAAGCCCTGGAGGGACTTATTAGTTATTACTTATTACTTATTTGTTATTACTTATTAGTTATTACTTATTTGTTATAACTTATTAGTTATTACTTATTAGTTATTACTTATTTGTTATTACCTATTTGTTAAAGGCGGGTTAATGAAAACATGGCGGATATCTTGTCGATAAGCTATTTATCCGAAAAGTAATTTACTTTATGTTTAATTAGCAAACTGACCAATCTATCTTATACTGTCAAAGCTGTAATTCACTTAGAATGTGTTCTTCACATGGGTGGTGTGGCCCAGTGGACAGCGAGGTGGACTTGAAACCGGACAACCCGGATCCAAGCCTTCCGGATGCCACTGAGTTCGTCGGTACACCTAACCTTGCCCTCGTCTGTCGGATGTGGACGTAAACTGGGCGGTCCCGTGTATCGAAGTCTATCCTCGAAGCATTTTAAAGAAACATATGATTCTATTCGATAGTAAGAGTATGGCAAGTTTCCGGATTCTTATGTATCCATCCCCACTCTCTGGGGCGCCTCTAAATAAATTGTAATGTGTTGATGAGCCTTAAACAACATTCAACTCATGTTCTTCACCATGTTCAAACATGCTATAGTTGTATACATCATACATGCTATAGTTGTATACATCATATACATATTATAGATGGATACATCATAACCATGTTATATTTGGATACACCCTTAACATACTATAGTTAGATGCATCATAAATCTGTTATAGCTGGATTAAAAACAATCATGTATATACTAGTAGTTGGATACATCATACACGTGTTTTTGATGGATGCATCCTAAACATGCTATATTTGAATGCTTCAGAAACATGTTACAGTTGGATACCTCCTAAAGAAGTTATAGCTGGATATAACATAAACATGCTATAGTTGGATACATCATACACATGTTATATTTGAATGTATCATAAACATGTTATGGTTGGTTATAGTGAGATGCACCCTAAACATGTTACAGATGAATATATCCTAAATAAGTTATAGTTGGATATATCATAAACTTCTATAATTGAATGCTTCAGAAACATGTTACATTTGGATACATCCTAAACATGTTACAGTTGAATAAATCATAAACATGTTATATATGGATTCATCCGAAACATGCTGTAGTTGGATACATCATACATATGTTATAGTTTGTTATACTATAGTGAGATGCACCCTAAACGTGTTACAGTTGGATCCATCCTAAAGAAGTTATAGTTGGATACATCCTAAAGAAGTTATAGTTGGATACATTCTAAAGAAGTTATAGTTGGATACATCCTAAAGAAGTTATAGTTGGATATATTCAAAGAAGTTATAGTTGGATACATCCTAAAGAAGTTATAGTTGGATATATTCTAAAGAAGTTACAGTTGGATACATCCTAAAGAAGGATACATCCTAAAGAAGTTATAGTTGGATACATTCTAAAGAAGTTATAGTTTGATACATCATAAACATGCTATAGTTGGATATATCATACATATGGTACATGTTATAGTTTGATACATCCTAAACATCCTATAGATGGACACATCATAAACATTTTATAGTTTGGATACATCATAAACATGCTAAAGTTGGATATATCATACATATGGTACATGCTATAGTTTGATACACCCTAAACATCCTACAGGTGGACAGATCATAAACATTTTATAGTTTGGATACATCATAAAGATGCTAAAGTTGGATGCATCATAAACATGTTATAGTTGTGTGCATTAAAACATGTTATAGCTGGATACATCCTAAACGTTTAATAGTTGGATACATCCTTAAACATGCTATAATCGGTGTGTGTGTGTGTATATATATATATATAGTAACAATGAATTCATAACAAATAAGCCATTAGACATAAGTCCCTCATAATTGTAGAACGCGACTTATTTGTAAGGACTTGTTTATTATGAATTAATTGTTACTACTTATTTGTTATTTCTTATTTGTTATTTCTTATTAGTTATTACTTATTTGTTATTTCTTATTTGTTATTACTTATTTCTTATTAGTTATTATTTATTTGTTATTTCTTATTTGTTATTACTTATTTCTTATTACTTATTTGTTATTTCTTATTAGTTATTACTTATTTGTTATTTCTTATTTGTTATTACTTATTTGTTATTACTTATTTGTTAATATATAGTTCTCAAACAGGCGGGAAAACGAAAACATGGCGGATGCAGATACTGCAGACACTGCTGACGATGCGAACGAGGTAAGGCGTATTGTACGTTCTTTGTAACTTATCCTAACTTACATATTATTTTACGGCACGCCTACACACCAGTTAGGTTACAGAGTGGGCATAGAGACATCTAATACACGCATAGTCCATACTGATCGCCAGTATTAACTCCATAATTTCCCATGTACAAGATAAGCACAACAGAGATGAATGTATTTGCCCCTTAAATGTGTGTCCGTCTTAACGACGTCTTAACGGACACAATCTCGAGATATGTACCCTTATAAGGAGTCTCCCTACTTGATATATTTCAAAGGGAGCGTTCCTCTCTCGGTATAAGCCACCAACCCAACCAGACCAATACGAGTCATTTAGATACAATAACATTATTTACAAGGCATCAAGAATCTAGTAGGTGGAGAAGAGGGGAGCCGGCAGTGTAGTAAGCCTGACTCGGAACTCTTCTATCAACCATAGTTGGCAGCAGGTTCCAATCCCTAATGGTTCAAGGGTGGAAGGAGAACTAATATAATTATGTCCTTTGCAGCTGCTAGTTGATATATACGTTGTGTGCCCCTTGTACGGCTGTCGTTGGATGAAATCCGGACTGATGTCTACTACTCCGTGGATAATTTTGTACAGCATTGACAGTCGGTTAGTGTACCGTCTGTACTGCAGGGGTTCCCAGTTAAGGTTCTGTACCATGGCAGTGAGACAGCCTGGTGTGCGCTCGGTATAGATGTTGTGTACGAAACGAGCAGCACGGCGTTAGACTTGCTCCAAGTTGTGGGTATCACTTTATGAGTGTTGGTCCCATAGCGATACTGTTGCTGCATATTCAAGGGTAGGGCGAACCATAGTTGTGTATGCAGCTGCCTTCACGGGTTTGGTACAGTCGCCAAGGTTGCGTCTTATGAAACCCATGGTCCGGTTGGCCGTGGCGACTGTATTGTCTATGTGATGCTTCCACGTGAGTTCTTCGCTAATGGTTACCCCCAGGTATTTACTGCCATCCACGACATCTAGTGTGTGACCATGGAGGCTGTATTGGGTATGTATCATATGGCGCAGTGCAGAGAGATCAATTCTTTTTGCAGAAGGTCAGCGTCGTGTTGGCTTCTGATGAGTCCGTAAAGTAGACAGTCGTCTGCAAAAAGACTTGAGTCGGAGGAGGAGGAGGTTACTTATGGTAGGTCATTAATGAAGGTTGAGATAAGTAGCGGACCAAGAACCGTCCCTTGTGGTACTCCAGATATAACGTCTGCCTAGGAGGACTTGCAACCTTCAAGTAGGACAAGCTGTTTTTTGTTCCTGAAAAATGACTGGATCCAGCGAAGAGTGTTGCCCCTCACACCGTAGTAGTTGAGTTTGTACAAAAACTGGTTGTGGGGGACTTTGTCAAATGCTTTATAGAAATCAAGAAGGATGATGTCTACCTGGCTTTAGATGACAAGCTCTGAGCTATCTTTTGTACTGTTGTTGTGAGTTGTGTTTCGCAGGATTGTCGAGCTCTGAAACCGTACTGGGAGTCTGTCAGTATCCTGTGTCTGTCAAAGTGCTTCATAACACTGCTGTGTATGATGTGCTCTAGAATCTTGCATGCTATCGATGTATGGTCGGTAGTTTGATGGCAGGTGTTTCTCTCCTCTCTTAAAGGCTGGAACAATATGCGCATCTCTCCAGTCGGGTACTTCACCTTGGTCAAGAGAGGACTGGTAGAGGTGTGCCAGAATGGGTGCTAGTTCATTAGCTGCTGATTTGAGTATGAATGCTGGTATGCTGTCGGGACCCGTTGCCTTGTGTACCTTTAAGTCAAGCAGTAACTTTAGGACTCCTTTATGTGGAACAGCTGTATTTTATCGTAGAATAACATACGACTGTCTTTCTTCTTTGTGTATATGAAAGATTTGTGCTGGTCGTGTTAGAATCATGTTTATTTGTCTAATTTATCTTGTACTGTATAGGCTATAATAAGAAATAAACTATGCAATACATTTATACATCTTTATCTACAGACAATTTCTTTTTTGTCTCGCCTTTTCGAAGAAAAAAAGTGACATCTATGTGTTTATTATCCGTCGAAGGCGGCAGCGTCAGCATCCAGGTTTTGCGTTTAGGTCACTTTCTCACAATCTGTATGCACTAGACATTTCACACTTATGTTACAGTTGCTTATGTTACAGTTGTATCTTGGGTAGTACATCGCAAAGTGACATGATAGGAAATGCGGGTGTGACCTTTACCTTCCCAGAAAAGGGCAGATAACTTAATAATTTTTACATTCAACTTTTGCGTTTAGGTCACAGTTTTAACATACAGTTTTTACGTTTAGGTCACTTTCTCCCGAACTGTTTGTGCTAGAATTTTCAAATTATATTTGTATCTTGAGTAGTACATCACAAAGTGACAGGAAATGTTGATGTGGCCATGTACCCGCCAAGCAAAGGGCAGATAATTTAGTATTCTTAAATTACGTTCATGTCACTTCCTCGCCAACTGTACGCTCTAGATGTTTCAAACTTAAGATGCTTAGTTTATAGTTTAATCTTTGGAAGACAAACAATTCTGTTTTGACATAGTTTGTGTCTTGGGTAGTGCATCGTTTTGGGACACATGGGTTTCATCTATGTCCTTGACCATGTTGACATACTTTTTTCGGATGAAGTTTTTTTTGGTATATATTTTTGTTTTTTAAACAAATGGACTTAAATGTCATATTCAGCAAAAATGTAAACTCAGTTATTTTTTCATGTTATAAATTTAACAAACATTCATTTAAACAATATTTAGCTCTTATTTGTTAGGTGAGACATGTGAATCCGCTGATTTCTTATATTAAATTGCCATAAAAAAATACTTAAAACTAAAACTTTCACTAAGGCAGACAAATATACCGCCTCTGCCCTTTCATCCCTGCACTTTATTGCTACAATAATAGTTTCCTACACTTTAAACTGAATCATCAGAATTATATAAAAACAATCCATAGGGAAATAAATTGGTGGTAAGCCACACAAGGATTCCCACTGTCTAAAACTACAAAGGGCCAAAACTCATGAAACGGACGCTGGCCGGACGAGCTCAAAAGCCTCATTGACACTATAGGGCCTTCACTTTTTATCTGACCTTTACCAAAGTTTGCCGCATTGTAATCCGAGCCTTCCTCTGACCTTACCTGAGCCCTTTTTACGATTTTGATAATTCATCTGGCTGTGTAAAAAAGACACACACAAAAAAAAGGCTTTTAGGGTCAGAGAAGGCTTGGATTAGCAGATTGTTGATATCAAAAAACGCTCACACAAGTTGAAACCAGCTTGATCAATAACACTGGAGGTATGGTCCTTGTTTTTGTTAGCTTGACTATTCGAAGAATAAGAGAGCTTATGGACTTGCCCCAGCGTCGGCGTCCCACATCAAGGTTTGCGTGTAAAATGATATATAGGGTCCTATAGAAACCACAGCGTCCGAACGCAATGGCATCGTAGGTCCGCACTGTACTGCAAACAAGGACGAGCTCAAAAGCCCCCCGCCCCCATTGCCTCATTGACACTATAGGGCCTTCACTTTTTATCTGACCTTTACCAAAGTTTGCCGCATTGTAATCCGAGCCTTCTCTGACCTTACCTGAGCCCTTTTTACGATTTTGATAATTCATCTGGCTGTGTAAAAAGACACACACAAAAAAGGCTTTTAGGGTCAGAGAAGGCTTGGATTAGCCAGATTGTTGATATCAAAAAACTCTCAAAAAAGTTGAAACCAGCTTGATCAACACTGGAGGTATGGTCCTTGTTTTTGTTAGCTTGACTATTCGAAGAATAAGAGAGCTTATTGACTTGCCCAGCGTCGGCGTCCCACATCAAGGTTTGCGTGTTAAAATGATATATAGGGTCCTAACGCAATGGCATCGTAGGTCCGCACTGTACTGCAAACAAGGACTTGAAACTACATTGAAAGAGACAAAAAACAACAGAAAGGGTGGTGAAGACAGGGTTACCGACTTGGAACGGTCAGTAGGCAATAAGACCTACTGGTTAGCTTGAATCGATTTTATATGCGCACAATCCTCGCTAATATCCTGTCTTCAGCGCCCAAATAGACAAGACAGTGTAAACAAAACTAAATCCCATCAAAAGGAAATCTCTAACAATAAAGTCCACATCCAGAGAAACCAACTAAAGATATACATACAAAATAATAAACATCTCAGGATGTATCCAGAATCGTACTGAACAACCATAGTAGTTGCAGCTAAAGAGAAGACCAATCTAGGGTACGACCAGAAAACCCGAGGGACGACAGCTCATGCACCCACCTCCCTTAGTTGGGGTTTCAGTAGGTACAATCATAGAGTCCCAAGAGGTAGTCCAGTCATCGCACAAGTGAAAAGTGAAGCGTAATGACTGACTGTAGAGGGGTCAATCACTAAACATGCAGTGCGCTGTAAAACCAAGGGGTTATATCCTTTTCTGACGAACTTCCTGATTAAATTTGTAAAGCGGTCAGGAAACCCGTCAGAACCCTTTAACTTTCGAAGTTTATAGACCACATCTCCATAAAATGAGGGTTGTGATATGCCTATTCGCAGAAGTGTTTTAAGCTGTGTTTACAAGTGTATGTCTCTTACATTTCTTATCCTAGCACAACCAAATGTGGTCATGGGCTTCCTTATAGCATTATCTTCAGGGCTGCATAAGTAATTTTGGTTCCTGTAACCCATGGGCTCTCATGGAACACAGATTATGATAGCCCTTAAAGTGTGTCCCATTTCACATCAAATTATGCGTGTAAGCTGTGTTTACTGTCTTGCATTTCTTGCCCTAGCTCAACAAAATTTGGGAATTGATTTCCTTATAGTATGTTGTAAAGGGCTGCGTAAGTAAATTTGTCTTCTACAAATTCTGGGCTCCCATGGAACCCAAATTGTGCAATAAAGGCAAATCAAGGTTTGTGTGTAAGCTGTTGTATATATCTATATGTCTTAAAATATCTTTCTTAAAATAATTTTGGTTTGGGATTTTATCTTATTCATACTTCACCCATATTGGGGCATGGGCTCCCTCCCATGAAATCTAAAAGTTTCTTCAGATGTTTTTCTAACTTGACATGCTTGAGTTCATTTGTTTTGATCTACATTATCATTATTGAGTGGATAGCTGTTGTTTATGTGTGAAATATGAGAAAATTAAAACTTTTGACTTGGTGTTTTGTTGATCAATGACCATCTGTGTGATACATTTTATCTATTTGATACTTAATTTTTTAGAAGCAAACCAGACAGGAGAGAATTGAAGAACTTGTTAACAGTTTAAAGAACAAAAGAGCGGGCATTATACATTTGAAGACACTTTTGAAGACACCTTCTACCACTATGTTAAAGGTATAATAGTTCTTAGTAGACTTGACCTTCAAAAGCATAATGCACATATGTATGAATTAGACCAAAGACCTATCATGCTTGTATACAAGAGGTGTTCAACTTATTTTGTCAGGGCTTTTTTTCACAAAATTGTCATTGAGTTTCACCTTAAACCAAAATTAATAGTTCCAATAAATGCATATAATACATGTTACACACTGAGTTTGCAATTTAAATAACTCATCTTTTAAGACTTTATGAAAAATTGTACTCCAGTAGAGATGATGAACTAGAAGATGTTGACTTAAACAAAGAATTTTTTTTGGACTCAAAATATACTGAAATTATCAACAGAGAAATCAATTTTTCATTAGTAAGAATTATATATCAAAGTTTCATTATCGTTGTCTACAATGAAAAATAACAGTTCACCAGGATCTGACGGTTTCGGTGCAGATTTTAAGCTCACCTGAGCCTTCCCACCTGAGCCTTCCCAGCTTTTGACAGCTCTTGTCAGGCGTCTTCCAATTTTCAGAAAATAATTCAGATAATTTGTACATATTTATGTTTCTTTAACAAAACAAGCTGCACTCTTGAAACACTCTTCTAGTATTTTAAGTAGAAGAACATACAATAAATAGTTGTTCAATGTTTCTTTTCAGAATCAACAACTGTCTGGGAGAGGAAAGCATTAAAAATATAAGTTATATATAGGTTGGCAACACTACACGAAAGGAAAATACATAGTGGTCACTGTAAAGAAAGATGGCGGAATTCGTCACATTGACTACAATATTGATGAAGCAGTAACTGTTGACAGTATTATGGAGCTTGCAACTAAACTATTCTATCCAGATGGTCAAAGATGGATGGAAAAATTATCTGATATGTCTGTTACTCTAGCCAACTTTTCTGGCCATGCGATTGAAGACTTCACTGATTTGAATAAAACCAAGTGTAACTTCCAAGAGTACTTGAAAGCAAATGGGATGTATTCATCCCAGTGCCATTTATATTTCAGAACTAAACCAAAAAAGAGTTCAAATGATGAAACAAATGAGGTTTGTTCTGCTAAGAGCATAACCACAGTATTAATAGAGGAAAGTAATATAGATGTAATAAACACCTTCATGTCACCTGAATCCCTGATACAGAAATAAGAAGGTATTGCAGAAGGAGCCAGCTCTACATATACTAATAAACAAACAGAGTTTCTTGTGAACAATAAATCCCCAGGAACAATTCAAATTAGGTACACCAAAGAACGAGTCTCAAGTTACTCTAGTAACACATTTTCTATTACTTGTCATTCTTCAGAAGACTGCTTCAATATCACAGGCCAGAATGATGATTTGCATTCAACATACAATGCAATAGATGATGGCTTTCTAGTAACAGGAATGAAAAAAGATGATAAACAGTTTCTTTCTGAATCGGATGCTGGTATTTTTGCTTTTCCTCAAGATATTGACCCAAAACCTGAAACAATCATTCTACATGGACCAGGTGAAATACACGGCCTTGGAATCGGGGAAGAAAGGTTTCTTGTAATTGGAGCTGTTACTGTCTTTCATAACAAAAATTACATGTATCGGTGGTACAAGGATGGTGAGCTGATGTGCGAAGGCTTGAATGTTTCAGTGATAAGAGTGAATGAGGCTGGTATTTACACGTTTGCTGTATTGCAAAATGAGAAGATGTACATATATGATCCACCCATTGAAGTTAAACTTGTGTCAACTTTGCAAGTAAATGCAAATGTGCAGCTAGTGCAAGAAGATCTTTCTACCATTGATATCCAAACAAGTTATACATGTACTGATGAGGTCAGTCTGTCTTCAGCACCAGTATTTCACGAAATGTAAACAGAAGTAAGTATACAGACAAACGAAAATTGGAGTAGACGTGGCTTAAATGATACCATTAGCAACACTCTGCACAATAACAATCAGATGTCAAATCAGTTACCGGTAATACAGTCAACAAGCAGCACCAGTGAGGACAATCTGTCAACTTCTAATGTTCCAGAAGTAAAATTATGTAATGTCGAAATGGGGAAAGAAATAGGACGGGGTGCCTTTGGCATCGTATATAAAGCCGAATGGATCGGTACCACAGTTGCTGTTAAAAAACTAACAGTAAAGAGAATAAAAATGGTCAAAAACAATTTGAAGCGAGAACAACAAATCCACAGTAAAATAAGACATCCTAACATTGTTCAACTTATGGGATATGCAATAGAAACAAATAATCTCTACCTCATATCAGAGTTTGTAAATGGAACAAACTTAGATGAGGTATTATTTGGTGGAATTAGGGATGGAGAATCGGATTTGAATTTGACCACAAAGTTTTCTATTGCCCAATAACACAAGCTGTTGCATACTTGCACAATATTGAACCAATAGTAGTTCATCGTGATATAAAACCAGAAAACATGTTGATCTCTACGGATTATAGAGTAGTTAAGTTATGTGACATGGGTCTCAGTAAATTGAAAACTATGAATACACTGATTACAACCATGGCGGGCATTCAAGCAACACAGCCTGGTACTCCGGCCTACCAAACACCAGAGGTGCTTGTTGAGAAGAAAAGTGCAACAGCAGCAACTGATGTCTGGAGTCTAGCATGTACCTTGGTTGAACTCTTCTCAGAGGTAACAGTTTGGAAATTAGATGCAGTATGGAAAGAAGACGAAGTGGATGAGGACAGTGCGCAGTTGCACATTGCTAGTTGCATGAAGAAGAAGAGCAAACCAGATGGCCTTGATGTATTGCTCACTAGAATTGACATTCCCATAGCCGTTGTTGACATTATTTGTAAGGGATTGGCATATGAACAATTAATCCGACCAACAGCGATCCAAATGCTGAAAGTATTTAGAAAAGACAATATCAGTGAATAGATATAATAGCACATGCCAGCATGGGATGTGAGATAAAAATTAGCTACGTGAAGTTGGCTAAACATATGACATACAACATTTAAAAATATTGAATGTTGCGCTACATGACATACGACAAACGACATTCAAGTTTTGAATGTTGTGCTACATGACATATGACATTCAAGTTTTGAATGTCATGCTACACGACATACAACAAATGACATTCAAGATTTGAATGTCGTGCTACACGATATACGACAAACAACATTCAAGATTTGAAAGTCGTGATACAGGACATACGACAAATGACATTCAAGATTTGAATGTCGTGCTACACGACAAACGACATTCAAGATGTTGCGTGATGCGACAAACGACATACGAAATTCACATTGATTTTTGAATGTGGCGAAAATCGACATATGACATACGACATTCAAACTTATAACATTTTGAATGTCACACAACATACGACATTCACATTGATTTTTTGAATGTCACAAAAACCGACATACAACATACGACATTCAAACTTAAAACCTTTTGAATGTTGCGACATACGAAAAATGACATTCAAGTTTTGAATGTCGTGCTACACGATATACGACAAACAACATTCAAGATTTGAAAGTCGTGCTACATACATTGACATACAACAAACGACATTCAAGATTTGAATGTCGTGCTACACGACAAACGACATTCAAGATGTTGCGTGATGTGACAAACGACATACAAAATTCACATTGATTTTTTTAATGTCACAAAAAACGACATACAACATACGACATTCAAACTTAAAACATTTTGAATGTAGCGCGACATATGACAAATGACATTCAAGTTTTGAATGTCGTGCTACACGACAAATGACATTCAAGATTTGAATGTCGTGCTACAGGACATACGACAAACGACAGTCAATATTTGAATGTCATGCTACATGACATATGACAAACGACATTCAAGATGTGAATGTTGCGTGATGCGACATACGACATGACATACGTATGTGTATGTGATTGTCGCGTCGCGTCGCGCGACATTCAAAATGTTTTTTAGTTTGAATGTCTTATGTCGTTTTTCGCGACATTCAAAAAACATTGTGAGTGTCGTATGTCTCATCACGCAACATACACATCTTGAATGTCGTTTATCGTATGTCCTGTAGCACGACATTTAATATTTTTAAATGTCGTATGTTTAGCCAACATCACGTAGCTTATTGTAAGAGAGTGTGTCTCATCAAATTTTGATTCAGTGATAAGAGATGGTATGCGTTATTACCGAAATAATGTTACTTAAGTTGTGATTTAAAAACAAACGTTTTATAGTTTCAGTTGTTCTTTTAAATAAATCCATCTCACCAGAATTGACATTCCCGTACCTGTTGTTGACATTATTTGTAAGGGATTGGCATATGAACAATTAATCCGACACACAGCGATTCAAATGCTGAAAGTATTTAGAAAATACAATATCGGTGAATAGATATAGCACATGCCAGCATGGGATGTGAGATGAAAATTAGTATTGTAAGAGGGTATGCCTCTTATAAAGTTTTGATTTAATGATAAGAAATGGAAGGCGTTATTACCGAAATAATGTGACTTAAGTTGTGATTTAAAAACAAGCGTTTTTTAGTTTAATTTGTTCTTTTTAATAAATCCATCTCACCAGAATTGACATTCCCATAGCTGTTGTTGACATACATGTAATTTGTAAGGGATTGGCATAGAAAATGTCAAGTCAGTGAATAGATATGGCACATGCCAGCATGGGATGGAATGGGATGTGAGATGAAAGTTCTGTTATACTGTTGATATGCATGGATTAATCTGTTCCTAACAACTTAAAAAGTGTAATACATGTATGTAGTTAGTAAATCATCTACCTGTCATAGAGAGGATTTGTTTGCATTTACCAGTCTTGTAAGTGTATGTATTTCAGAAAGTATGCCATGACCTGTTTTCCGTTGTCCGTGCTTGCCTCTGTTGTCCGTTAACTTTTTGATGTCAACACTCTAGCAACTTTTTTTTTTTTTAACAACTCAAGAGTTATTTTCCAAATTCTATATATCATGCTTATGTTAATACCATCCTCTTGACGAAACGAAATTCAAGAAGTGTATTAGCATGTCAGTCATTGGATATTATATATCATGCTTATGCCAGTACCACCCTCTTGACGAAACGAAATTCAAGAAGGAAAAATAGCATGCCAATCATTAATCATTTTTAAACCATCAAATGTACATATCAAATGTACATATTTTGAACAATCTTTAGTCATTAAACACAAAAAGTTATTTACACGAATACATCTGCTACGAAGCCTGACGGTGCTATAACTGTTTTATATAATCAATTGCTGTTGTGTTTTCACGCTTCATGTTTTGCCATATAAAAAGGTATTTTATTGACTGCTTTATGTGTAGCAGTAGGAAGTCAGAGCAAGGAGATTTATTCTCGAACTTGTGAATGTTCCTAAATTTCCATATTTGCCATTTGGCTTCATAAATTATGGTACTGACAATATTATATTTGAATGGAATTGGTTAAAAACCAAGAACCACGTTTTTGAAGTTTATGATTTTTAAATCAAGATCCAGTAATTCAAATATATCTTGAAAAAATAGATTCTATATAATTCCATACTTTAATTATGTCACAGTTAAAAAATAAGTGGATGAGTGTTTCAGCGGATATCTTTGTTTACATAAGAGTTATATAGGTAAAGCTTGTGGCGACTACTTCTCTGAAACTACTTAACGGATTTTCATGAAACTTCACAGGAATGTTGCTCTTGATGTCTAGTTGATCCTAACAAAAAATCAGATCGGCCGGAAATTCAAAATGGCCACCACAGCTAAAAATAGATTTAAAAAAAACACAAATTTGTAGTGACTCAACCTGAAAACTTAAGTGATATTGATATGTGACATTTTTTCTAAAATGATCAGCATGGCATGTTTTTGGTCCTTGTCTAAATTTTTTTTATTCAACGTTAAACATGGCTGCACGCAGCCATCTTTGTTTATGTATTAGAATTGGAATGCCATTTATAGTATATTAGCTTGTATATTAGCTTACCATAAAGGGAGGTAATGTCCAACATTCGTTCACATGTGTATATTAGCTTACCAGAAAGGGAGGTATTATCCAACATTCCTTCACTTGCCTTTGACATGCTACAGGTTTTTATTTATTTTTCATGCATTGTTTCTGTATTTATTTAAAGAGCATATGTCATTTACAGATTTACTTCCTATGGTATTTGTTTGAACTATAATCGTCGGTTAGGTGGAAGGACAATAATCCTTAGAAATACACACACATAGCACAATTTTCTTTATATTAAGTATCCAGTATAGTAACTGTAATTTATTCCAGCTTCAAGTAGACATATCTACGGTGTCCTGTTAGGGCCATCTTACCATCGACCTAGGTCGATGGTTGCTATGTCGATGTTCGACGGTAAGATTCGATGGACGATGGTAAGATGCGATGGTAAGATGCGATGATCGATGGTCCATCGCATCTTACATTCGACTATCGCACCTTACTATCGACCATCGCATCTTACCATCGCATCTTACCATCGTCCATCGCATTTTACCATCGACCATCAAAAAACAAGTTTGTAGCGAGTACTTCTTGAAAACTATAAGTGATATTGATATGCGTCTTTTCCTAAAATGATCAGTATGACATGATGTTGATCCTTGTCGAAAATTATTTTGATTCGACGTTAAACATGGCTGCCAGTGGCCATTTTTGTTTACAGAGTTATATAATGAAAACTTGTAGCGACTACTCCTCTGAAACTACTTGACGGATTTCATAAAACTTCACACGAATGTTGCTCTTGATGTCTAATTGATCCTAGCAAAACTTCAGGTCGGCCGGAAATTCAAGATGGCCGCCACGGCTAAAAATAGATTTTCAAAAAACAAGTTTGTAGCAACTACTTCTCGAAAACTATAAGTGATATTGATATGGGACTTTTCTAAAATGATCAGCATGACATGTCGAAAATCGTTTTGATTCGATGTTAAGCATTGCTGTCAGCGGCCGTCTTTGTTTACATATAGTTATCTAGTAAAAACTTGTAGCGACTACTCCTCTGTAACTACTCGACGGATTTCATGAAACTTCACAGGAATGTTGCTCTTGATGTCTAACTGGTCCTAGCAAAATTTCAGGTCGGCCGGAAATTCAAGATGGCCGCCATGGCTAAAAGTAGATTTTCAAAATACAAGCTTGTAGCGACTACTTCTTGAAAACTATCAGTGATATTGATATTGGACTTTTTCTAAAATGATCAGTATGACATGATGTTGATCCTTGTCAAAAATTATTTTGATTTGAAGTTTAACATGGCCGCCAGCGGCCATGTTTAGTTTAACATGGCCGCCAGCGGCCATGTTTGTTTACATAGAGTTATATAATGAAAACTTGTAGCGACTACTCCTCTGAAACTACTTGACGGATTTTCATGAAACTTCACAGGAATACTGATCTAGCTATCAAAAACCTATCAGTAGAGCTTCAAGGTCATTGACCTCTTGTTAAGGTTAAGCAGGAACGTTTAATACACGTAATACAGGGACATATTTTCTATATTATGTTCATGCATCCCATGCTACTGTTAAAATCCCATTTTATACTTAATTATTCGAGTCTCATCTATATTGGCTAAGACAAATCAGCTGCATCATATTGACTAGAACCCGTTATCAACTACACAGGTGGCAGTTTAATTCATGTAAAACTAGAACAAATTGTATAGCATATAACAATTTAGTTAAGAGGATTCAAGCGATTCAAAGGTCAGTAGAAACTTGTTCATATAGGTGTATGAGTTCAGTGTATAAATGGAGCGCGTCTTCTGGATCAACTGGGACTGTTAATTCCGGCTTCAATAAGTGAGCTAGCTCTATGAATTCCTGACAACACATTTTCTTCGGATGTCCGTACAATTCTATACACACATCTACGTCCCTTATATCAACTGCTGTCCCAAAATCATGACCTTCACACAATTCAGGAACGAAATACATGACATCCGGTTTACCACATGGCAGTTCCAGTGCATGTTTTTGTTGTCTTATATCGTGCATGTTCCAATGTTGAGCAATTCTATCTAGCTCTGTTTGAATAACATTCATAAAACAAAATTTTAAACACTCCACATGTATCGTATTTGTGGAATCATATGCGCCTGAATCCCTTAAGTCTTTAAATATATTTATCCACCAGTGAATACCCTGTCGTCTTAGAATTCCCCACCACGCTTCGATACGTTGATTAGCCGTACTCCTACCATACATAAAACTCTTCATACCTGCCATTGAATCATTGGCATTATTTCTAAAAAACGGCTGCAAAACACTTGTAATGGAATTTTCTGTTCCAAAATCTGATCGCAAGATTCTAGGTGCAACCTTTGTTTGGTTTAAAGTGTCTAGATAATATTTTGCAATTACACCGGGATTGTTGTTGCTAGATGCTACTTCCAACCACATTATTCGACGGCTATATCCATATATGCATGCATGTATGCAAAAGCCAAATGGTTTAAGTTTATGCCAAACTTAGTTGGGACCTTTTACTAAATACTGTCTACGTTTCAGTCGATGCGCTTTACGTAGTTCAGTTCCATCTGGGTCTACCTTTTTCATGATTTTCAAAACGTCATTCCTTTTTACTTTGAGGCAATGGTCTCTAACAAGCCGACGCCACATAGCACGATAACCTAGAAATTGTCCGCTAAATTGAGTTTCTTTCAACACTGCATCTGTCACATCTTTTGACGATGTATAATGTAGAGGACGGCGACATAAATTTTGCTGCTTTAGTATGCGCTTCAAATGTCTGACACATATACGATAACCATGACGAGCAAACAACAAAAGCACTATTTCTAAATACTTAAATCCCTCCCTGAAATATAGCTTTATCAAGTCTAGCCTCGAGTATTCTTGTTGCCCCGTTGCAGGTAAATAAGCAGGCACTACGCTTGCAACTAATGGTAAATAAAAAATAAATACTGCCGAAAACACAATGATGGATACACTCATCCTCTTACTCGTATGGGACTGAGATCTGAAAATGAAAAATACAAACACTCATGAGGCCACACCTATATCTCCGCGATTTTTAATGTAAAATATTAAATACTCAATATTACTGCATTTATATGTATGCAAAGCTATTTTATGAGTATTCTAAGAAGCAACAAGGTTCGTATTCCAGTTCTGTAAATTATTAATTATGATCAAAACAATATCTTGAATAAAATGCTGCCCAGCCGTTTATTCCTGCCGGAGAACTACGTGTTTTTACGATTGTATCGGACATGCGCAATGCCATTCAGTTGAACGAAAACAAACTACTCGGGCAGTTCCGATAGTAAACGAATCGATCGGAACTCGTCGCCAATCCGACGAGGCAGTTCCGATTGTAAACGAATAAGATCGGAAAATCTCCGTAATCGGCTTGTCTAAAACAATTACGAATACAATTTCAAAAATCCGATCTTTTCTATCCTGTTTTTCCCTAGCAAAACGCATATTACATGGGGTGAAATTATTGCCGTTTACCTTTTTCATAGTCCTCAATTACAATTAAGTAAAGTTTATATCAATTGGTGGACAAAAAGATATAGGTAGAGCATCTTTAAACACATCTTTGTTTGCCCAAACCCAACCTTAGATTTTTCAGATGGGTTGGTAGGTAGGTAGGTAGGTAGGTAGGTGGGTGGGAAATATCTTCTTTTCTTTCCTTTCATGTTGTGAATAGATTACGATGTTACGCATTTTGATTGTTTCCCTTTACATAGAAAGAAAAATCATAATAGTAAACCACTCAGGAGGTATAATACTAAATATTCGCGACAGTTTCGTAACTGATGATACTCTCTTTTTCCAAAGCGAAGACGATATAATATGGATCAAAATTAACGGTGATACTTCAAATATACAATTGATTTATTTGTAGGTTTGTGCTAGGTTTTACCAGAGAGCATTGGACGACAAGCATAGTTGAACATGGATTTTTTTTATGGATTATTAGATTATGTTATACATATTCATAACGAATCAAAAGGTCAATGCCATATTTTTTTAATGGGGATTTCAACAGTAGAACATCCGACAATGCAGATTATGTAACACACGATACTGATACAAACATAGATGCTCTGCCCGATTATTATGTATAGCTGATAGTTTTTCTCCGAGATTTTCGCAGGATATTGGTTATTTAAATAGCAACGGTAATGTTATTAGACTTTTGCAAGCAGAGTGGGTTACGAATTTTAAATGGGAGAGTGCGTGGGTAGTGATATGGGGATAGTAAAATATGCTTTTGTCGAAAGTAGGGGTAGTAGCCTCGTAGAATATGTAGACTCAGAATCTGTTTTTGAAAATATTTCATATTGTGTCTGTTTTTTTCTATATCAAAGGGTTATTCCAGTTTGACGATGTTGGGATGTTAGAAGGCAATGTTAAATATATATATACATGGAATAGGTTCGGATTTTTTAAAATTTTCCTCGACTGCGTCTCGGTCAATAGTTCACTGCTTCGGGTCAATAGCCATTCCCTTGGATAAATGGTGTTAACCATTGCCTCAACAGAAGTAGATAGTTGTTTACTATGATCAGCTTGTTATAAATCATGTAAATCGGTTTCCCGGTCAATAGTAACACTATTCACCAACCTACGGCAACCATGCACCTCCGGTTATTGACTGGGAAGCCATTAATAACTACTAGGTCATCCCGACACATTCGTGTGAAGGACACAGCACATTCAAATTGAAGAACTGCTTGAAAAAGTTTAAGATGGATTGGTAATTATTCTAAATAAACGTATGGTATTTAAATATACTCACATGCTTTATCAATGTGTCCATATCTTAGCAGTTTTTTTATGATAAAAAGCTTATCAACGATGTCCGCCATTTTTTCAAAATGGCGAATAATTCATAACACATAAGTCGTAACAAATAAGTAATAACAAATAAGTCGTAACAAATAAGTAATAACTAATAAGAAATAACTAATAAGAAATAACAAATAAGTAATAACAAATAAGTAATAACAAATAACAAATAAGTAATAACAAATAAGTAATAACAAATAATAAACAATAAATAAAAACAAGTAAGAAAAAACAAATAAGTAATAACAAATGGGTATAAACAAATAAGTCATAACGTGTATTACATGTTTATAATGCATTCAACTGTTTTTTATAGCATGTTTAGGATGTATCCACCTATAGATACAGATACATACAACTGCATCCAACTATAGCATGTTCAGGATGTATCTACCTATGGATACAGATACATACAACTGCATCCAACTATAGAACCATGCACCTCCGGTTATTGACTGGGAAGCCATTAATAACTACTAGGTCATCCCGACACATTCAAATTGAAGAACTGCTTGAAAAAGTTTAAGATGGATTGGTAATTATTCTAAATAAACGTATGGTATTTAAATATACTCACATGCTTTATCAATGTGTCCAGATTTTGGCAGTTTTTTATGATAAAAGGCTTATCAACGATGTCCGCCATTTTTTCAAAAGTCCGCCATTCGCCATTTTGAATGGCGAATAATTCATAACACATAAGTCGTAACAAATAAGTAATAACAAATAAGTAATAACAAATAAGTAATAACAAATAAGTAATAACTAATAAGTAATAACAAATAAGTAATAACAAATAACAAATAAGTAATAACAAATAAATAATAACTATAATGTTTAGGATGTATTCACCTATAGATACAGATACATACAATTGGCATCCAACTATAGCATGTTTATGATGTATCCAACTATAACATGTGTATGATGTATCCACAAGTTTATGATACATACAACTGTAGCATGTTTAGTTCCAACTATAACATGTTTTGGATGTATCCATCTATAACATGTTTAGGATGTATCCAACTATAACATGTGTATCATGTATCCACAAGTTTATGATACAAACAACTGTAGCATGTTTAGTTCCAACTATAACATGTTTAGGATGTATCCATCTATAACATGTTTAGGATACATACAACTGTATCCATCTATAACATGTTTAGGATACATACAACTGTATCCATATATAACATGTTTAGGATGTGTCCATCTATAACATGTTTAGGATGTATCCACCTATAGGTACAGATACATACAACTGCATCCAACTATAGCATGTTTAGGGTGTATCAAACTATAACATGTGTATGATGTATCCACAAGTTTATGATACATTCAACTGCATCCAACTGTAGCATGTTTAGTTCCAACTATAACATGTTTAGGATGTATCCATCTATAACATGTTTAGGATACATACAACTGTATCCATCTATAACATGTTTAGGATACATACAACTGTATCCATATATAACATGTTTAGGATGTGTCCATCTATAACATGTTTAGGATGTATCCACCTATAGGTACAGATACATACAACTGCATCCAACTATAGCATGTTTAGGGTGTATCAAACTATAACATGTGTATGATGTATCCACAAGTTTATGATACATTCAACTGCATCCAACTGTAGCATGTTTAGTTCCAAATATAAAATGTTAAGGATATATCCATCTATAACATGTTTAGGATATATACAACTGTATCCATCTATAACAGCCCCGGGTGGTTCCAGGGGGCTCCCGTTTTGTCACGGGGCAAATAATAGGGCCACTGCAGATCTCTTTGGAGGGGTAGGCAGAGGGGTAGAATCCCCCCCCCCCCCCCCCCCCCCCCCACCCCAAATTCATTTTCATTTTATCATTTTTTGTTTATGTTCATTAAAGGTCTTCATCATGATCCCTGCATTGTTTCAGGTGCTATCTCGCCCGCATCAAAAGATCAGTGGCAGAAAAACAATAAACGTGACTCCAGCGTAAATGGAGTTTCTACGATAGAATTTGCTATAACATGTTTAGGATGTATCCATCTATAACATGTTTAGGATACATACAACTGTATCAATCTATAACATGTTTAGGATACATACAACTGTATCCATCTATAACATGTTTAGATACATACAACTGCATCCAACTATAGCATGTTTAGGATGTATCCATCTGTAACATGTTTAGGATACATACAACTGCATCCATCTATAACATGTTTATGATACATACAACTTCATCCAACTATAGCATGTTTAGGATACATACAACTGCATCCATTTATAACATGTTTAGGATACATACAACTGTATCCATCTATAACATGTTTAGATACATACAACTGCATCCAACTATAGCATGTTTAGGATGTATCCATCTGTAACATGTTTAGGATACATACAACTGCATCCATCTATAACATGTTTAGGATACATACAACTGCAACCATCTATAACATGTTTAGGATACATACAACTGTATCCATCTATAACATGTTTAGATACATACAACTGCATCCAACTATAGCATGTTTAGGATGTATCCATCTGTAACATGTTTAGGATACATACAACTGCATCCATCTATAACATGTTTAGGATACATACAACTGCATTCATCTATAACATGTTTAGGATACATACAACTGCATCCAACTATAGCTTGTTTATGATACATACAACTGCATCCAACTATAACATGTTTAGGACGTATCCATCTATAACATGTTTAGGATACATACAACTGCATCCATCTATACCATGTTTATGATACATACAACTGCATCCAATTATAGCATGTTTAGGACGTATCCATCTATAACATGTTTAGGATACATACAACTGTATCCAACTATAGCATGTTTATGATACATACAACTGCATCCAATTATAGCATGTTTATGATACATACAACTGCATCCATCTATACCATGTTTATGATACATACAACTGCATCCAATTATAGCATGTTTAGGACGTATCCATCTATAACATGTTTAGGATACATACAACTGTATCCAACTATAGCATGTTTATGATACATACAACTGCATCCAATTATAGCATGTTTAGGACGTATCCATCTATACCATGTTTATGATACATACAACTGCATCCAATTATAGCATGTTTAGGACGTATCCATCTATAACATGTTTATGATACATACAACTGCATCCAATTATAGCATGTTTAGGACGTATCCATCTATAACATGTTTAGGATACATACAACTGTATCCAACTATAGCATGTTTATGATACATACAACTGCATCCAATTATAGCATGTTTATGATACATACAACTGCATCCATCTATACCATGTTTATGATACATACAACTGCATCCAATTATAGCATGTTTAGGACGTATCCATCTATAACATGTTTAGGATACATACAACTGCATCCAACTATAGCATGTTTATGATACATACAACTGCATCCAACTATAGCAATCGCATAATGTATCCAACTGATGTATCCACCTATAACAAACTATACCATGTTTATGATGCATTCAACAATAATATGTTTAGAATGTATCCAACTATAATATGTGTATTATGTATCCAACTATACTATGTTATGGGGTGTGTCAAACTATTACATGATTATGATGCATCCATCTATAACATGCTTATATATCATGCATCGAACTATAACAAGTTAAGGGTGTATTCAAATATAACATGTGTATGATGTAGAGAGAGTATCCGGGGACTTGCCATACTCTTACTGTCGAATAGGTTCCTATGATTTTTTAAAGTGCTTGGAGGATATACTTCGATGCACGGTACCGCCCAGTTCAGTGCTATGCAAAAAAAGCATTTACCTCTCTGAGAGCGAACTCTCTTATCTTTCTATGCGTCAGTCAATTTGCGGTGAATAGGTTTGCGAATAGTACGTCCCCATCGGTAGTCTTGCCCAATATTAACATACCGACAAAACTCAGTGGCACTGGGGAAACTTGAACCCGGGTTGTCCGGTTTCAAGTCCACCGCGCTGTCCACTGGGCCGCACCAGCACCCGTGAAGAACATAACACATTCTAAGTGATTACGGCTTTAAAAGTATAAGATAGATTGGTCAGTATGCTAAATAAACAGTAAACAATATAGTAAATAACTAACGAGATGTCCGCCATGTTTAGATGTCCGCCATGTTTTCACTAACCCGCCCTTTACAAAGTAATAAGAAATAAGTAATAACAAATAAGTAATAAGTAATAACAAATAAGTAATAAGTAATAACTAATAAGTCCCTCCAGGGCTTCCGTAACATATAGAGAAAAAACATTTTTCACATGCACAATGGAAACAAAATCTTTACAAGTTGTTTTTGAACGTTAGAATTGTTTGTGTCCATAGTGGAGTAAAACGTGGCTTATAGTTTTGTAATGTCAAAATGATTTGGCAGGTTGGTGCCACATGGCTCGTACAAAATGCCATCGTACAAAATGCCAGTGTTTCACCGTTTATGATCATTTAAAGTTATCAAATTCCATGCAAAACTGGTTGCATTATATTCTGTTTGTAAATGTAAACTAAATTTGGATAGTAAGACTGTCAAGAAATTATTGATTGGTCTATTTAAAAAAAGCCTTAACAATCAGATATACATTCTTACTTACTGAGAGATACGTGTGCAACTAAATGTAAATAAACAGAATTAAACTTACCTTAGTATAACTATTATATAAATAAATCCGTCCTTTATTTCTTTTCAGTCTTGCAGATAAGCTGTTTACTTGTATATCAATCAAGTTAAGTTTGCTTTTATTCTTTTCGAAACATCGTCCGTATTTATATTGCTGAAAGTTGCAACTTTCGTCGAATTTGGTCTTAATCATTGTTCAGTTTTTCCAAACATTTCCGTGTTTGGATTTAATATTTTAGTCACAGACTTATATTTATCTGTGAGCTACTGCTACCCATTCAGTCATCGATTATTAGGAGTAAACATCTGGATCATTGCTCTATATTTAGACATGATTGGAAAATACTGTATAGTGTTCAAAGTTATCGAGGTTATGCTATATACAATGCAAGTTGCAATTAGTTATGTTAACAGGTTAACGAAAGAAAAAACAAATAATATACACGAATAGCATTATTTTAAGAATAGTTGTGCTTTGCACTTGTTAAAATGGACTTAGTATGAGATGGGAGCATTATTTCATTTCTTTTTTACCTGTATGCGCTACCTTTCCTTTTTGGGCGACTATACCTCTACCCAGCCAAAATGTGTGTCTAAAAATAGTTGCTTATAGTAAGTATTGCCTTGATTGGCGATATTGTACAGGTGTCCTATTTATAAAGCCGCTTTACAATAATGCTTTGGATATTGTTATATTTGCCTAATATGGACAGTCCCATAGGTGGGTTAAATAAGTATATACTTATTCATTAATAATACCCTTAGACTCGTCCGTCGGAAGGGGACGTAAACCGGGCGGTCCCGTGTATCGGTCTATCCTCCGAGCACGTTAAAGAACCATAGGAATTTATTCGATAATAAGAGTAGTGCAAGTTCCCGGATTCCTATGTATCCTTCCCCTCTCTCTGGGGCGGCTCTAAATAACCTGTACTGTGTTGATGAGCCGTTAAACAACATTCAATTCAATTCATTAATAATACGCCGTGTTACCGATAATAAGGTAAAACGTGTGCTGCACATTCGTCGTAAAATGAAATTTAAAGGACTTGGCAAACTATAGATATAGTCACTATAATTAAAGTTCTGTGCCTGAAACATTTTTTCACTAGTAGTTATAGAAAATAATATATGCAATACGTACTTCTCTGGCACTTATAATACACCGGATACAGCGACCCATGAAACGATGCTAAATATAAACAACATATTGACCACGCCGTGAAACAAATGGTTAAAACAAGAAATTGAGCGTTTGAACATCAAAAATATACTCCCCAAAATAAGTTAAGGACCATCCCTTCTTTATTTCAACTAGAAAGCAATTATAAACCCTGTATTTCTCATCATAATCCCAAATAATTTACAAAATAATGTTTCTGGTAACTTGGACATCATTTTACAACACAAATCAAAATTCCAAAATTTGCAGATTTGAATTTTGTGAAAAAACACTTACCCAACAAAGAGATTTTCACAAGTTAACATGTTCTTCGATGTATAATTGATACGGCAGTTATTTCGCAATAATTTAGAACAACAACCAATCTGACACTACACAAGTTTCGATACATATCCCAAAGTTTGCTTACATTTAGATTTGGGATATTTGTAAATTCGATGGTGTACGTTTTAAAATTACATTAAATCACGAAATACCCGCTGTTCAACCTTATCTCCAAGTTTATTGGGCCAGGGTTGTTTTTAAAATATAAGTTATTTGATAAAATCTAGAAAACTATTTTGAAGTGGCATTTTGGGGTAAACAGCCTGTTTTTCGAAATGCCCCATTTTTTCGTAAATGTTTAGCCCAAGGTGATACATTTTGCAAAAAAAAATATCCTTTGATTTAATGTCAGACTTTTCTTGAAGTTTTAGTTTCATTCAAGTTTTTCGTTCGTTCTGTAGATGTTTTGACGCATGCATATGCAGGATTTCTCTGTTAAATATATGGAAGAAAATCAGCTGGTCCTTAAATTATTTTGAGGGGTATATATGAACATAATGCAGCCATTGAATTGATGTATATAGATGCCCCTGGCAAATTTCGATTCAGGACGATCTTACTTAAATACGATACTGCTTTTTATGGGCAGAGGTCAGCACTGTTTGTCGATTTAATCTCATAAAATCCAAATTTCTTATAGAATATTCGTATTTCGGGCGTCTTCTAGTTTTCTGTGTGTAGCTGTTATAAATAATAGAATAACACGACCGCATGTTTTTGTTTTGTTTTATCGTATTGTCCCTGCAATGTACTACTTTTCAGGAGCAAATAAAATGTCAGGTGTATTGCATATAGCATAATCATGTAGTGCATATAGCTTTTGAATGAGTAAAAAGCGTAATGCATCTAGCTAGAAACCCTAATATACATGTATTGAATTATTACAAGCTTGATTGATAGGTGCTTTTAGAAGGATGTACCCCAGATCAGTAGCAGTGTAGGACCGCGACACTTGGTGACTGTCAAAAACTAGACAAAACCATCACTTCACTGCTGCAGCGATCTACAGACAACCATTGAAAAACACATTACACTCCCAATGGAGATACAACGGCGCATTCATCAGCCCAAAAGCCCACATTATACGAATATTTCATGGACGTCCGGAGGTAAACATCGAACATTCCAACACGGGGTTTAACTGTAAATATGTGGGATCATGGCTTTACATGTACGTACATATGCGTATTATGAGAGTTACTACACTGCTACACGACAATGAATTTAGGTATGTATGCGTAAATCTATTATGATAGTAACTACATATTAAATAGGGGTATACTGGTTGGCGAACACTTTCCGATATTTTTGAGTTTACGATGCAGTTATTACTCTTCGCTTATTTTCTCAATCAACATCATAGATCTAGACGATTTTTGTTTATTGTTTGTTTGTATGGTGTTTTACGTCATTTTCAACACATGTAAGGTTATACATGACGGTCGATTTTTTTCTGGTGGAGGCAGACCACCTACTTTTTCTGGGTGGAACCAGTACTGTACACCTCCCGCTATCCGTAAGAATCGACGCTTCCTCACTTACAAGTCGCGCTCCGAATGGGATTCGATCTAGCAGCGGTGAGAGGCGAAGGTTCACAACGCAACGTCGTTAACCATTGGGCCACGGTGTTACAGGGGGCACTCCACAGTTTAATGTACATTTCTCAATCATCAAACCCATGACAAGCTCTTAGCCTGAATCTTTACGCAAAACTAAATCACATCATCATTGTGTCATTCATTTTTTAGAAGACAATAAAATTACCCATGTTTCCATACCAAATAAAAGTATCAAAAAGCATTTTTCTGTACAACTTTAGTCCCATTTCTTTAAGATTACCCCACCCCTTAAAACATGCTAAAGATGCAATTTTAGCAATATTTCAAATGTCAATAAATAAAAATAAAAGTTTTGCCTACACATATCAGGGTCATGTATGCACTCATAATGCTCTTGCATATCAGGAAATGCTAAATTTTACATACCTAGTCCGGCATTTTAAAAAGTTATTCCATGCTGATCTCCCCGTCAGTGAAAATCAGCCATTTTAACTACTTTTAGGACGTTTTTGATTGGTTCACATTTTTCTATTTATAGCCTCCAAAAAACCCAAAGAATGCATATTCCAATACACCAAAATAAACTTAGAATTAATCCAAACTGAAAAAAACATCAAACATGTGCTTCATAATTATTATAAAGACCATCCATGACCTAAAAGATGTTTAGTTGATTTCTTTCTGATTTACACCATGGACATTCATGCGAAACTGAGGACTCCATGGACATTCATGCGAAACTGAGGACTGCCCCCACAGCGGTGAGAGGCGATGGTTTACAACGCAACGTCGTTAACCATCGGGCCACGGAGACGATTTGTGTTTATACCAAAGTTGTCAAAACAAGAAGGAAAGGTAAAAATCGGGTGGGTGGAAGTGGCGCGTGACCCTTATTGTCAGGGGGTAAGAAAACGGGAGATATTTTACTGTTGGTTGGACAATAGCAGACGATAAATTTAAGATCTCAATAAACATGCATTTAATGAAAATGTATGGAACAAAAATTGTTATTTATCCACGAAATTACAAATACTTCAAGATGATTTAAAATAAACAATCGCACACATTTGAAAATTTCCTAAACAAGGGAGGCAACACTTACAATTCCTTGTATTTAATTATATCACCAGTAGTTCCCCTTAAATGTTTAATATATTTCATTCTAATGAATTAATGAGCTTAGCTCTTTGAACGCTATATATAATTTATAAATATAATGGACTGTTCCTTCTTTGAATTTATAACAAAGAGTTAAAGACTTGCGTTGTATACTTGAGTTGTAGACAAGGGTTGTAGACTTGAGAGTGTTAATCGCAAATTAAATGGAAATTCTTGACCAGTGCACAACTTACAAGTAGATCTATACAAAATCCTGTGTGTCCCATAATTTTATGATGAAAAATCCATGTTATGCTATCTATTATTAACTGTTGCCTCTTAGAATGCCCAAATCTTATACAGGCGGACAATTAGCAGCCGTTGTCTCGTAGGAACCACCTTTCCGTGTCAAAGGCTGCGAGAGAGTTTGGTGTCCCTCGAACCACTGTTCATAATCACGTGAACAATCTCTACCGACTGAGACATTGCCTGCTAGACGTTGTCAGACGAAGAAGAGGCAGGTCTCGTCCATTTTTGGCTTGCCTATTTTTCATAGGAAGTAAACGATTCCCTGCTCAAAACTGAACAGGAAGTAACCGGTTCCCTGCTCAAAACATGAAGGAAGTGTCCACTTCTGGAGATAGGTGTTGACACGTTGGTATCGATATACTTAAATTGAGATTCCAAGACCATTCACTTTTTTTTTAATTAAACATTAATTCAAGAAGTTTTCATATAGTCAATATGCGTGTTTCATATTTTTGCCAGTAAATCTATTGAGATTCAATTAAAACATATAGCTGTTTCAATATCATTTACCTTCGCTTAACTATGTTTTCTTCGGAAGTATTGCCCCAAGGAAGGGTCCACTTATGGAGAAGGGTTGACGTTTGTATAGATTTATCTAAACTGAGATTCCAAGACCATTCCCTGCTTTTTTTTTAAATGAAACAATGCAGTTTTCATATTGTCAATACGCGTGTTCCATATTTTTCGCAGTTCATCTATTGAGATTAAATTAAAACATATACATGGCGTTTCAATATCATTTACCTTCGCTAAACTATGGATGCTTCGGAATACTTGCGAAGCGGCGGAATCTTCAACTTCAGCACCCGCTCAGGTATTTTAAAGTTTCAACTCGAAATGCGTTCTCTGTTTGCTTCTTTTCATCAAGGCAATGTAAGTGTCTTCGGTGAATCTGCAGGTTTGCAATGTACAGCAATTGCTTTGGCTGTAGCTGTTTTGCCAGTAGGAGATTGGCGGTCAAACAATTTGGATCGACTAATAGAATGGGGGAAATGGTATTTACGTGTCCGCAGTGAGAGAACGGTACAATGGCAGTCCTATTTATTGAATGCCCTCTGATTTACCAGAAGTCTTGGATCATGATGGCATGACATACATGTTGAAGTATGCAGATTCATCTTTCGGCATAGTGGGAAATGGATCTATGTCCGCGAGGCTGACGATTTTTATCGAACAAGGCTTTAGAAGAGCGTTTTACACCAGCAATTTTCTAGTCTTTACTGCAAGATAGATTTCTGTTGCTGTATTTCACAACGTCCTTAATAACAGTTTCTCCTTATTTGATTCCCATTCAAGAAATGAATTTGGTTTACCAACATGAGATGGTCGTGCAGTGTTGTTGACATTTCCAGATATGTCCAGTTTGATCATGCATATGACACATGTTTTTTTATAATTTACAATTTAACTTCACACCAGTTCAAATCTCAGTTAACAATTCTGTTGAATTCATAAACCCAAGGAGCTTCGATTTAAAAAGGCAAGCCGTTCCGTTTAAAAGGAAACTGTATATTATGTTCGTGGCACAACAAGGCTTCCCCATGTCATGGACTGCAGGAGTTTACACGTTCTGGTGAGTGGCAATGTTGATGCTTTGTAATATTTACTTTTCTTCAACAACTGTTAAAACTAGGTTATGCTTAAACATGTAGATTTATATGATTAAAAATAAACACACATACAATCGTCTTACAACTAAATTAACACATGAATCTATTCGTTGTAAAATAGCTTTAACCTTAAAATATTTTATCTGTTTTAAGTAACATTTTGTAAAAGAACTAATATTGATTTTAGGAGGACCATCCTTGTTTAATTTGAAGACAGGACCCGGCGACATGAAGACAGGACCCGGCGACATGAAGACAGGACCCGGCGACATGAAGACAGGACCCGGCGACATGAAGACAGGACCCGGCGACATGAGGTTTAGAAAGTTATTGTCCAGGCACCCGGAAATTTCTGAAAGGAAACCCGAGAACCAGGACAGGGCAAGGACAAATATGTCAATCATTACAGAATTATTCAAGTTTTTCTCCAGCGTAGTCGAGACACACGGATTGGCAGACAAACCCGCTCAGGTATATGAGGCTAGTTTGATACATGGCCTCGACCATCAAAAGAGTTGATTTACACATGTATGCATGAATGTGTGTTTTTGGTGTCTGTTTGTGCATGTTTGAGTGTGTGCGTGTGCGTGTGCGTGCGTGCGTTTGCATAAAAAGGCGTTCGCCATAAGGAACTTCGCTGTTCCACCAGTGCGTAACACCGTCAAAATCCCGTTTTTTAGCATAAAAAGCGTTATAACATAATTTAAAGTTGATCTCAGATATATATGACATATATATAATTTAAATATATCTTTAAAACAAACTTATTCTAGGTCTTTAATAAATAGTGAAGATATGAAGATTGTTTTTATTTATACATACGATAATAGGGAATTCTACAAACAGGCTACACGCAAAACAGATGTGTTTGCTATACTACATTAAAACAGATGTGTTTGCTATACCACACTAAAACAGATGTGTTTGCTATACTACACTAAAACTGCTGTACTACACTAAAACAGATGTGTTTGCTATACTACACTAAAACAGATGTGTTTGCTATACTACACTAAAACAGATTTTTAAAAAAAATATATCAGAATCGATGGAGTGCCGCAATAAAGAAATGTATAACACTTATATCTAGAGTCTATCTGCCTTTCAGATTTTTAACTGTGACGAGACGGGCTGGTCGGGAAAAGAAATGAGCAGAGCCAAGGTGATGGGTCCAACGAAAGACATGTATTTCTGAAGAAGTTGACACCGGTGGGCCACGTGACAGTACATCTTTGTGTTTCTGCTAATGGGTCATTTCTCCCTGTGTTTGTAAGACGTGTTAGACGTGCACATTATCGGCCCCCTGAAAGAAAAAAATTCTCCTCCCTGGCTTTAAGCATGGGTATTGTTAGCAAGTCTAAGTTCTCCATAATACTGAGTTACGCTTTGGACAAACAATGCCAGCAACCATAATAGAGGCTTTCCGGATGTCCGGTATATTCCAGGTTGATCAGTCCGTAATAGACAAGAGTCAGCTGGTGCCGCCAACCACTGATACTCCAGAGGAAGAGCCAGTCAGGACATACGGTGAATGTGGGCAGTTTGTCGGCCAAATCCTCTGGCGAAACGTGGATTAATACCAAAGAGTATGGCAGATGTTCTGGTTCCACCCCCGACCAAGCCTGTGTCAGCTAAAAAGCGTCGCATGATTACAGAAGGACGGGTCATTTCTGGAGATGACATGCTAAATATGCTAATGGTATATGTATAGTCTGTACCCTAGCTTAAAAAATAGAGGGGAAACAAATCAAATGTTTTTTGGGGTTGATATAACGTTTAGCCCCCGATATTTCGTCTACTGGTAAACATGGTAACACCAATTGTAATATGCCATATATACACACTGTAGAACAGATTTTGCTTTGGAGCCCATTGCTATTTCTCTGTTTAATTATGTCGATCGGTGACGGGTTCCGTTTATCACTGAACTCACACCGCGACTAGCCTGTGTTTGTAGAACATTATGCATCCTTAAACTGATGTATTGAGAAGCATACATTTTTTTCTCAGGAAAAAGAGGCCGCGGCAGAAGGAAGAAAAGGAGCCATCTACAACGACAACACGAGAAGGAGATACGGAAGAGCAAAAAAAGAAATGCTTGTCAATTGGATGGTTCCATTTCAACTGTTTGAGTTAAACACATATGTTATATTGAGTTTTAATCCTTTGGTGCAGCAGTTCGTTTCAATGTTGCATTACTGACGCCTGTGAGACACGAAGTCCGATTCAATGACCTCGTTAGTAGAAAGTGAAAAAATTGTAAATAAACCGATAGTCGGATTCGAACTCACGACCTTTCATGTAATTTCTTATACCCACCTACTTAACGGCCACTGTACCACACGATCAACTCTTAAAGCGTACAATCTATTTATACACCAGATTATGTTTATCCTAAAGGATTTATAATTGAATTATATATGTACTGCTTATTTAACATTCTTTGAACATAGTACCAAATCAATACATTGTTTTACAAGTTACAATACATACAGACACACACTGTTGACAAGACAGTCCTGGTATGCGACACATGATATGCATGCGACACCTGATATTATTGGATTTTCTACATAATAGTTTATAGAATGTGGAAATGAACTTAGTGTGTATATCGGTATAAATAGGCAACTTTTATAAAGTCATCGCCATACATGGATTAATGAATACATTTTGACAGGCTTGCCAAATCTCCGGATAAAATCCAGATTCTCCGGATTTTTCTTAAGGTCATGTTATATTTCATAGTCAGCGATGCAAATTAGAGTATTTACACGTGTCAGCGATGCAAAGTTGAGTATTTACACGTGTCAGCGATGCAAAATAGAATTACACGTGTCAGCGATGCAAAGTAGAGTATTTACACGTGTCAGCGATGCAAGGTAGAGTATTTACAAGTGTCAGCGATGCAAGGTAGAGTATTTACACGTGTCAGCGATGCAAAGTAGAGTATTTACACGTGTCAGCGATGCAAGGTAGAGTATTAACACGTGTCAGCGATGCAAAGTAGAGTATTAACACGTGTCAGCGATGCAAGGTAGAGTATTTACACATGTCAGCGATGCAAAGAAGAGTATTTACACGTGTCAGTGCAAAGTAGAGTATTTACACGTGTCAGCGATGCAAAATAGAGTATTTACACGTGTCAACGATGCAAGGTAGAGTATTTACACGTGTCAGCGATGCAAGGTAGAGTATTTACACGTGTCAGCGATGCAAAGTAGAGTATTTACACGTGTCAGCGATGCAAGGTAGAGTATTTACACGTGTCAGCGATGCAAAGTAGAGTATTTACACGTGTCAGCGATGCAAGGTAGAGTATTTACACGTGTCAGCGATGCAAAGTAGAGTATTTACACGTGTCAGCGATGCAAGGTAGAGTATTTACACGTGTCAGCGATGCAAGGTAGAGTATTTACACGTGTCAGCGATGCAAAGTAGAGTATTTACACGTGTCAGCGATGCAAAGTAGAGTATTTACACGTGTCAGCGATGCAAAGTAGAGTATTTACACGTGTCAGCGATGCAAAGTAGAGTATTTACACGTTTTAAATCAATGGGGGTCCTCAATATATTGCACTGACTGAATATACAATTAAAACCTAAGAACATAATTAGTTCCTTTAGTGACATAACAGCATGTGCAATGTCAGTGACATAACAGCATGTGCAATGTCAGTGACATAACAGGATGTGCAATGTCAGCAATATATCTCTCGCTTCTTTAACTAGTCAACATAATTGAAATAGCAAGTTCGATGAACTAGTAACTCTTTCTGTGTGGTATCACTATAACAGCTGTATTTTCGTGCGCTTTTCTTAAACTTAAAAAATCTCTGGATTTAATGTTGAAAGGTTTTGGCAGGCCTACATTAAAACATTATTTTTGTTTAAATTTGTGGACATGAAAAGTTGACTTCGACGCATACAAGTGAGTATTTTTAAGGTGAGCGTATAACGAATTGTAATTTTTTATTTTTCATTATAAGAACAAAGGTATATATTAAAACATTCACATCTATGGTTTCATGTAACATCAGGTAGTAGGTCTACCCTTTTCGGCTATAAGTATAGTTCCAGTTATACCGGGTCATTTTTTTTCATATTTACATTTACATGGCAATTTGGCAGGTAACTGTCTACGGATGCCCGGATGTGATACCCAGAATCGGATTTGTTCGTTGATTTGGTGAGTAAACATTTCATTTTCTGTAGTCTATAATTACAATGTTTCGGTGCAAAGTACCCGGCCTAGTCCGTTATTTTAAGTGGTAGTCCATTCAAAGGAAGTGGCAAAGGAAGAGAATCCATGCATCTGACGATTTTTAAGTTTTGCGTGATGAACTGTTTGCGCTAGACCTTTCAATCTTTGATTGAAGTTGTATTTTGGTTCGTACATAGCAGACATAGGACGGTAATATGGATGTCACCTTCACCCTCCAAGCATAGGGGAGATAAATTAATAATTTGTGCATTCAACTTTTGCGTTTAGGTTACTTTCTCATGAAATGTATGCGCTAGACTTTTCAAACGTTGGTAATAGTTATATCTTGGATAGCACATCGTAACTTGACATAGGCAATGCGAATGTGACCTTCACCCTCAAAGCAAATGACAGATACGTCACTTTCTCACGAACTGTAATTATGCACTATATGTTTTAACCTTATACTTTCATATTTGGAAGACAGACAGCTGTGTTTTCATGTAGTTGTGTCTTGGGTACTGCATCTTATTGGACACGGGAGTTTCATCCATGACCTTGACCTACTTTTTGGGTGAAGATTTTTTTATTATTATTTTGTTTATTTATATTCATAAAGTCATTTTGTTTTTAAACAAATATACTTAAATGTCATATATCAGCAAAATGTAAACTCCGTTATTTTTAGTTATTAAACATTTACACATTTTCATTTTTAACAACTTATTTCTAAGTCCCGCCCCCGTTAGGAGAGACGTGTGAATCCGCGAACTTCTTGTATTGATACAAAATAAATTTAGAATGGATTCTCTCGAACATACCGTATCGTTCCTTATTTGTAAATAGTTTTATCTTTACATATTTACATTAATGTTTAATTACTACTTCATTTCTTCACCTTTCATCAGTTTTGCGCACAATATGACCTATTTATGTGTTATGATATCTGTTTATTTGTTTTCCTGTCTCCTTTTTCGCCCGATCAAAATATGCTAGATTTTAAATAACTGACAATAACTAAGACCATACCATTTTAGAAAAGAAAACCTTATCACCTGACCGGCAGTCATATGTCCTCTTTTCTTTACGGTAGGCCGCATGCTGCCTTTCTGAGAGAAGAAAACAGCAACAACAAGAACAACAAAAATACTGTGTAGATGAGTTAAAATTACATCTTCAAGTATTGGTATGTAATATAAATATACTTAAGGAAAAAAGAAACTCAACTTTTTTAGGGCAGTATATATATATATATGAAGTATTTTTTGTTCAAGTAATCTTTTGTTAATTTACCAGTGATCGAACCGTAGTTATTTTTGAAGTAAAGCATTATCTACACAATTTAACAGATGCACGTGATGCACGGGTCAGGGCATATATACTCGGGAGCACGTGCCACTTTTTGTCTTAATGCTGTCGCTTGATCATTTATCAAGAATCCATCGGTTTTTTGTCAAATTTAGTAAGGTTTTCTTCATGCAACGTTTACGTAAAGAGTCGCGTATGTATTTTATAGATGCGTCCGTATTTTTTTACAGCTGCATCTGTAAAATGTATAGCTGGAGCTGTATATTTTACAGCTGCATCCATAAAATTGTAAAGATAAACCTGAACAGGTGATTTTGACCCTGATCGTACACCATAAATAGCAGACCTAATACTGTGTACTGAAATAAAATGATAGTTTTTAGTTAAATGCACGTCAATATATTTGATGCACAACAAGATATTTGATTATTAATACAAAGTTGCGTATCTTTTTTCCTTTAGTATATTATGGGTGGACGAGAAAACGGAGCCTTAGCCTCCGAAAAACGACTAATTATTCCATAGAATTCATCCAGAATCTGTTTTGTATCAAGGATACAGCATAATTAATTATTCCAGAGAATCCATCCAGAATCTGTAGTAGAACTAATTATTCCAGAGAATCCATCCAGAATCTGTAGTAGAACTAAATATTCCAGAGAATCCATCCAGAATCTGTTTTGTATCAAGGATACAGCAGAACTAATTATTCCAGAGAATCCATTCAGAATCTGTTTTGTATCAATGATACAGCAGGTATCAAGGATACAGCAGGACAAATTATTCCAGAAAATCCATTCATAATCTGTTTTGCTCATTCATTCATGAGACCAGTTCTTTCTTAGAAGACATAATGACCCCATTACTTTTCTGTGGATTTTTGTTGGCAGCATATAGGTCATTTGTGATGAGAATGTTTTTAGTTTTTTTATTTATTTTTTAAATTTAGCCTAGATATGAATGACAACATTGCAAACATACACAACTCTCAATGCAGAAATCAATAGGCCTGTTACTAACTTCACCACAAGGTGCGGATTATGGAAAATAAGGTTGGGATTGCTATGTGGGTCATTTGGTCAAAGGGTCAAAGCCGCTGTAATTATAAACAATGACGTTGCTTTCCCTTCATTGCATTTAATGAAACCCCGCCACAAGGAATGCCTTGTAGTAAGAAAAATAAGTATAAAAGTCGAACAGGAAAACAGAACACAGTAAACCCCAAAACGACAAACATGAATGGCAATGTTAATACGGAATAAAGACATATGACGTCACAAACACAAAACGAGTTGGCAATAGGGCTACCGCCTTTGGAACGTTCAGTGGCAAAGGCGGGGGAGGGGCGGGGGGACTTACCCTACTGTCAATCCAATAAAACGGGACAGTATAAATAAAGAAATCCAATATAAGAAGGCAATATAAGTAAAACACAAACATGCTCGTGTATATATAAATACAAAAAAACAAACAAAAACCAGCAAGACAAGATTGCAGACAAACATCAAACGTCACCGTCATTTTGGGCGTCATCAGCCTGACCTGGGGTCCGTTTCAATAAGCAACTTACGTTTACGCAAATATTCTAACTTAAGTATTTGCGTACGCAAAAAATATAATCTTGCGTAAGTGCGTTTCAATAAAACCAACGTACGCAAAATCGTAAGTTACGCAAAAAAAACTGACGTAAGTTTTTGCGTAAGTACTCTCTTGCGTCGAAGGTAAGTACAATTGACGCGCCTCATATTTCTGTGTTGTTGTTGTCAATTCTTACTACACGTAGCTATCTCCCCCCCTCCCCCCCCCCCCCCCCCCCCACTCTCAATATATATATATTTTTTTAAATATTTCTGTGTTGTTTGGTCAATTCTTACACATAGCTATGTTGCCCCCCTCCCCCACCCCACCCCACCACGCTAGAAACTGGAATAATTAATGTCTACTGTTTTTTACATATATCTGTGTTGTTTTGGTCAAATCTTACACATAGCTTCTTACACATATATGTTGCCGCCTTCCACCCACTCCCTGCCTCTCCACTATCCCCCCTCCTCACCCCACTTTTTTTTTTATACATATTTCTGTGTTGTTTTTGTCAATTCTTACACATAGCTATCTTGTCCCCTCCCCCACTCCCCCCACACTTCCCCCACTCCCCCACTCTAGAAATATTTTTATTTTTATTTTGTTTCACAATAGTTCTGTGTTGTTTTGGTCTATTCTTACATAGCTTCTTACACATATATGTTGCACTCGCCCACCCTCGCCTCGCCCCCATCCCCACTCAAAACTCAATGTTTTAATTAGTTTTTTTTTACATATTTTGTGTTGTTTTGGTGAATGCTTACATAGCCTCTCTTACACGTATTTGTTGACCTCACCACCCCGACCTCCACACCACCAACCCCCGCCTCTCAACCCCCACCACCCACCCGCCCCACCCCACTCAAAAACTCGAATTTATTTATTTTTTATCATATTTCTGTGTAGTTTTTGGTCAATACTTAACACATAGCTATGTTGCGCACCCAACCCCCTACCACACATTATTTTAGCCTTGTTTTCTGATGGTATATACTAGCTATATAATTTATTATTCTCTGAAAAATCGAATAGTCGAGCTGCGCTTTTCTCCGACAGCTCTTGTTTAAATATGTTATATAGCTGGGCCTGGTGTTTCATTTCAAATCAAAGTTTTTTAATTTCGACAGACATGTTTTAATAATTTAATTTTGAGTGGTCATTATCAGAGAGGTTTTGGCGTTTGTGATATACACCTTGTTATACACCTCGCTGCGCTCGGCATGTTTTTTTGGCGTTTATAACACCATTCACACTATTTGTCATAAATTATAAAATATGAATTTGTAAGGGATTTGGGTCTTCGCTTGTGTGATATACGCTATTTTTTTTTAATGTTCAGGGCAATCGCTTCGTGTGAAGCTTACAATACGGATGCGCCTTTCTAGTTTATAGAGTGTTTGCTAGTCATGTTTAATTTATACTAATGGGCAAAGTTTACCACTAAAAAATATCAGCAATTATTAGCAGTATGAAATGAATCAGAGACATAGATATATATTCTTTTTTATATCTCTAGATTAGTAAACATGAAAGAATGCACTTGTTTAACAATCACTCGCAGATAAGGCGTACTATTAAGAAAGGTATGGTTGAAAACAACTCGGCTGAGTTCGCCTGCTAGACAGTAGAGTAGTCAACTGAAGAAGTTTGATATTGTGACCGCGTTGTTTTGTTATGTACACTCTACTCTATTTCCTTTGAAAATGTCAACAAAGATCAACCACGGAATAGAAAAACGGGGCGACTCGTGACTGTTGGCTTCGTTTTATTTAATGTTCGGGGCTTCGCTTCGCGCGAAGCTCAATACTTTAAAATTATTTAATGTTCACGAATTACATAAACCTTTACTCCGGACTACAGGTACATAGCTAGACCCAAATAACAGGATATGCCCGATGTTTAACTTATCATAGCGGGGTTTGGGGTCGGGGTAGCATGATCCTCCGGAATTGTTTTTATGTGAGAATACATTAGATAAGTATCCTTTTACTTATATGTTTCTGAAAATATTTCCATTCCCTTCCCCATTGCCAGACCGCTTCATGCATCTAACTTTCACTTGCAAACAGTGTAGATCAAAGGCTAAGCAATTAGCGCATGTTCACGCACATGACGTCATGTTTACAATGTCGCATGACGTCATGATTAACGTGTTGACGCACCAGTTCAGTGCAGCAGCAGCTGAAGCTTTTCACGCGCACACACCGCATAACTCACTTTTGAGTTTCAAGTGTTTTAACACGAAGTAGTCCCAATTTGCACTCACGTGCAGTTACGCGGAAATTGCAGTTGTCTTTTAAAAAACGATAGCTTAAGCCAATTTTTAATGTAAAAACAACACAGACAATGAATAAAGTAAGTTTATACGTTAAACATCCCCATAGCATTCGTTTTGACTACTATTGGCATATTTTGCATAGCCTAAATCGCTGTTCAAATGTGAAGATCGGAAATTTTGAGGTTTTTGAAACTGCAAAATTGCCGATTTCTCAAAACGGTCACAAAAAATGTGTTGTCACTAATTTGGCTTAAATTAACAGGAATGATAGATCAGTACCTCTACTACCTTTCCTGAAAATTTCGGCAAAATTCATGACTACCCATTTTTTGAGACCGTTTTGAAGATGGTCACCCTTTTTTCTCACTCAAAACACACATTATTCAAAATGGCGGCTACAAGCTAAATAAGCAAAACTGAAAATCAATAACAGAAACGTAAAACATGAATATTTTCTACTCCCGGATATAGTTATTTCCTGCCCCGAATAAAATGTCAGTAAGTCAACCTTTAAACACTTTTTCTGCCTTTCCTTTAGCATGTTTACGGTAAAAATCAGCCGCTCAAGACGCTTATTAAAAATCACAACAGGCCAAGTCGGCAGTAATTTGTTGTGTTGATTTACGGTTGAATGAACCAGTGCTCCAAGAATATTTTTTTAGGGGACTAGCCCTGGGCTAGTGGGTCCTGAAAATCCACTAGCCCTGGTTTTTTTCCCACTAGCCCTGAGGTTTTTTGTCACAAGCATTGTTTTTTTTACTTGCCTTCAAAATAATGTGTCTGTTTGTTTTTGTCTTTGTCAGTTATCATTTATCTTGTTTGGCAATACTTTTACATATCTCGTTTTATTAAAATGTATTTAAATGAACCAGCTCACTGAGACCTGACTCTATCTATTACTTATACCCAGCTGACGACATCTCATTATGTTAATGCTGATTCTGATTTAACGGGATTCAGATAGTCATTATAATTCATTAAATACTGAGAAAATAAAAAAATCAGTAATTCCTTTCTTCTCATAATCAATTGATGTACGTTTAAGTAGCGTTGGCAATAGTCATTGGGTGAAAGCGTAGCAATGGTAAGATGGAACAATTTAGGACAGATTTTTTTTGTTTTTTGTTTTTAGCATTACCCCACCCACAAATTGTATACAGTGATACAAGTTTTCAAGTCCAGTTCCTCAAGGAAGGCATTTTAATCGGCAAAATACATTGGAAAATAAATATAAACTGTTAACTGTATATGAAAATAACTGTGTTTAAAATTTATTTACAAAGAAATCGATATTTTTTCTCACAAATGTATTACATATATTTCCGCGTATCATAATCAAATTTCACTTCGCGGGAGTTCTTTCCCCTGATTCAGGAATTTCTTAATGTTATCTAAGTATTGATATATTTCGCTTTTCACAGTTTCATATAAAAGCAAGCTTCCATTATCAAAAATCCATGGTCTCTTAATTCAGAACTATGGATAATTGCAAGTGAATACTTCACAATTCCAGGATTTAATGAGCAAAAAGACAGACCTATTCATGTGTTAACTATTGTTATCGGTGAATGATGTAACAAATACTTGTAGAACATCTGTCAACGCCCGAGTCAAGGTCATGTCATGTCATGTAGACCACATAAGTCATGTCACGTTCGCCTCGATTAGGGACACCGACAACTTTGGTGTTTAGACATAAAGGAAAAACAAAGAATGAAAGGTATGTACAGCACTCGGTACTGACCCATAAACGTGTTTTATTTAGTGCATGTTCATGTTTATAGTGTCTCCGTTAAAATTTAATAATAATATAGCACTGATGTATTATTTCTATGATGAGACCCTTCCAGTGGGGTCTATGTTTCCAGTGGGGTCTATGTTCACTGAAAATATGATCCAATGTACCCCAATTTTTTTTTGCTTTGTTCTCAATTTTTTTTATTCTATTTATTTTTATTATTATGTTCCCTTGTTCCCCAAAAATATTACCAATAACAGAAAATGCCAAAAATAAATGGCTTTGTCCCCAAACCCCCTCTATGACCGCAGTCTCAGAGCAGAAATGCACCGTTGCCAATTCCCTTCACCCTCCCCACCCACAAAATCGGTGCCCTTGCACCTCTCTCTCTCCCCCCCCCCCCCCCCCCCCCCCCCCCCCCCCCACTTTCCTCCACTGCCCAAAGTTTGCAAATAGCTACAGCAGTACTGTAAAGGATTAACACATAGATCTACTAAAGGTATGTATGTATAAAAACAACAATTGATTTTCTTTCAGGGATCTTTGCAGATGTTGCCACCTTCTGTCAAGTGGCATCTCCAAGTTCCAGCTCTGAGACTTAGCCTAGCCCTTGGTAAGCTAAAGCTATAAACTTTAATATATTTGACCCCAGTGATATAGTTAATTAAGCTAATAATATGGCAATATTTCGAGCCACCCCAGAGAGTGGAATTCAAAAAATGTACCTACGCTACTCTATATATCTTACTAGCAAATGTTAATATTTCGAGCCGCCCCAAATTCGGGAATACATTTCTACGGTTCTTTAACGTGGTTTTTATAAATGAAGATTTTAATAAGCTTGATACGCTTGAGAAACATTAGATTGATTTGAGTGGCAGAACCCGATTTGTACAGATTTTTTTATTATTCTCATTAAAGTAGCCATCCCGCCAACAACAGTCAAATTTTATAAACATTATGTACACTGTTTCTAAACCTACTGATGACAAAGTATATATATAACTTACATATTTTGAGAAATCAAACTCATACATACACAGTATAAACGGCTTTAACCAGCCGGACCAAACCCCAGAACTGGAGTGTCGAATTACGAGTTACCATCATTTTACGGATATTCAATCACAGGTATTCTAAGAACCTATTAATAAACCTATACTTTTAATCAGCGCATATACATTGTTATATGGATAGAGTTTCGATAAACGGTTTTCTAGTGCAATTTTGTAGTTATTTGGCGGGATAGCTACTTTAAAAAAAAAGAGGAGTGCCTAACTATAAGTATAATTGTCCCAGCTCATTGGGATACTTTACTTTTTTGTTTGTTTTGTTGAGATATTGTGAAATTCCATCACATAAAACAATGGATACACATGATACAACATGAAAGTTTCTCTGTGCTGTTGTCACTTTACAGCGATATTATTAAAGACCGCCCCAGTTAAATTACAAATAAAAAACACTTTAAAGGGACATATTATGGCAATCTTGAAGATTTTGTCGAACATAAGTATCACAGTTTATTAGTCCCGTATCAATTTCACTTTAAAACTGCTTGCATATAATTAACTAAAATTTAGATGTATTATTTGTCTTCGTTATTCTACCATAGGTTTAAATATATGATTGGTGCAATAATATCAGCAATTAGTAATAATATATAAATTACACAGTTATACTATAATTATAGAGAATAATATACAGGCATTTCATATCTCATCCTTTCCGTCGATGTGTTCTTGGGAAACACACTTTCCCTTAACCTCGTCCTTCGGATGGGGACGTAAACCGGGCGGTCCCGTGTATCAGTCTATCCTCCAAGCACGTTAAGGAACAACAGGAATCTATTCGATAATAAGAGTAGGGCACGGTTCCCGGATTCCTATGTATCCTTTTCCTCTCTCTGGGGCGGCTCTAAATAACCTATACTGTGGGAAGGCCGGGCACAATATAAAAATGCAATGTTTCATCTATGTATGACCTAAAAAAATTATATACTTCAGAATATTTTGTTGATTTTAGCAGTGATGGGAGAATAATGATTAAATATTTATTTCTCGGCGGATATAATAGCTGATCTTCCCTGATCGAGTGCGGATTTATTAAACGAGTTGGCAAAAATATACAATGCGCGGCTTGTCGAGCATCAAATCATGTTTAATGTTTACTGAAGAGTTTAAAAAATAATAGATGATTTTGTGAGATTCTATTTATCACACAAAAACCCATACAAGTTGATGTTAAACGTTCACATTTCTCTGTGATGTCAATTTACCTATATATTAATACCGTATTTCCTCTATTAGAAGAACCCCCACCTGTTTTAAGAAACCTTACCGTCTTCAAAAATTAAAAGTTCCTAAAAAACACAATGTTTTTACCGCTAATGGATTTGATTAAATTAAAAGTTCCTAAAAAACACACTGTTTTTACCGCTTATGGATTTGATTACGGGAGTTTTTTACCTTCGACACCAGTATGGTCTATGACATAAACCTTAAAGCGCTATCATCATCAATACAATTACCGCTTTTATTTATCTCGTTCCTTTCAATTTACTATTTAGTTTATCTTTTATTTTTAGTTAATTCATACGCAACCAACCCGTTTTGTGATCGTCAAGTTTGACAGAAATGTGTATCATATAGATGCAGAGTGATGACAGTAATATACTCGGTACAGTCATGTTTAGGTTAAGTCAATACCGGTGTAACAGTAAAAGATCGCCGTACAGTAATTCTATAAGGAAACAGTCCGGGGAAAGGAGGTGAAATATATTGAAAATTTGTATCATAATAGTAGCCCCCCCTTCCCACTTTCCATAGTGCCCGGGAGCTACTGTTAGAGGAAATACAGTATATACGACAGCCCAAGTTAAAATCCCTTTAAAAATAACAGAACACTCTGTCGATTCATGTGAAATTCCATGCATATATCATATGGCTTATATATTTTGTACCACCAATCCATCCACCAATCCATCCTTTTTAACAACTTGTTTTGTTCATTTCAGAGACGCATCATCTTCTGGTTCCCTTCGTTCTTCAAATACCAATGCAACCCTGGAAGACGTGGATTTAACCAAAAAAGTTGACAATACTGTGATCGCAAGATTCTAAACTCCAGGAATTATATTCATTTAATTAGGCCAAATCAGAAACGCGGTTAATTTTTCTTCGGCCTTATGCGTTACAGTATATACTTGTTACTGCGTATCCCGCTTGAAATGTGTTCGCCTGATCATGATGGTGACTTCAGTTTGGCAATCCCGAGGACTAAGCAGACATTATTTTTTTAAAGAACCAAAATGAACATAATTATACCTCACAGAGACTATAATATAATATGTAAAGCTGTTAAAAAACACCAAATGTATACAATGTCGTACATTGACAGTAGATGCTCACATTCAAAAAATACTTTTGGTGTTTTACATCATTTTAACACATTTTAGGCCATATATGACATTGTCTTTTTTGTTGTAAGTATGTTGTAAGTATGAAGCAAATTTCATTATTGTAGTATTTAATAGATGTTTAGTTTATAAATATAATATAAATAAAATATTGTATTATTTATTCTTTGGTTCAGTTGGATCTACATTGTATGTAAAAAGTTTCCATTTGCGTACAGTCATGCATGTATCTGAAACTGAAAAACTGCCTTTTGGGAACACGAGGTCATTTTAATTTATTTATTGTTTATTCAAGCTTTTGAAATAGATCTTTTGTAATTAAAGTGACACATGGGCCGATGATGGCAATCTTGAAGTGTATATCAAGCACTGAATTTGAAATTAGCATCTCGAAACATGTTTTGCTGTACTTAGCGGTACTCATCTGATAAAGCAAATGTCACTGGTCTATCATGGTCAAGTAAAATTCATTGGGTTGAAGAGTGCATAAAAAATATCCGCTGACGGATATATTCATATGAGAACTGAACACTTATTTTTGTGTCTACTGCTTAGGATGGCAGACACTTATCGATCACTTTGTCCTCCATGCTTTAACCTGCAACCTAACCTTGGCCATCAATTAAAAAGTATTTTAATTGTGTTCATGAAACTTCACCACCGTTTTCATCTCAATGGATGTTGTTACACATGTGCAATACCTCAGACTTTCATTTTGGCAGGTTATGCCCTATTTATCAGCCTAACCTGCAACCTAACTTTGGAAATAAGCAAACAGCAGTGTCAGCAGGCGAAGCAAGTGTTCATGGGTGATGGAACACACTTCTAGTTCAAGGTCGACTTAGTGACCGCTTCCCACTAATAACAATCTGGAAACTGATATTTCCATGTCTATACTAGTTTGACATATTAAGCCGTTATATTTGTTTTGTCAAGTGTCGGTGTAGCGGACAATGTGGTGCACTTAAAAGCACAGGATCCGGGTTCAAGACAACGGCGCCACTGAGTTTCTTCAGTGTGTTTAGCCTCGTCCATCGTAAGCGGACATAAATCCTCCTATCCGAAGTTTATATATCGAAGTCTATTCTCCGAGCATGTTTAATAAGCAAAAGTAGGAGTAGGGCGGTTTCCCAGATTCCAATGAGACACCTACCCTGACCAGATCCGCAATTATTTTTTTTTTATGGGTGGGGTGGGTGATGGTGGTGGTGACGGGCCGGTGAGGGATAACCAAATAAATTGGACTGCAGCTTTGTTTTAATATATTTTGATGTTAAATATGGCTGCATATGGTGATACTCGCCAATAAAAAAATAAATAAAAAAACATAAGCGGGTGGCCAGTTGAGTTCCATAATTCCAGATTGGCCATCAAAATGCACAACGAGAAGCTGAACGGCGGTCAGCCTTTTTAAATATAGGCTACAGACTACTTTTCAGACTTTAGTGTGAGCCCCTTCACCGAATACCGAATACGCACCTGTAGACGTTCATTGACTTTACACTCGTTATATTTTTTGACCGACAGTGCCGAGTCGAACATTTTATCGTTTTAGCGTGTAATTTTTATAAAGAAATACCATGATGTTCGTAACATGTAGTACACGCCATGTACTATTTAAGCTTAAACAACATATTTTTAGTATCTCCTTGTATTTCATTAGAAAAGAACACAAGTGTTACCATTTTTAAACGCATTTTAACAAGGACATCTCTTACGAGTTACTTCCCCTCGCTTCGGAATTTTAAATGGGTGAATCTCGAAATTTCTCGCGCAGTAAAGCATCTAAAAGTCAATACAGCTGAAGATGACGAAACTTAAAGGGGAACTAAAATTTTAATCATGTAAACTTGTTACAATCTTCCAGATTACGCGTTTAAAAAAAAAGAAAATGGCGGCTGTTTCACTTTTTTTTGACGTTGACGGAAAATGACGTACTACTTTCCGTTGTCATGTGTTGCTATGATAAGTGGACGGCGGAGCGAAAAACCACTCTGCTTCCCACCTGGTTAGCCTGACTTGAAGTCACATGCTGCTACAAGACTTAGTAAGAAGCAAGAACTTTTTGAAAGTACGCTTATTGATGAAAGTCTGAATCCGCCTACCATAGGCGTACTGAACAAATCTGAAGTAGGCCGGACGAGGTAAACTCCGGACATGAAGACACTCAATATCATCTCGGATTATCTCAACTAAACTTTCCATGCTTGCTCTTGGAAATTGATAACGTGCTATTAGTTCGCTGTCTCTCATGGTTAGAAGTGAATTAGTTCGCTCACGAAAACCTCGCTCACGACGATTAATTCGGGCTCGAAATGCAAAAAGCAAGTGTGCGGCCATCTTGTTTTGTCGATTGTTGCGTTCTTTTACACACTCACGCAAGACTTACGCAAGCCTAAGAGCTTGCGTAGCTTGCGCGTAGAGTTACGCAAAAACTTACGCAAATCTGGAAAAAAAATATGCGTAACTTTTTTATTGAAACGCTCGAAATACGGTAAGAAGAGCGTACGCAAAACTTACGTCAGAAACCTTGCGTAAGTTGCTTATTGAAACGGACCCCAGGTCATCGCACAATTAAAGAGGAAAGCATATTTGCGAACTGTAAATGGTCTGTAGAAATATTGGGATTGTTATTTGGTTCATTTGGTCAAAGTCCAACGCACTGTTACTATAAATAGAAAATTGGGTTTCCCTCAATAACTTTGGTTTTACTTAAGGGATTTTAACGAAATTCCTAACAATGTGCCGCTCATGGTAAGAAACCTTAGGAGTGTTATCCAGGTCATTTGGTCAAAGGTCAATGTCACTGTTACTATAAATAGAAAATTGGAAATTTAGTTTCCCAAAGGGATTTTGACGAAACTTCATCACAAAGTGCAGCTTATAGAAAAATAGTTTGGGGTGGTTATTGGGGTCATTTGGCCAAAGGTCAAGGTCACTGTTACTGTAAATAGAAATTGGCTTCCGCTCAATAATTGCCGGATTTATCGAACATTTACCACAAGGAGCGGTTAATGAGAAGAAGCTTGGGATTGTTATTCAGGTGATTTGATCAAAGACCACTGTTACAGTAAAATGAAAAATGGCTTCCGCTCCATAAACATTCTTTTCCTTGAGAAATGTTAACGACACTTTATCACAAGGTACACCGAAAGTCAAAAGAAACGCATCACGTGGGAAAATTGGTACACAAAAATAATAAACGTTCTAATTTATTCCATACAACAATATTTCATTACTACAATATCAACACCATATACTGTGAAAATTTAACAAAAACCGATTATCGGAAAGTATGAATTTCATTCAGTCAAAACACTACACCCCCAGATTCAAAAGTCAATATTTCGTGTAGCCACCACACGCGTGGATGCAGGCGCGGATGCAGGCTAAACGCCTCCTCCTCATTTAGCAGACGGCATTGGCATTCTGGCGTTGTGGAATGTTTCTCCACTCTTCCGTCAGTGCCTGACGTAGCTCTCTGACGTTCTTTGGTGCCGGCTGTCGTCCATATACGCGCTGTTTAAGCTCCGCTCAGATGTTCTCAATGGGTGCAAGATCAGGAGACAGGGCCGGCTTGTTCATCACTTGGATATTATTCACACGTAGGAAGTAAGCTGTGTACTGAGCACATGAGGTCGGGCGTTTTCATGGTGGAATACGCCCCGCGGTTGTTTGTTTTTGTTTTTTAAGCACTTAACAAGAAAAATCAAAGTACTGAAAGTACCGAGAATGCTAGGTTTGATAGGAAAGACATTTTTAATTTACAAATTACTGGAACAAGAACAGAACTTTTGTGTTTTCTCATATAGATCATCGTAATAGATCATGAAATTATCGTTTTCGTGCTGACCAGTTGGTCACCTTTAGCGCGCACGTGTAAAACATGGTTTTCGTCTCATCGGTGCATTCAGACGTCACGGATCAGCGGTTTCGATATTTTTAGTGAGTAATGATAAGATTGTATGCCTTTAAATAAAATAAATACAATACATATTGCTGGAAATTATTAGGAACCGAAATATTTAAAAAACAAAAGTGATGCGTTTCTTTTGTCTTTCGGTGTATTAATACAGCTTATTGAAAGGAAGCTTGGGACTTTTTTTCGGATCATTTAGTCAAAGGTCAAGATCACTTTCACTATAAATAGAGAATTGGTTTCCGCGCAGTAACTTCAGTTTCCCTCGAGTGATTTTAAGGACTACCGGTCAGCCATCTTTGATCCAAATAATCCAAACTCGATGAGATATGGTCAAGTGAATTTTTCAACGATGTACGCATTTTAGGCACGAGCAATGTCAACCATATAGTACATGACAGTAATTCAACACTATTGATGTGAATATAATCGGCGTCTGTCGTGGTGTCTGTATTACACTACACATAGAGTTGAAAGCTGTGTTTACAGTTCTATATCTCTTACATTTCTTATCCTGGCTCAGCCAAATTTGGTCATGAGCTTCTTATAGTAATATCTAAAGGGCTGTATATAGTAATATCTAAAGGGCTGTATAAGCAATTTGTTTTCTGTAACCATGGCTTCTATGGAGTCTGAATTATGATAGCCCTTAAAATGGGTAATGTCCCATTTCACATATAATTTAGTGAGTGAGTTGGGTTGGATGGAGTTGGGGTGGTGGGGTGGGTTGGTTGGGGTTGGAGTGGTGGGGGTGGGCAACTTTTTATATATGTTGTTTAATGTATATGTTTCTCTGGTGTTTATTCTTAAGGAGGCCGATGTACTTTCAAAAAGTGTTGTTGTTATTGTTGTTGTTGTGTGTGTGCGCGCTTGTGTGTGTGTGTGTGTGTGTGCGCGCGCACGCGTCTGTGTATGTGTGTGAGTTTTCATAAATATAGTGGGTCGGAGTGGAGGTTGTCAGGGGCTACCCATTTCTTAATGTACACATTGTTTATTTTTATTGTGTTTATTCTGGCAACGCCCTTCCGGTGCATACTGCCCAATTCAATTCGTACTCCCTACCCCCCACCATCAACCAATTGTTAAAACAATGTGTACTTCAAAATTAGTGTGTGGGTGTGTGTGTGATGGGGGGGGGGGGGGGGGGGGGGAGCGTGCGGTTGGGGGGGGGGGGGGTGTGCGAGTGGGTCCTCCTCAACACATTTTTTACGCTGGGGAGTGGGGTGGCCTTGTTAAGGGATTTTATTTTTCATCCGATCTTTACCAATCTTAACCAAGCCAGATTGTTGATATCAATAAAAAATCATATCAGTAAAAAAAAAGAAAGTCTGACAAGTTTGTAAACCAGTCAGATCGGGTCAGTAGCACTGATTTTACAATTTATTTTTGTCTTTTCAGTGTGATCGGAATTATGGGAAGCCAATCTCCACTGCTCATTTGAGTTTCTGTCGCGTCCGTACATACGATTGTATTTTTATACACTACACCGCCGAGCTATGTTATGGCTACTGAAACATATTTAACTTTTGAACAATGTGAAGTCCTTGATCTGTCACTAGGTAGCTGGCCAGCTGTAGAGTTAATGGGACGACGAGTTGTCCGTCGTCGTTTGTTTGTCCTTAACTTTTCCCTCGTTAAGACGATAGGGCCTTCTTTTTTTATCCGATATTTAGGAAACTTGATCCGGTTGTAGATTTAAATGAAAGCTCGGATAAATTTGGAAAGCCAACTATAGATCGGACAAGTTATAGCCCTTGATTTAGTTCAATATGCTATATGTTGCCTCATTAAGACGATAGTTCCTATATTTGTCATCTGATGTTTACCAATCTTAGCCAGATTGTTAATATCAAAAGCTCGGACAAGTTTGAAAACCAGCTAAATCGAATCAGTAACACCAGAGTTATTGCCCTTCAGTTTCTTAAATATGCTTAAGGGTACACAAAGCATACAATTTCCCATGACAGTCATCACCCTCAACGTCCACCCGCTCACCTGGTTCCCCTCATTTCTTTTCTTAAAATGTACTATTTTTCATTTGTTCATATTGTTCATGGATATATTTGCTATTTCTTTATAACTTGCATAATTCGATAGAGGTGCCTCTTTTTCTAACAGTATGTAGGCAATTGGAGAGAGGTGCCTCTTTTTCTAACGGTATGTAGGTGTATATTATAAATTTGTGTTCGCTAAAAAATGCGAATAGCCGAGGCTGCGGTGTTCTCCGATAGCTCTTTGTTTAGATAGGGGACTCGTAATTAGCTGAATGTGCATGTTTAACATTTATATATCCCCGTCGGATGCATGCCTCAAGGGAAACTACACCATTCAGCTCGTCTCCCTCTGACGTTTCTATACTAATAATTAGAGCCTATTATAAAGCGATCTTTGGGAAATAGAATCCCATTTCATTTCATTGCATACTAACGACATTTATCGTTTAGATATCAAACAACAGTATCGTTCAGGATTCTCCCTACTCATATCACAAACTTTGGGTATTACTCCTGCTTTATATATATACATGATTGCCTACATTAATGCATTGCTAGATGACCCTACGCGTGACTGTTTGAAGGGTTGAACATGCAAGAGCCATTCAGCGACTTGGACATAGGCTGGTCATGGGTTGTGATGTTGGCGTGTTTTGCAACGTCGTTTGTGATTGGTGGAACTGGGTACAACGCTGGGATCATACACACTATCCTTTTGGAGATGTATGGCGAAAATCAGGCCACAACCTCTTTAGCTGGCGCTCTTCATGGTTCTATCACGTGCCTGGCTGGTGAGTTTTTTTTTATCAACAGTACATACTACTGTGTAAAGGATAACATCCGAAAACTGTCCATTATATGAGATAAAGGATAAACCGAGACGCGTTTGTGATTTGATTCTGTGGATAGTTTAAGGCGTTTATCTTTCCTTTTTCTTTTGTGACAAAGAAGTTTACGAATATCATGCCATTACTGAAATTGGTGTTTATGTTGCATTATCAAATGTTTAAAGAAACTAACCCGCTAATAACGACAAAATTACACTAAAACCCCGTTTATCAAAACTCTATCCAGGCCTTATATAGTACAATACACAAAGTAAGCATGGCTGGGTATATAATATATATGTTACAATTGCGATCAAATAATAAGGACATAGAAAGCATGCGTCTACAGATATATGTAATGAAAAAGAGTGACGGAGAAGTCGGAGAAATCTCATAGGGGATCATATAATAATTATGAACATGTGAGTTTCAGCAAAAACGCTTGGTATCTTGTACGGCTATAAAGACAAGCTCGTTATCGCTATCATTGATTCTGAATTATCAGTACACAATTTATCGACACTTAATGTCAGAATATGCGTATTAAAACGTAAAATGAAACAGTTGACGCCTACAACAGGTAGCGTGCAGATCTAAATGTTTTATTTATAGCACAGGTATTGTTTATGAAAACCCTAGTGTTAAAAAACTAGCATACCTTTTTAACAAAGCATAAGTTTCAAATCACAAATAACTAATTGTAGCATGATCGGTGACATTTCCTTTGATGAATGCAGAGAATTAAATCGTTTAATTTAGGGTTACTAAAGGGGCGTGGTTATACCGTACTACAACTACCAGATATTGGAATTTAGAGTACGGTCACTTTGACTTCACAGTGCTACTAAGTACACCATGCTACAAAAAAGATAGAGTCTGTTTCAGCTCGTTGGTTATTTAAACACCCCGATGGGCTATGCCCATCTCAGTGTTTAAATAAGCCAACTCGCTGAGACCAGACACTATCTATTACTTAGACGTGAGAAAACATACGCAACACCAATCGTGGGAACGGGTCACATGGTAAACAAATATAGAGCGCTGTGGTCAAGTGGTAAAGCGTTGGACCCATGATTGAAAAAGTGGTGGGTTCGATCACCGCCATGATCATATGTGGTGTGTTCGATCACCGCCATGATCATATGTGGTGGGTTCGATCACCGCCATGATCATATGTGGTGGGTTCGATCACCGCCATGATCATATGTGGTGGGTTCGATCACCGCCATGATCATATGTGTTGTGTCCCTGAACTAAGACACTATATTAATTGTCTTAGTTAGCATTCTACACAGGAAGACATCGAGAGTGATTAAAATAAGTTCAGAGAGCTTTCGTTACAATCGATGTAAAATAAATTAGTTTAAACTAAACACGCATTAAGTGGATAAGAATGCCATTTTTATTTAGGAAGCGGGCAAACATGTTCCCAAACGTAGGCACTTGTGAATTTTGAAACTCTGTCAAGTGAGTCTAACTTTCTTAAAACTATTATTTGACATATATTTCAGCCCCACTATGCATTATGGTCATAGACAGATTCAGTACCAGAACGGCGCTCATTGTCAGCGGCGTATTGTATACAATTGGGTTCTTCTCAACGGCATTTTCCCCGTCCATAAGAGTATCTATATTTACTTACGGAGTTATTTCCGGTGAGCTATCTTTTTTAAATAGTCTGTGTAATTTTTAAACAATCTCTCACAGAGGCCATTACATTGACCTCTGTCAACGTCTAAGAAAGTAGACTGCGATCGCATGATAATTTGTCACATGACCATAGCTAAAATATAAAAGTAGCAACAGACCCCCAACTATCGGCCGTTGATTGACATGTAAACAATCGAAAGAAACACGACTTATGATCTACATTTTGATATATATTACAGGTTAGTACTTTAAGTATAGTAGGTTGTTAAAGTTTTGACGGCGGAGTGATATGCCAAAGTACAAACCTTTATTCTACCGCAATATAATCCTGAGCATAATTTACTGTATATTTAAAACATTCAAGCCGAAAATTGTTTTCTTTGTAATATAAGCATATTTCATATGAAGTTAATTCATAAAAATATTAGTGTCATCATTTTATTTTTTTAATTTCCATCATTTGCCAACATTCTTGGTATTTGGTGAGACGTTGACAGAGATGTATCAATCTCTCCAGAGGCCATTACATTGACCTCTGTCAACGTCTAAGAAAGTAGTCTGCGATCACATGATAATTTGTCACATGACCATAGCTAAAATATAAAAATAGCAACAGAACTTCTGCACCGTGACACCACCAATTGACATGTAAACACGACATATTATCTACATTTTGATAGTACTTTAATTTTAGTAGGTTGTTAAGGTCTATATGATATTGTAAGGTGCTGGTAAGCAAATCCCTGTACTGTCAGGCTATGGGGCCGTTGATTGACATGTAAACAATCGAAAGAAACACGACTTTGATATATAGTATGTATAGGTTAGTACTTTAATTTAAGTAGGTTGTTAAGATCTATGTGATATTGGAAAGTGCTGATAAGGAAATCGCTGTACTGTTACGCTATGGGGACAATTTTGTGGTTGACGGCGGAGTGATGTGCCAAAGTACAAACATTTACCCTACCGCAATATAATCCTGAGCATAATTTACTGTATATTTAAAACATTCCAGCCAAAAACAGTTTTCTTTGTAATATAAGCATTTCATATGAAGTTAATTCAGAAAAATATTAGTGTCATCAAGAAGTTTTGCATTTTCACCGTTTTTCATCGTTTGCCAAGATTCTTGGTATTTGGTGAGACATTGACAGAGATGTATCAATCGTGAACGCTCGGCCAATCCCGTCATTCCTCGGGATCCCGCCTCGTGTGTATCACGGCGCTTCGGTATGTTCAAAATCTTAACATTCTGTTAGCCGGAAAGCAACGGCACAGAAAATAGTGCACTGTTGCTAAGCTGTTGCTACATAAACAGCATGGCCGCTTGCCACACGTGTTGATGTATGATTTGCGTTGCATGTTTGTTATTTACAATACAGATGAAGGTTTTATCACTGATTTCACGTAAATGAACTATAGATGGAGCAATCGGCTAAATGACATTGCACAATATTGAAGATAACTTTGATTTTGAATGCAAATTCGCTTTGGCGGGAATCTGACGCGCGTCACGCTAGTATGACGTTACCAATATGGAAACCTGCGTATTACATTCGAGTCATGCTGCGAAGCAGTGTACGAGATGTTGCGAATGAGAGATGTATGTGTTTGCAAGGAACGACAACTCTGGGTAGAGATTGAGAGATGTATGTGTATGCAAGGAACAACAACTCTGGGTAGAGATTGATTTTTAAAATGTATTTGAGATACACTAAAACTTCAAGTAGTCATCTTCGGCAGTGATAGATGCAATGCAAGTTTGAAAGTGTGCGCTTGTCTCTGGGTGGGGTTATGGGTTTAGAAACGGACTCAACCTCACTGATATTTTAAAGAAATCAATCTAGCTATGTTTTAGATTTGTCATTTGATTCAAGGCTGGTCCCTTCTTGATTCAGGCATACTTGCATTAACTGATTACTTATAGTTAAACACAACTCATGACTAATTTTTAGCTCTACTGGCCAAGGGCAGCAGAGCTTGTGGGATGGCGAGTTGTCCGTCGTTCGTCCGTCGTTAACTTTTGTCTCGTTAAGACGATAGGGCCTTTATTTTTCATCTGATCTTTACCAAACTTTACCAGATTGTTAATATCAATGAAAGCTCGGGCAAGTTCGAAAACCAGCCAGATCTGACTGCTATCAGCGGAGTTATTGCCCTTGATTTAGTTAAAAATGCTATATTTTGCGTCGTTAAGACGATATGGCCGTCATTTTTCATTTTATCTTTACCAAACTTTAACTGATTGTTAATATCAATAAAAGCTCTGATATGATCGAAAATCAGCCATATTGCACCAGTAACAACGGAATTATGGCCCTTTATTTAGTTAAAAATGCTATTTTTTGCCTCGTTAAGACGATAGGGCCTTCATTTTTCATCCGATCTTTACCAACTTTTACCAGATTGCTGATGTCGATGAAAGCTCGGATATGTACGAAAAACAGCCAAATCCAATAAGTAACAGCGGAGTTATGGCCCTTGATTTAGTTAAAAATGATATATTTTGCCTCGTTAAGACGATAGGGCCTTCAGTTTTCATCTGATCTTTACAAAACTTTACCAGATTTTTTGACATTTTTTTTTGCTTTTATTATCATTTCATTATTTTTTTTATTTTTTTTATTTTTTTTTAAATTTTTTTTTATTTTTTTATTTTTTTATTTTTTATTTTTTATTATTATCTCTACTGGCCAAGTTCGAAAAACAGCCAGATCGGACCAGTAACAGTGGAGTTATGGCTCTTGATTTAGTTAAACATGCTATATTTTGCCTCTTTAAGACGATAGTCACTCGCTTCATTGATGTTATAAGAGCCATGTTAGCCAGTAGAGCGTCCACAGGCCCAAGACCTAAGGCCCTCTTGGGCCTCTTGTTTGAAATGCTATGACTGCGGTTTCTTAATGGTGAAGATTTGTTTTCATAAACTCTATCCAACTTAGTGTTTAGAATATATGTTTATCGATAACCTCTATATAGGTCACCGTCTAACCTTTGAAAAGCGTTGGTAGTAATTGCTACATGAATAATTGTAGCTAGTATTTGAAATGTTGAGCCATCTGAGTGGTTTAAAAAGTAGGGTAAACACTAATGTCTAAACTGCATGCATCACATTTACTTATTGACATCGTTTATGTATAGGATAGAGACTATGAAGAGAAATATTCACCATTAAGAAACCGAAAGGACGGGAGTGTAGCGACCGACCGGGGTTTCTTAATGGTGAAGATTTTTTTCTTCATAGTCTCTATCCGACTTAGTGTTACCATAGGTTTTATCGATAGTCTCTATATCGGTCACGCTCTTAAAAGCCTAATCGTCCGTGTATTCCAGCCGCGAACACTGCTGGTAGTAAAATCTTCATGAATAAATAGTGCAAATATTTGAAAATCTGAGGCAACTGATTGGTTGAAAAGGATGGGTAAACACTAATTTATAGTTTGGTCTAAACTCTAAACTGTTATCGAAAGTAGTGAAATTTAAAAAAAAAATCTGCATGTGTATTTATAGGATTTGGTGCCGCGTTGGGTTTGAGTTCCAGTATGGTTGCTACAGGTTTCCACTTCCGTCGTTACCGCAATATTGTACAGGGGTTCGTAGTTTCCGGAAACGGTGTCGGTATGTTTGGCATGGCACCTTTGATGCAACAAGCGGTAGATGTGTTCGGAAACGTCGGTTTCTTTATTCTTCTTGCGTGTGCATCAATGCATCTGATTGTCTTTGGTACAGTAACGATACCGTCGCAACTCGAGATCTATACCCAGAAGAAACGGTTAGAAGAATTCAAACAAAAGACGCCATCCAGTCAGTCTTCAGGATTGTTATATGCATATTTCAAAGTGTTTACTACCAAATCAATAACATGTCTTTCTTTGAGTTGTTTTATGTACTGCTGGGGTATGTACGCGGTGATTATGTTCTTGCCAAATTACTGCGTTCATCAGGGTGTGTCGCATATGCAAGCCTCGCTAGTACTTTCCGCTTGTGGCGCTGCGGGCATATTTGGGCGCATTGTGACAGGGATTGTGGGCAGTTATGATAAAGTAAACGAAGTTATACTCTTTAGCAGTAGTATAGGACTTCTTGCATTGGCAACTGCTTTATTTCCATTCTTCTCAAAAGAGTTCTCAGGACAAATTGCGTACGGGATTATGTTTGGACTGTTTTTTGGAAACCCATGGGCAATTATAATGGCCATCAATATATCGTATGTCGGCGTTTCAAAGATGACTGCTGCACTAGGAATAGAGTTATGTTTGGGTGGAATCGGTGGTATATTTGGACCAGTGATCGGGGGTAAGTAAAGTAGTATGCAATTTACACATTTTGTTATCAGATATAATCAATGCTTTATGAGATATCTTCAAACATATCTACATTCTTTTATCGAATGCATTCATTTCTTCTTCAGATATTTACAATATTTATTGCTTGTATTACTTTATTACCCTTATATTACTTTATTACCATTACTTGCCTCATATCTACGAGCTTACAATATTCAATAACTACATGTGTTTGCTTGTGATGTGTTTTACGTCATTGTCATCACATGTAAGGTTATATACGACGGTCGATTTTTTGTTATTGGTGTAAGCAGGCCACTTTTCCTGAGAAGAACCAGTACTGTACACCTCCAGCCATCCGTAAAAATCGACACTTTCTCACTTATAAGTCGAGCTCCCAGTGGGATTCGAACCAGCAGCGGTGAGAGGCGAGAAGGTTTACAACGCGATGTTGTTAACGCCCCGGCCACGGAGACGCTTTCGATAACTATATAACTTCTTTTAATAGATATACCGATAACTAAATAACTTATTTAGATATCTATAAAACTTCATCAAGTGTTTACATATTATCTAATATCATCAATTGTTATCAGATATCTACAATAATATATCAGATATCTACATATCTCCAAAGTTGTTATCATATATCTACAATAATATGTCAGATATTTACATTACTGTATGCGATATTTGATTTGATTTAAACATATTTTATTGCCATATATGTACAAGTACAATGCAATCGGGTCGGGCCACAAGTGCTACCCACATATTTACGGCCCTTCCCTACAATGGAGTTTTAACAAATATAATGAATGGCAATTGCTGTTAACACGCATCAATAAACTGGATTAACTACAACTTGATATGTAGTAGAACATGTTAAGATAATAAGAAATAGAAATAAAAAATAAAGGAAAAGTAGAAGTGGAAGAAAGAATAATGCAACACATGTGACATTGCTCGGGTTAATCAGACAGATAAAATGTAATGGCAAACCTAAGTCAATCGATGACTATCTCTAATAAAGTTTCGAACAGAAATAAAAATCAAACCATTTTCTTGTGTTGTAAGATCTAACCTTCAAAACAATAATATATCTGAGCTTAAGGGATGAAACGAATGCATACATTCAAAGAAGAAATTATTTGCATCTTCATTACCCTGACCGCAGTTGCATTGAGGCGATTTTAAAAAAGATCATTATTGAGATTACTACATAAATTTCTTATCCTAGCATGCATAAAAGAAAAAAAACGTACACCAGATAAATAAAGACTATGCGATATCTCCGAAGTTGTTATCAGATATCTACAGTAATATATCAGGTATTTACATAATTGTATGCGATATCTCCAAAGTTGTTATCTGATATCTACAATATTTTATCAGATATCGACAATACCTTATCCGATCTCATTACATGATAACAGCAAATTAAATGTGCTGATAACTGATAGCAATGAATTAAAAATAGAGAAAACTGTTAACAGTTAATATATCGTTCATACTGAAAAATAATAAACAATACATTTCGCCAATAACAGCATAACAGAACTTACTCTTTTCCTCAACCACTCCCAAGCCCTCGTATTTTGTTGTTTCGAAGAACTGCGCATGATTGAGCAAACCGGAAAGGTCAAATTATACCAAATCTTTCACTTTAGCTGGAAGATTTTGAAGGCTGAACTTTAATTGGTTAAGGTCGATCAGAGGTGACCTGTAAGGCAGTGTTGTCGGATCAATTAAACATTGATTTTAATGAGATTGGTAATACGCCAAAGTGACTGGGTGTGCACGTTATTGTCTATTAAAATTATGAAATTTTTCATACAAATGCCATTATCTTATCTTATCTTCCAGGTTTAATTTTAGACAGTGGTGGCACCTACGAACACGTGTTTTTAATGGCTGGTAAGTATATATCATATGCACACACAAAACGTTTTTACTTGTTTGGCCCATTTTCAGTATCGAATTTAGTCTCCATTTTACACAACTTAAAATTATTTTTTAAGCTGAAAATGTTTATTTGTAGACCTTCGATATTACCTGATTAAAGCTAAAACGTGTAAGTTGTAGACATATGTTTTAAAACAGATGTAAACTGCATCATTGAGGACATGTCCTACAGTTGTTTAGTCGCATCTTTTTCGCGCATACCTGTCTAAGAGCGACTATGTACACAAATAACATCATTTTTCAAACTTTTGTATATGTTTCACTAGATTTCATTAGTATGAACCTAATTAACGGTTTATATAATGAAGTTATTTGTTGATACAAGTCAAGTATAGTTTGGCCAGAGTTTTTTATTTGCTGGTTTATGAGAGAGCCTGTATTACTTTTGCCCAAATCAAAATATAAATAAAATTTAAAATCCCAATGTCATTTTTATTGCCAGTCCGACTTCAAGTGTAACTATCACTGAAGGTGATGAATACCCCCGCTTTTTTGCTATAGCCAATGATGGGCAAAATGAAGAATAATAAATAACTAAAATATCTGTTAATGTTTTAATGTGAAAGAAATTCTAAGTAAAACAAAGGTCCATAATTCTGTAAAAAAAATATGCAGAATCGAAAAACCATTAATGCAGTAACATCATATCATCACGTGTGAACTGTAATAACAATCCATGAAAAGTGTTAAAGTGAAAGCCACATGAAGTTCATTATAGAGTGAAAAAATCAAGTCAAATAAAGGGCCATAATTCTGTACTAAATGAGGCATCAACAATGTGTGAAGTAGAATGGCATAAGGTAATCAGTTGTTATGTGTACATGAAGTTTCGGAACATGTTTGAGAACAAATGTGTTAACAGTCATTATACAATATTAGAATGGAACATTCTACGTGAAACAAAGGGCCATAATTCTGTAATAAATTAGGCAATCAATGATGGGTAAATGTAGAGGGACATAAGATCATCAGTTGTTATTTGTACTTGAAGTTTGGTAACAATGAATTCGAAAATGTTTGAGAAAAAATGTGTTAACAGTCATAATACAACATTAGAATTGAATATTCTAAGTGAAACAAAGGGCCATAATTCTGTAATAAATTAGGCAATCAATGATTGGTTATGTAGAGGGACATAAGGTCATCAATTGTTATGAGTATATTCAAAAGTGGTCGCTGTATATATGCTTCTGTTGTCTGATGTATGTTTAGATAATGAAAACAATATTCTTTGTCAATGATAATTAAGGTGTAATAACAAAAGGTTGTATGGATATAGTTTAAAACGGCATGACATATATAAAGGTAGTTGTTGACATGTACACGTCGACATATATCTTTGTTTTTACGGAAGATGTAATAAATTGAATGACCATAACCGTTTTTGTCTCGCCCACGGTAGTGGGTAGCGAGACATAGCAGTCACTCGATTTTTTATGAAACTTTGTCAAATGCTTCGTTGGGTACATCATCACGCCAAAATTACCAAGGTCTAGATCATATTTTGCGTTATTTTCCCAAACCTTTGCCTTGGTTAGGTAACTTCACCTTGATTAGGTTACTTAACCTCAGTTAACTGTATACATGTGATTGCCTCATTTTTTTATTTGATACTTGGTCATATGTATTGTTGGCATTGGTGGACATCACTGAACGACACAAATTACCAAGGTCAAGGTCATATTTTGCTTATTGTCCCCAAACTTAACCTTGGTTAGGTAACTTAACCTCAGTTAACTTTATGTGATTGCCTCATTTTACGTCTTTGATACTTGGTCATATGTGTTATTGGCATTGGTGGACATCGCTGAACGACAAAAAATGCCAAGGTCAAGGTCACGTTTTGCGTCATCAGTTTTGTTAGGTAAGTTAACTGAGGTTAACTTTTTTTCTGATAACTTTAATTTCTTTGTTTGATACTTGGTCATATGTATTGTTGGCATTGGTGGACATCACTGAACGACAAAAAAATACCAAGGTCAAGGTCATATTCTGCATTATTTTCCCCAAACCTTTGCCTTGGTTAGGTAACTTCACCTTGATTAGGTAACTTAACCTCAGTTAACTGTATACATGTGATTGCCTCAATTTTTTTATTTGATACTTGGTCATATGTATTGTTGGCATTGGTGGACATCACTGAACGACACAAATTACCAAGGTCAAGGTCATATTTTGCTTATTGTCCCCAAACTTAACCTTGGTTAGGTAACTTAACCTCAGTTAACTTTATGTGATTGCCTCACGTTACGTCTTTGATACTTGGTCATATGTGTTGTTGGCATTGGTGGACATCGCTTAACGACAAAAAATGCCAAGGTCAAGGTCACGTTTTGCGTCATCAGTTTTGTTAGGTAAGTTAACCTCAGTTAAAAAAAATTTCTGATAACTTTAATGTCTTTGTTTGATACTTGGTCATATGTATTGTTGGCATTGGTGGACATCACTGAACGACAAAAAAATACCAAGGTCAAAGTCATATTCTGCATTATTTTCCCCAAACTTAACCTTGGTTAGGTAACTTAACCTTGGTTAGGTAACTTGACCTCAGTTAACTTTATGTGATTGTCTCACTTTATGTCTTTGATACTTGGTCATATGTTGGCATAGGGAAAACCTTGAAAAATGTTCTTCTCTAAAATCTCAAGGCACAGAGCTTTCATATACAACCTGTAGTAACAGTTATGATTCACTACCAAGTTTGTTTAAATGATGACCCTGTGGTGAAATTCGACCCAGGAGTCACAGTTTTACATAATGTTGTATAGGAAAATCTTAAACAAATCTTCTTCTCTGAAACTACATGAGCTAGAGGTTTAATATTACGCATTTACCATTAGTCCTCTACCATGTTTTAAATGGCGACCCTAACGTTAAATTTGACCACGCCCCAGCGATCACTTGTTTTACATAGATTTATATAGAAACAAAATGAAAAGATCTTCTCCTTAGAGGACACAATTTATAGAGCTCTCATATATTGCATGTAGTATGAGAGGTACAGCTAGAGGTCTAATATTGTGCATGTACCATAAGCTTATGATCCTCTATCAAGTTTGTTCAAATCGTGACCATGGGGTCAAATTTGGCACCACCGCAGAGGTCATGTGTTTTACACAAACTTGGAAAAACCTTAAAATAGTTAACTTTCTTCTCTGAAACCACAGTTATACACTCACTGAGCATAAAGTGATGGATACATCCATCCAACCAGTATCGGCCCCACTAGGGACATGTAGCAAATTGGTCTTAACTTGGAAACCGTTGAGCTCCCCACCATATAACCATATGTATGTTATACGCAATGTGAGAATATGGACGATTCCGGAACTGCTCTGCGCAAAGTAAGAATTCTTAAAATGCCCGACGATTCCGGAATTGTGCAAGGGGTTAAACGATATAAAATATGCACCAAGTGTCGGCGCAATTTGAGAATGTTTTGCGCAAAGTACGAATTTGTGTTGGGATTTAAAAAGGAATATAGTGTTTTGAAACCTATTTATTTCTATTTACATATGCTTAATTATTTCATCCGTCTGTTATAAAAGATAAAATGTATAAACAAAATCATAGTTTGGTTTGGTATGAACTTACTTATTGAGAAATAAGTTGAAGCCCTCAAACAATAAAGCGCCGATTTATATTGCTGAAATAAAGATACATTCTGGCCTAGAAAATATAAACAAGTGAAGCACAGTGGTGCAATTCACCATTTTAATGAACTGAAGTTTCAAAGCTTTCCGGCAATTCGTTTTTGAGAAATGAGGAAAAACAAAAACTTTAACCAAAAACGTTTACCAAAACGTCAAAATACGTAGACGGACGGACGGACAGAAGATAGACGGAAATCGCCAAATTATAAGCCTGGATTTGCTAAGCAATCCGGCTAAAAATAAAAAGCAAAACGCGACACAGACAATAATATTTCTAATAACAGGTCAAATAGGGCATTCAATATATATTTTAGAGATTTCACTATGATCTCTATATACAAACATGAGACCTTGGTTTTGTGCCATATACATTCGTATATACTTGCATATACAAAAGAAGACAAATATTGAACATCTGTCAAATAACAAACACGTCAATTGCTCAGTAAATGCATCAGGTGTTAAAGCTACAACTACTACTACTAATTGCAATTGCATGTTTTAATCATATGTATTAACGTATTATACTGATGAGGTATACCACTGTATTAAATGTCATACGGTCTTATTGTCCAGAACATCTGTCATCTGCCACCTGTACTAAAAACAATCATTTACACATACCGTTTGAGAACAAATTACCAGTTTATGGTATTGCTATTAATGACATTTGAATATTTGAATGATACTTAATAAATAGTGGATATTAATATACATTTTATAGACAATGAGGAGATAAACACACGTTGCATCACGCGTCTACTTGCAATTTAAACATACGTTATTGCTTTTATATTATATATATAAAGCAAAATGTTTGAGTACAAGTTCTTCCAGCATTATCAACGAAGGCCTTTGCCGTCAGTATTACAATTAACCACTAGAACCCAAACGTCCCTACTGTGTGCTAATTACTACTGTGCGCACGGAAGATTCCGGAATTGAGCCGCGCATTTTGAGAATTCCGATAATGCCGCGCGTTTTAAAATTTCTTACTTTTCGCAGAGCAATTTTGGAATTGACCATATTCTCATTTTGCGCATAACATATACACTCACTGGGCATGAACAGGCGGATACAACCATCCCACCAGCATTAGCCCCGGGATCCGTCCCCACCCCTTCGGGCATAGTACACAACCCTTGGGACATAGTACCTGTGTCATAACGTGGCAACCATGGAGATCCCCACCATATACACCTTAACGCGTGTGCAGGAATTTGTGATATTGCACCATCGACTGCGTGATCTCATTCTGTTATGAATTATAATTTTTTTTTAAACAGTTTTCATCTTTGCGAAGATATTCAGGTGAGCTTTTCAGTGCCATTTTGGTCCTCTTGTTTAATATTCCACATGCTTGTAGATGGGCCGTGAATCCAACAATGGCTGTGCTTGCATCTTTTGTTGCTACAGAAGCGAACATGTCGGCATATGTATCTTGTCCAGATAAGAATGTGTGACGCAATATTTCAGTCAACTTAACGTGATCTCAACATAATTTAAGTCGTCATGCGACATTTTATGTCATCAAGTCGCTGTGTGGATGTTGTGCAAACAATATATTCAACTTATGCCGTTTTTTATTAAGTCGTTCGAAATATTGCAGTATATCAACATAGATTATGTCAACATAGAATTATATATCGTGACATGTCGTTCTATTTATGGTCATAAACACACATCATCTGAGGGGTACATTAAAGCTTCCATACATGTGCCTGTTTAAAGGTCAATGAAAAAAGCTTATATGCATTAGTACGCTAATGTATATAATATATAAATAGTAATCTACCTCACATCCAACTACTATATATGTATCTGTATGGTTACGAAGTAGGACCAATTGATACTGCTATATAACTTAGGGTATATATGTTTCCTTGTGTTTCAGGTGTGTCATTGTTTATAGCGGCAACTTTAGGACTGGTGTCTCTCGTGTTCGCTAAGCGTAACAATGATGAGGACCAATCAGCTACCTTTATGGATAAAGACCAATCAACTATCTTTATTAAAGATGCTTCTGCCTCGCAGGAAATGATACAATGTCCCAATCAAGAATAACAAACGCCAATTCCGCATTACTCCTATGCATAATGTCTCTAGCTATGGGGACGTAGATACTCGACTATATCAGACCAACTCGCCTTGCGAATATTGAGAAAATGTTCACCTCTTCGGAGCTTTCAAAACTCTCAATAATACATACACCATGTATTTATTATTTGATGACAACATTCCTTTTAAGTTAATGCAGAATAAAACGATGTATCAATGTCAACAAAACTACGAGCTAGATAGTAGAATTTGGGACCAACGAGCCCAATATAGGTGGCTTTGAAGTAGAATACCGCTTAAGCCGGTGCTAGTGGGGCGTGAGAAGTGTTGCTTCTTACATTACTGCTCATGAACAAAACTGAGTCTGCTGCTTTATTCTCTTAATTGTGTTTTGTTGCTCCCAAAGGATCACCGTTATCAGTATTTATTTGCTTTATTTACTGAATGTTTTTCGACTGTTTTCTATTGCTGTGTGGGAGAGGGTATTTAATTTACATAATAAGAAATATCGTATGCAAGATACATAAATTTATTAATACAAACATACTATGTATAGAGTACAGTATTTTATTACCGTAAAATATAATGCCATGGTTGAAAAAAGGAGTAATAGATCTGCTCGGTCTTAGACAGTGTCGTTCGATTTAATTAATGAATTCGATTGGACTGGAAAACTCTACGACTTGGATCAGGGATACAATCTATACATCGGTTCTCAGCATACGAATACAGCTGGCTCCAAATCGGTATCGTCACTGATTATTGGACCAAGTCGTAGAGTTTTCCAGACCAATCGAATTCATTAATTAAATCGTAATGATCATGCATATTTACATTGAATATGAAGCTGTTATTATAATATGATAGTTTTATTGCCGGAGCCTCAAAGGCTACTCAGAAAGCTGCGATGGGTGTTGGACTGAGAATCAACGTGATTTTACTGTTTATATAACAACTGTATTTCAGTAAGAATACCGGGGTATACAGGCATTTTATCAATTTTAAGGATACAAATTATCTGCGTATACGTGTAGAACTGGTTTTAACTGATTTTTCCTAAAATAATTAGATACCAATTTCAGGGATACAGTCTATACATCTGTTCTCAACATACGAATACAGCTGGTTTCAAAACGGTATCGTCACTGATTATTGATTGATGTTAAACTTTATTAAGGGGACAAACGGCAATCTTGATGTTTTAAAAGCTCGCGGCGCCCGTTAGTTTTTCTACATAACATGCATTTGTTCAATAATTAATTATAAGAATAATATAAAGGAAATTGTGTTTGAATATTACTAACTGTTTGCGTGTACAGCTATATATGTATCTCTTTTTGGTGCTGTCTGATTTTAAAATAAGCAACATCTCTTCAATCATTAAACAGAGTTGATGAAACTTTAACTGAAGCATCTTCTAAAGAGTTTGAATAGGTCTGCTCCATTGCTACTTATTTCTCTTGAACTACTGATCAGATTTCAATGATACAATACATCTAATATTAAACCATTTCTTCTAATGTAAATATACATTGCTAAAAACTGAGATTAACTTCACATACGGTAATCTTTCAATCCAATTGCTAGTATATTATCATTAAGTTGTCTTTTTGTTTATAACTATGATAAATTACCAATTCTTCATATTCTAACCATGATATTTTCCCAATTCCTCACATTCTAATCATGAAAACAACATTCTATTTAGTGATCCATTACACAAACTATTCAGATGTCTATCATATTCATATTATAACATTATACAACACCGATGCCAAAATTAAAAACAAGTTCATTTTGTCTCATGATGACTATAGTTTATTTAGACCTCAAATCTGTCATGATAAATGTGCTTTGATTGTTGACAAATACAAATTAAAACAAAAACTTTCTAAGATCTACACAATGTTCGTTTATTTTTTATCATACTCATTTCCCTTACTTTTTTCTCGTGTAACGCAGTGTTTAGACCGGCTTGTGATACTTTGTATCACTGTTTTCTTGTTCGTATTTGGATTGACACCAATAATGCTTCCAGATCGCCCCCAACTTCCCTTGAAGGTGTAGCACATCTACTGCATCACAGGAGGCATCGGCCTGGGGTATACTGGCGGCCAGTTAATAAGTAGCATTTCTTTTTGTTAAAAAACACACACAAAAATCTAATTATAAGAGCCGTTTTTTGTTTATATCACATTGCTGATCAATTTTTGTTGTTGACATTTTTGAAGTATTGTCTTGTTAAAACTGAGTTTTGGTTGTTTTTGCTGATATGGAAATAACCACATGAATATAGTATGTTGACGTCTCTGTGTTTGTGCTTTTAAAGGGAGCATTCACACATGAGTCACGTTCTTTCTTAAAAGATACATGGCCATCACTTCATTGTGGATCCTTTGGCAGCACTTGGTCTATTTGTGATGGGAATGTAAGTTATACTTTTTAAAATTAAGCCTAGATATGTATGACAACATTACATTTAAATTTCAAAACATAGTATTACACATTTTGTACAGTATGTATTGATTGCCGTTGCAGGAACCCAAAAGGTAACCCGGCACAAAAGGTCTCCCCTTGCCTAAAATGTACCCTTTCTGCCCTAAAGGTAACACGCTTTTTAAATTTACCAGGTACATATAATAAATATAATATTATTCAAACTCGCTGCCGAATGGGTAAACCCCTTATCGATTTGTTATGTATTAATCTCTTGATATTTCTTCATCGTTCTCTGTATGTGTTTCCATCAAAGCGTTTGTGCAAACATGTAAGTGCAATTTTGATTGTTTTTGCTGGGCGTGTGTGTCTTTAAGTCCAGTCGTCCGTTCGTCCGTAAGTACGTGCGTCTGTCTGTATGCATATCTGCATGTGCGGAATAGGGAAAAAAATATAATAATACTAGCTTTAGAGAGATATATCTGTAAGATTACTGAAATATATATATATATGGCTGAACGACATATATCTATTCGTTAACAATATATCTCTTAATGCTAGAAAGATATCTATGTATCTTAGATACAAGATATTTTCTTAAGATTTTTTTATAAAGATTGTTTATTTTTCACTAAAATGATAATTCAAGACAAACAGATATGTTCTACTGCTCAACCTTTTTTTTTACACTTGTAGATTTCTTTCGAAACAAGTAAACAAATATATATAGGTCACCAGGATTCTAATGAATTTATATTAAAACAACTATTTGTTTTCTATAGTAAAATGATACATTTCGTTTTCCTAATAACACAAAATGGCCACAAACGCCCGAAAAAATATGTAAAAAAGTAATTTTGCTGAAAACTTGATATGTTGGCGTCTTAATCCAACATTATATCATTATTTACTATAATTAAAAACAAGAGCTGTCGGAGAACAGCGCAGCTCGACTATTCGATTTTTCAGAGAATAATACATTATATAGCTAGTATATACCATCAGAAAACAAGGCTAAAACAATGTGTGGTGGGGTTGGGATCGCAACATAGCTATGTGTAAGAATTGACGAAAACTGCACAAAAATATGTAAAAAAAAAAAAAATGAAAAGAAAATCGAGTTTTCAGTGGGGGTTGGGGGTTGGGGGTGGGGGAATGGGGAGATGCGGGGGTGGGTGGGTGGGGAGTGGGGGTGATGAGGGCAACATATATGTGTAAGAAGCTATGTAAGAATTCACCAAAACAACACAAAATATGTAAAACAAGAGGCCCAAGAGGGCCTGTGGACGCTCTACTCGCTAATATGGCTCTTATAACATCAATGAAGCGAGTGACTATCATCTTAAAGAGGCAAAATATAGCATTTTTAACTAAACCAAGGGCCATAACTCCGCTGTTACTAGTCCGATATGGCTGGTTTTCGAACTTGTCCGAGCTTTCATTGATATTAACAATGTGGTAAAGCTTGGTAAAGATAGGATGAAAAACGAAGGCCCTATCGTCTTAACGAGGTAAATAATAGCAATATAGCGTTTTTAACTAAATCAAGGACCATGACTCCGCTCTTACTGGTCCGATTTGGCTGGTTTTCGAACTTGTCCGAGCTTTCATTGATATTAACAATGTGGTAAAGTTTGGTAAAAATAGGATGAAAAATGAAGGCCCTATCGTCTTAACGAGGCAAAATATAGCAATATAGCATTTTTAACTAAATCAAGGGCCATAACTCCGTTGTTACTTTTCCGATCTGGCTGGTTTTCGAACTCTCCAAGCTTTCATTGATATTAACAACCTGTTAAAGTTTGGTAAAGATCGGATGAAAAATGAAGGCCCTATCGTCTTATCGAGACAAAAGTTAACGACGGACGGACGGACGACGGACAACGGACGACGGACGGACGACGGACAACTCGGCATCCTATAAGCTCTGCTGGCCTTCGGCCAGTAGAGCTAAAAATAATAATTAAAAATCGAGTTTTGAGTGGGGATGGGGGAGAGGCGGTGGTGGGGAGGGCAACATATATGTGTAAGAAGCTATGTAAGAATTGACCAAAACAACACAGAAATATAGTAAAACAAAATAGAAATAAAAATATTTCGAGTGGGGTTGGAGTGGGGGGAGGGTGTGTGTGTGGGGGGGGGGGGGGTGGGGGTGGGGGGTGCAAGATAGCTATGTGTAAGAATTGACAAAAACAACACAGAACTATGTAAACAAAAAAACAAAATCAAGTTTTGAGTTGGGGTGGGGGGGGGGGTGGGGGGGGGGGGTGGGGGTGGGGGGGGGTGGTAGGTTTGGGGGGGGGGTGGAGAGGCAGCGAGCTGGGATTGACGGGGCAAAATATATGTGTAAGAAGCTATGTGTAAGAATTTACCAAAACCACACAGAAATATGCAAAAAAATAAAAATAAAAAATTCGAGTGAGTGCGTGTGGTGGTGTGGGTGGGTGGGTGGGTGGGTGGGGGGCTGTGGAGAGGCAGGTTGGTGGTGGGGAGGGAGCAACATATATGTGTTACAAGCTATGTGTAAGAATTGACCAAAACAACACAAAAATATGAAGAAAAAAAAAAAAAAGTTTCGAGTGTGTGGTGGGGGCTGGGGTGGGTGGCTGGGGTGGGGAGGCAGGGGGGAGGGTCAACATGTGTAATAATTGACAAAAGCAACACAGAAATATGTAAACAAAAATTAAAAAAAATAAAGTTTCAAGTGAGGTTGGGGGGAGGGGGTGAGAGGCGGGGGTGGTGGGGGAGCGGGCAACACATATGTGTAAGAATTGACTAAAACAACACAGAAATATGTGGAAAAAAAAAAACAATATAGAGTTTCAAGTGTGTGTGTGTGGGGGGGGGGGGGGGGGTGAGTGGGGTGAGAGGTGGGGGGGGGGAGGGGGCAACATATTTGTGTAAGAATTGACTAAAACTGCACAGAAATAGTAAAAAAAAGAAGAAAAAAAGGTGTGTGGAGGGGCGGGGTGGGAGTGGGGGCGGGGGAAGGGGTGGAGGAGGGAGCCCATGAAGTATGAATAAGATGCATATTGTTATAAGAAATGCCAAATCAAAGTTATAGATATATACATGCTTACATGCAAACCTAGATCTGCCTTTATTGCACATTTCATGGGCCATCACAAATTTAGTTCAGCTAGGACAAGAAATGTAAGAGATATAGACCTGTAAACACAGCTTACACGCAAAATTTGATGCGAAACAGACACATTTTAAGGGCTATCAGAATTTGGGTTCCATGGGAGCCCATGGGTTACAGGAACCAAAATTGCTTATGCAGCCCTTAAGGTAATGCTATAAGGAAGCCGTGACCAAATTTGGTTGTGCTGGGATAAGAAATGTAAGAGATATAGACTTGTAAACACAGCTTACACGCAAACCTTGATGTGAGACGCCGACGCCGACGCAGACGCCGACGCCGGGGTGATTACATAAGCTCTCTTATTCTTCGAATAGTCGAGCTAAAATTTAAACAATTCTGTTAAACTTGAAATTGTCAAAACTTGTTAAAATATATCTTTCTTACTTACAATGATATCTGTCTGGCTTAATGAAATATCTTGGGTTAAGAAATACGTGGGCTTATGTCGTTCCAACATTAAGAGATATCACAACATTAAGAGATCTCTTGTTAAGAAAAAACAGAGAAGTAAAAAAAATTAAAATAAATAAAATAAAAAAAAAGATATTTTCGTAGGGCTTTTATAGAGATGTCTCTCTAACTGAAAGTGATATCAGCGGCATAGCTCGTGATCTCTCTAACTGAAAGTTATATCAGTATAGCATGGCATAGTCAAATACCTATGTGAGAAGCATGGGCAATTAAAAACTAATTGAATCGAATGTTGTTTAACGGCTCATCAACACAGTATAGGTTATTTAGAGCCGCTCCAATGAGAGGGGAAGGATACATATGAATATCTCTCATTATCGAATAGATTCCTATGGTTCTTTAACGTGCTCGGAGGATAGACCGATACACGGGAACGCCCGATTTATGTCCCCATCCGACGGACGAGGCTAAAGGAAAGTGTATTGCCCAAGAACACACCGACGAAACTCAGTGGCACAACGGAGGATTGAACCCGGGGCCTCCGGTTACAACATTGCCGCGCTACCAACTGCGCCACGCCAGCCCTCAATTAAAAACTAAACAGATAGATTATGGTCTCATCGAGTTGGTTTATTTAAACATAGAGGTGTTTAAATCAACCAACGATATTTGTTTTGTAGCATTCTGTTATACTCTAACTTCCGGAAACATACAAGTCATTCTGACAGGTGTTATTTTCAGATTTAAAACTGTGCAAAGGAAATGTCAGCAACAATTCTACAATTAAAAAAATCATTAAACGTGAAGTGTGTGTGTGTGCGTGTGTGCGTGCATGCGTGCGTGCGGATGGATGGATGGGTGGTTCGGTGTTGGTAACCTCTCCCTCACCCTCACTCACCCGTTGAGTACTTGGAAAATGGAAAATGAGCATTCTATGCTCCTGTCTCTCTATCTTAAAGAGATATCTTTCTATGCTATAGAGATATCCTTCTATGTTAAATATTTCTTCGTTAAAGAGATACCTTACTATCTAACTAGGTATCTTGTTTTGAAATAACTTATTTCGCTTTCCATAAAAGCCACGTGTCTTTCCCCATTGTGCCCATCGAGGAGAAACGTTTGTAAAGAACGGGGTTTTCCGCGATATGAAAGAGGGAAGAGTTGAAATCCCTGCATGTGGCATATGCCCAAGCATAAATTATGTATTAAATAGTAAACATACATGATACTTATTTATAGTTTGAAGTTATAGTGTTAGAAAGTAATTAATGCAATGTCTGTCGTCGAATGACTAGTGTCGGATTCGCAGTGGGTGAGGGAAAAATCAGGTACGTTCTCCATTCATGTATCCCGGTGTTTTAGGGAGGATATAACCGTATTCATTATTCAGCTTCTTCTTTTAAGGTAAGTTATATTTAATAAGGACAAACATGATACGATTTGGAACGGAATATGAGGTGGTGTTTTTCTAAAAAACGAATAATTAGTTTGTATTCTTGTCTAATCAAAAATAAAACACCGTCTTGATATTTAATGCGTATGTGTATACGCTAATTTCTGGCTTAGTTTTGTTTTCTATTATTTAGGAGATCTACTAAATGTGTTATTCGTGTTGAATGGTGTTTTAAGTCATTTTAGCATATGCTAGGCCATAGTGACGGTCGTTTTTTTTGTGTGTTAGAAGCAGACCACCCCATTTTTCCTTGGTAGAACTAGTACTCTATCATCCGTAAAAATCGACATGTTCTCACTTGACAAACCGAGATCCCAGTGGAATTCGGAGACGTTTTAGACGCAGTGTCTTTATTATCCCTGCCACGGATGTGCTTAAATAGTGTGTGTCGGTGGGTTGGGTGGCGGGTGGGGGGAGGGGGGAGGGGGAAGATGGAGATCGGTGGGGTAGGGGGGACAACAACAAATTAAAAACCCAACAGTTTTTAAATAATAAAACAATAGTAATTAAAGACTTCAACACATAGTTCATAATATAGGATTTTGAATGCGTTATTTACACATTTTCTGTGGGAAATGGGAAATAATGAGAGGGAGATGGGAATGGAGGGCAGGTTGGAGATCAGACCAAGCTATGTTATTAAAAGTATTAACGAATAAGACAGAATACGTATTCGTTGTACATAGTCACTGAGTGCGTTGTGCGTACAGTCACTGCGCTAGTGGACTGGAAGATAATTCAAAAGTTGGCTTCCAATACAAACCACAGGAAAATGTTGTTCTGCGCCAGTTTTGGAGTTAGTTGTTAGAAAGGGCACGTGGTGCAGCACACCCTAGTCCAACTATATAACTTTATGCTATTATATTATAAACATCATTAAAACTAAGTTTGTATTGGAATTTTCATATACGAACGACTACTGGTCATTTGAAAGTAACCATAAAGCAACCAATTATTGGAAGCGGATTTAATTACGTACTCCCATGACTGTCTTAGATTTATTCTCAGAAATACACAAACTATCTTACAAACATAATTTCGATCAGCGAGTTCGTAAACTGTCGAAGTGTTTGACGGTAACGTTGTAACATGCACCTTTCATCTGTCTAATATGCTCTTAACTTCCAGTCTTGGAAGCAACTGTAGATATTGTCATAGATGTAGGAACAGGAGTGGGGCATTTGTTATTGTATATATAAAACACAATTTAAAAAGTAAACAGGAAGGACTCAGCCCAATACACCATTTTGACTCAGCCCAATACACCATTTTGACTCAGCCCAATACACCATTTTGACTCAGCCCAATACACCATTTTGACTCAGCCCAATACACCATTTTGACTCAGCCCAATACACCATTTTGAATATTCTTTAATGTATAGCACATGCTTGTGTTTTAAAAACAAATATGCGAAGGATAACATAGTTGAGTTTTTAAGGTCTCTCGGTGTATAGTCATTTACTTATACGTCACTATTAAAGGACGGGAATATGTCATATACTGGATTAAAAGTAATCTGAACAAGAAGCAGTCTGAGAGACAGCCATATCCCCCGCCGCAGTCTGAGAGACAGCCATATCCCCCGCCGCAGTCTGAGAGACAGCCATATCCCCCGCCGCAGTGTTTTTTTTCTATGTAGCTGTAGAACCCATGATTGGGTGCTTTGTTTAAAGGAAGTTTATCAGTGTACATAAAGCAGAAAGTAAAATGAACAGGAAATGTAAGTATATAACTACACAAGGCAGTAACTCTAATTTCAATCTGAGAGTTATTATTACTGCATTCTGCACTTCCTCTCATTGCCCTCTATCTTTGTGTGAAGTTTCATTCCAATCCCATTAGTAGTTATTAAGCTATGCAGCCGACAAGAATAATAAAGAAGTATAAAATAACAAAGGGCAATAACTCTTATTTAGATAAACATAGTTTTGGTTCTTGCATTCTCCACATCGTCTTGTTGCTCTCTGTCATTGTGTTTCATTGCAGATCCATTAGTAGTTTTGGAGCTATGCTTTGGACAAGAATTTTAAGTATAGAATTGCAAAGGTGAATAACTCTATTGTCCATGAAGATGGAGTTGTGGTTATTGCAATCTTCACTTCATCTACTTGCCCTCAATCATTGTGTGATGTTTCACTCCAGTTTATTTGTTTTCAAGTTATGAAGCGGACACAAATTATAACATTACAAAGAGCAATAACTCTCAATTAAATAAAGACAGGGTTATGGTTCTTGCATTCTTCATTTACTCTAATAGCTTTCCATCATTATAGCCTTCCATCATTGTTTGAAATTGTATGGCAGTCCCTTTGTAATTTTCATGTTATGGAGCAGACACAAATTATAAGTATAAACTTACAAAGGGCAATAAATCTAAATTAAATGAAGAGAGAGTTATGGTTATTGCGCTCTGCACTTCCTGTCATACTCTCCGTTGCATAGGTTATAAACTACTATGTAATATTCTAACGTATTTGGAACGAAGTGGTAAATACGTCCGCTGACTGGGGAGCGTATCCTCTCATTGCCTGTTATCATTGTGTGAAATTTCATCGCAGTCCCATTAGTAGTTTTCCAGTTATGGAGCGGACACGAATAAGTATAACATTACAAAGGGCAATAACTCTAATTTAAATGAAGACAAAGTTATGGTTCTTGCATTCTGCACTTACTCTCATTGCCCTCTATCATTGTGTAAACTTGCATTGCAGTCCCACAGGTAGTTTTCAAGTTATGGAGCGGACACAACTTATAAGTATAAAATTACAAAGGCAATAAATCTAATTTAAGCAGAGTTATGGTTATTGCGCTATGCACGTCCTCTCATGGCCCTCTAGCATTGTTTAAAATTTCATTGCGGTCCAATTAGTAGTTTTCGAGTTATGGAACGGACACGAATTATAAGTATAAAACTACAAAGGGCAATAACACTAATTTAAATGAAGGTATAGTTATGGTTCTTGCGCTCTGCACATACTCTCATTGCCATCTATCATTGTGTGAAATTTGATTGCAGTCCCATTAATAATTTTCGAGTTTTTGAGCGGACACGTAAACGGACATACGGACGGACGGATGGACGGAGGGCATTACTATATTCCCATTCCGCTTGCGGCAGCGGGGGATACATACGTCAAAATACAATCTTACAACTGAATCAAGCCATTTAAAAGAAGATACTCGGCTAGGATCAGCATGCACTGAATACTTACGAACATATTCACGTATGTACACATTCTCTTTGATACGTCATATATGTAGAGGAAGTGAACATGAAGTCGAAGCCCGATGTTTAGTCTGGACGACAGTCAACTATGTGAACTCATCGGAGGGTGCGGTTGGAGGATGTCAGCAACCCGCTTGCCCGTTGTCTAAGTGAAAATCTAATGCTATCCTAAAACAGGATGCATGTTGTATTTTAAAGGGTAACACTTGACAGGTCATTTTAGCAGGATGTACCCCACATCAGTAGCAGTGTAGTACCGCGACACTTAGCAGGATGTACCCCACATCAGTAGCAGTGTAGTACCGCGACACTTAGCAGGATGTACCCCACATCAGTAGCAGTGTAGTACCGCGACACTTAGCAGGATGTACCCCACATCAGTAGCAGTGTAGTACCGCGACACTTAGCAGGATGTACCCCACATCAGTAGCAGTGTAGTACCGCGACACTTAGCAGGATGTACCCCACATCAGTAGCAGTGTAGTACCGCGACACTTAGCAGCTGTAGGAAACCAGATAAAGCCATCAGTGCATTTCTGCAGCGATCTACACACAACCATTGAAAAAACACATTACACTCCCAATGGAGATACAATGGCGCATTCATTAGCCCAAAAGCCCACATTATACGAATCTGGTGAACATCGATAATTCCAACACGGGGTTTAACCCTTAACCCGCTACATATATATAATGGACTGTTATTTCTTTTAATTAAGACCATTCCATTTATGTGACAAAGGGGTGTTTTGAGGAAAATGACTGATCAGCAGCCGGGCATTGTAAATCATGATCAAACTGCTCTGGGTTTACAATGGACGAAGGCTATTATAGTCGTGCTTAGCGGGTTAAGGGTTAAATGTAAATGCACTGGTGAAGCGCGGAGGTTGTGGGAACATGGCTAAACATGTACGTACAAATGCGTATTATGGGAGTTAATACATGACTTGTATGCGTAAATCTATTATGATAGTAACTACACATTAAATAGGGGTATACATGTATAAATAACATCAACGTATTACACAACATATGTATATGGTCTAGTCATTTGGACATACGAAGATGTAGGAAAGATTGGCTCAGTGGTTAGAGGCTCTAGACATAAAATGATATTTTCCCTCATCGGCAGTAACTAATATTTTCAATTAGATCTACATCTACATGTAGATCTATAACAAATACATGTAATTAAAATGAATTGAATTGAATTGGATTTTATAGTCGCACCAACAGCTAAGGTCATATGGTGACTTTCCAGCTTCCACTGGTGGAGGAAGACCCCAGGCGCCCCTCCGGGCAATTTTCGTGCACGGGCGGGCACCTGGGTAGAACCACCGACGTTCCGCAAGCCAGCTGGATAGCTTCCTCACATAAAGATTCCTAGTAATTAAAATGAATAACAATAAATGAATAACAACAAAACATATACAAAAACATGTTTATATAAAATTAAAAAGTTTGAAATATTATTTCTAGTCTACAAGTTGAGCTATTTTCTCGATAGGCCTTACCAATTTGTGAAGAATTCAGACATACATACGCATCAATAGATATATACTACGACGGCCCATTTTACTAACTTTTATTTCACTCCAGAATTTCGAATTCCGAATTATGTAAATCTTTTAAATATCTGGTACTGTACATTGGAAATCCCAGGGGTCGTGAGTTCCAATCTCACAGGAGGCATATTTTTTTCTTTTTTATGCCCCACGAAGGGTGGCATATACAGTAGTAGTCACACTGTCAGTCAATCCGTCCGTCCGTCAGTGCGTTCGTCCTACAATCTTGTCCGGTAAATAACTCTGACATTTATGGATGGAATTTCAAATAACTTGGCACAAATGCTCACCACAAGTACTGAATTCAGAACTACAACAAACGCGACATTGTAAGCCTTATGTGGCTGGCTGGCATGAGCCGATATGGGGTGGCTGAATTTCAATCTTCGAAACAAATCCTGAACAGTCTTTCATTGCGGATATCTTTTGTTAATTGTCCATTTGAAAATATATACACTTTTTCACCAAATAAAGGGAATGCAAGTTAAATCATTTAATCTACCACTCTCGGCCTCACCTCGATCTGACTGTTTCTCATGTTGATCCTCAACTAATACCAAACATCCTTAAAAAGGACACCGTTTCGCCTTTCGTTTTTTTGTCTTTCAAGTTAAGGTAAATATGATAAGTGGGGCTTAGTCAAAGGACTTACACGTAAATGTTCATACCGAGTTCCAAAGCAACACCTTTGAATTTACTGAAAATATATATCTTCCCACACTTAAAACCCAAAGAATTAAACCAAGAAAAATTTACTTAGTTATTTTGTCTTTAAATTCAAGGTCATTGTTACTGGTGGGGTGGGGCCTAGTGAAATGTAAGGGGTTACCACCAGTACTACTAAAATTTTTAATTTGCATTTCTTCATAACATAATGCTTTCACATGCTTTATTTCTGGTAGAAATATTCATTTATCGGAAATTCAGAGAGTTTTGAATTTTGACTTAACGCTGGGTTAACAACTTGAACAACTGGGCCCAGCTGGTCAACTTAATTGAAATAGCAAGTTCGAGGAGCTAGTAACTCTTTCTGTGTGGTAACACTGTAACAGCACGCATGTGACGGTGTAGAATATATACTCTGTAAAAGAAGTTTTGGACCATGGCAGTGTTCGAACCCGTACAATGATCGCTGAACCATGGACCATAACCCTTATTATCTCAGTTGATAATTCACAATAGATCAACAATCAACAATAATTATCGTTTACAATGAAAGTTTGCGAAAAAATAATAATCTTTTTATTGGTTACTCGAATGTGTCCGTAACTGTTACTTTGTATGGACTTTGCAACATTTTTTACAGACCCTTTCTGTGTTCGCGATATTTTTTTAAAATCAAATCTTGTTTGGAATTTAATGTTCTGGTACCAAATTAACCGGGTAGGGTAGACCTTGGTTACTAAAAACAGATACTTAAGTTTTGTCCACTAGTTTTATTTTTATATGACTTTATATACCCTGGTCCAAAACATTTTTTATCGAGTATAGTATGTGCACTGTCATGACAGTCGTGGTATAAATTAAACCAAGTCTTTGTAATCTAATTACAAAGTACCCACTAAAACAAATTATGTTTGTGCACGTTGAACTTTGCTAATCTATTTTCTCAAAGTTATTTATAACTATCAATTGCATAAATGAGTTAAATTTGCCGTTTAAAGACCTAAACTTGGCTCTATATTAATTCACCCCCGTAATAATACTGGCCAACGAAAAAGGATGTTGATAATGGCACACTACTTGGAGCGTCATGATCAAATCCTGCCCAACAAAATGAGACCCGTATCGTATCAAAATTTAGCTTTTTTGGTTCTCGTATTCTAAGAGAATTGATTGACACGCTGAACAAAACTCACAGAAAAACGCGTAAAGACGCATGGTAGATATGGCAAAAGAAAAAACGTTTAATACTTCACTGTTTAACATCAAATAAACTATCAAGACAATTAAGATTAACAATGTATATACTCTATACAAAATTAAGTACTGAATGATGAATGTTTCTGTTCACCATGCAGTTCAGACAGCTCTGGTGGACATATATTTGCAAAGTTGTCCACTCGTCAAATGCTTGTTCGAGTAAAAGATTGTAAAAACGATTTAGGGCTATGTTGCATAATTGTGGTGGATGGAAACTGTTTCGAAAAGGGCATCAAGAAAATGGTATACAACATAGCATCGAAGAGAACTGGTGAATGCATGATTGTGTCCTTCGGCAATTCAGGCAGTGGTTTCCAGCTCCTACAAAAATCCTTAAATGGGACATACATGGAAATAAGTAAAACAATATGTCATGTCAACAAGCAAAAACGTATGTCCTATATTTAATGAATACAATACTGATCATGCAATCGTTTCATATTAACTGTTAGGACCTCTATTTTCACTCCTCCATAAACATATTGAAGACATGGTGAATTACGATATGCCGAGGCTATTTCTGATTTTGAACGAATAAATGTAGTGTAAAAGTAACGTTAAGTTTAGGTATTTTAAAAGAAAAGTGCAAAAATCAAGTCACGCGCTCAAATTTCCATTTTAAAATGTTCTTCGTGCGCTTTAAATCTTAAAGTTCTCCAGCCATGTTTTGTTTCATGAACATGTTTATGTTTATTTAAATCGAAATCAATACACAACAATAGATATTTACAATTCACGCATATGTGAAAAGCGAGAATAAGATTTTATTTGATGACGTAGAAAACTTTGAACAGGTAAATTAATCCACAGGTAAATTTATTATCTAGCAATAGTTGTGCAGCTATACAATTCAGATTTACCTCATTTTCCCGTGCAGTCACGCAGTGGTTAAAGTAGTATCTACGTCATGCAAATAATACTTATATTTACATACAACTTAGTAGCGGTTTTACATATATGTGTCTCTCCGGGACTATCAAGAAATGTTCATATGATGTTTAAGAGATAAATTTGCTAATTGATAGTACTACAAAAAGGGTGGCCATTCATCTTTAAACTTAAAACACTCTCTGGATTTAATGTTGAAAGGTTTTGGCAGGCCTACCTTAAAACATTATTTTAGTTTAAATTTGTGAACAGGAAAAGTTGACTACAGTTGAGCTATTTTCAAGATGAGCGTGTAACACATTGTACATGTTTATTTTTCATTATAAGAACGAAGGTTTATAATAAAACATTCACATCTATGGTTTTATGTAACATCAGACAGTATGTCAACCCTTTTCGGCAATAAGTATTGTTCCAGTTTTCCGGGCCATTTTTTTCTTCATATTTACATGGACGCCATGTTGGAAATATGGCAGGCAACAGTCTACCGGAAATGCCGGATGTAATACCCGGAATCGGATTTTTTCGTCGATTTTGCGAGTAAACATTTCGTTTTCTGTAGTCTATAATTACAATGTTTCGGTGCGAAGTACCCGGCCTAGTCTGTAATTTTAAATGGTAGTCCATTCTAGCCCGAATCTGATCACTTTTTCATGAACTGTATGCGCTAGACCTTTCAAACTTTGGTTAAAGTTGTATTTTGGTTCGTACATATGGATGTCTCCTTCATCCTCCATGCATAGGGGAGATAACTTAATAATTTGTGCATTCCATTTTTGCGTTTAGGTTACTTTCTCATGAAATGTATGCGCTAGACATTTTAAACTTTGGTAATAGTTGTATCTTGGATAGCACATCGTTACTTGACATAGGCAATGCGAATGTGACCTTCACCCTCAAAGCAAATGGCAGATACGTCACCTTCTCACGAACTGTAATTATGCACTATATGTTTTAACCTTATACTTTAATATTTGGAAGACAGAGAGCTGTCTTTTGACGTAGTTGTGTCTTGGGTACTGCATCGTTTTGGACAAAGGGGTTTCATCTTGACCTTGACCTACTTTTTGTGTGAAGATTTTTTTATTATTATTATGTTTATATATATTCATAATGTCTTTTTTTTTAAAACAAATTGACTTAAATGTCACATATCAGCAAAATGTAAACTCCGTTGGTTTTAGTTGTTAAACATTTACACACTTTCATTTGAACAAATTTAGAATGGATTCTCTCGAGCATACCATATCATCCCTTATTTGTAAATAGTTTTATCCTTATATATTTACATTAATGTTAAATTACTACTTAATTTCTTTATCTTTCATCAGTTTTTGCGCACAATATGACCTATGTATGTGTCGAACTGCCATAAAACACCATCCACTCCTTCAATTCAATCATTCATTCATTCATTCATTCATTCATTCATTCATTCATTCATTCATTCTCGAACACAGACCTAATAACAATATTAATCTTGTGGAATAAGTAGCTGTTTCTCGCTCATTCTATGCATATATGCTTATTACGTAGCACTACTTGACAATTTATGCCGCTTTTTGATAAAACTTTAACCAAGTTGAAATAAGCACACGGCAGGCGACACACGTATTACGTGGAACACCATTCTAGTTCTTTTTACAGAAATAGATGCAAGAATATGCCATTTGTGTGGTGAATTGCTGGAGACACGGAGTTCACTAAGGCACCAAGAGGACTACCACAAGCAAATGGGGACATGAGTGCCGGTCAGGTGATAATGTTTTATTTCCTCAAAGGTAATGCTTTTAGTTATTGTAAATTAATTAAACTGTATACTTTGATCGGGCGAAAAGAAGGAGACAGGAAAACAAATAGACAGAAATGATAGGACAGAAAGCGTGTTGGGTCTACTTTTGTTTCTGTCAGTAAAGCGACCTTTCACAACAACAACAAAAAATCTAATACCTAGTTTTATCATTTCTGTTTTTTTGTTTTCCTGTCTCCTTTTTCGCCCGATTAAAATATGCTAGATTTTAAATAATTGACAAAAACTAAAACCATAACATTTTAGAAAAGAAAACCTTATCACCTGACCGGCACTCATATGTCCTCTTTTCCTTACGGTAGGTCGTATGGTGCCTTAGTGAACTTCTGAAAGGAGAAAACAACAACAACAACAAAAATACTGTGTATATGAGTTAAATTTCAATCTTCAAGTATTGGTATGTAATATAAATTTACTTAAGGAAAAGAGAAACTCATTTTTTTAGGGCAGTATATATATATGAATTGTTATTTGTTCAAATAATATTTTGTTAATTTACCATTGATCGAACATCGTCACCGATACCCCCACCATAGTTATTTTTGAAAATTATTCTGAAGTAAAGCATTAAATACACAATTTAACAGATGCACGTGATGTACGGGTCGGGGCATATATACTCGGGAACACATGCCAGTTTTTGTCTTAATGCTGTCGCGTGATATCATTTATCAAGAATCCAGCGTTTTTTGTCATTTTAATAAGGGTTTCTTCATGCCACGTTTACGTAAAGAGTTGCGTATGTATTTTCTAGATGCGTCTGTATTTTCTAGATGCGTATGTATTTTCTAGATGCGTGTGTATTTTCTAGATGCGTCTGTATTTTTACAGCTGTATCTGTAAACGGTATAGCTGGAGCTGTATATTTTACACCTGCATTTATAAAATTTTACAGATACACCCGAAAATGTGATTTTGACCCTTATCGTACACCATAAATAACAGACCTAAATACTGTGTACGGAAATAAAAGTATATATATATATTTGATGCACAACAAGAAATTTGATATTAATACAAAGTTGCTTTTCTTTTTTCTTTTAGTATATTATGGGCGAACGAGAACAAGGAGCCTTAGCCTCCGAGAAACGACTAATTATTCCAGAGAATCCATTCAGAATCTGTTTTGTATCAAGGATATAGAAGAACTAATTATACTAATTAAGGCCTTATCCATGGAGCCATATAGGTCGCTCGCTGGTCAGAAAATTACACGTGTTCGTGTGTATATAAATGTTAAACATGCACATTCAGCGAATTACGAGTCCCCTATCTAAATAAGAGCTGTCAAACACAAATTATACACCTACATGTCGTTAGAAAAAGAGGCACCTCTCTCCAGTTGCCTACATACCATTAGAAAAGAGGCACCTCTCTCCAATTGCCTACATACTGTTAAAAAAAGAGGCACTTCTCTCCAATTGCCTACATACTCTTAGAAAAAGAGGCACTTCTCTCCAATTGCCTACATACTCTTAGAAAAAGAGGCACTTCTCTCCAATTGCCTACATACTCTTAGAAAAAGAGGCACTTCTCTCCAATTGCCTACATACTTTTAGAAAAAGAGGCACCTCTCTCCAATTGCCTACATACTGTTAAAAAAAGAGGCACTTCTCTCCAATTGCCTACATACTCTTAGAAAAAGAGGCACTTCTCTCCAATTGCCTACATACTCTTAGAAAAAGAGGCACCTCTCTCCAATTGCCTACATACTTTTAAAAAAAGAGGCACTTCTCTCCAATTGCTTACATACTCTTAGAAAAAGAGGCACTTCTCTCCAATTGCCTACATACTCTCAGAAAAAGAGGCACTTCTCTCCAATTGCCTACATACTCTCAGAAAAAGAGGCACTTCTCTCCAATTGCCTACATACTCTCAGAAAAAGAGGCACTTCTCTCCAATTGCCTACATACTCTCAGAAAAAGAGGCACTTCTCTCCAATTGCCTACATACTCTCAGAAAAAGAGGCACTTCTCTCCAATTGCCTACATACTCTCAGAAAAAGAGGCACTTCTCTCCAATTGCCTACATACTCTCAGAAAAAGAGGCACTTCTCTCCAATTGCCTACATACTCTCAGAAAAAGAGGCACTTCTCTCCAATTGCCTACATACTGTTAAAAAAAGAGGCACTTCTCTCCAATTGCCTACATACTCTTAGAAAAAGAGGCACTTCTCTCCAATTGCCTACATACTCTTAGAAAAAGAGGCACCTCTCTCCAATTGCCTACATACTCTCAGAAAAAGAGGCACTTCTCTCCAATGGCCTACATACTCTCTGAAAAAGAGGCACTTCTCTCCAATTGCCTACATACTCTCAGAAAAAGAGGCACTTCTCTCCAATTGCCTACATACTCTCAGAAAAAGAGGCACTTCTCTCCAATTGCCTACATACTCTCAGAAAAAGAGGCACTTCTCTCCAATTGCCTACATACTCTCAGAAAAAGAGGCACTTCTCTCCAATTGCCTACATACTCTCAGAAAAAGAGGCACTTCTCTCCAATTGCCTACATACTCTCAGAAAAAGAGGCACTTCTCTCCAATTGCCTACATACTCTCAGAAAAAGAGGCACCTCTCTCCAATTGCCTACATACTGTTAAAAAAAGAGGCACTTCTCTCCAATTGCCTACATACTCTCAGAAAAAGAGGCACTTCTCTCCAATTGCCTACATACTCTCAGAAAAAGAGGCACTTCTCTCCAATTGCCTACATACTCTCAGAAAAAGAGGCACTTCTCTCCAATTGCCTACATACTCTCAGAAAAAGAGGCACTTCTCTCCAATTGCCTACATACTCTCAGAAAAAGAGGCACTTCTCTCCAATTGCCTACATACTCTCAGAAAAAGAGGCACTTCTCTCCAATTGCCTACATACTCTCAGAAAAAGAGGCACTTCTCTCCAATTGCCTACATACTCTCAGAAAAAGAGGCACTTCTCTCCAATTGCCTACATACTCTCAGAAAAAGAGGCACTTCTCTCCAATTGCCTACATACTCTCAGAAAAAGAGGCACTTCTCTCCAGTTGCCTACATACTCTCAGAAAAAGAGGCACTTCTCTCCAGTTGCCTACATACTCTCAGAAAAAGAGGCACTTCTCTCCAGTTGCCTACATACTCTCAGAAAAAGAGGCACTTCTCTCCAGTTGCCTACATACTCTCAGAAAAAGAGGCACTTCTCTCCAGTTGCCTACATACTCTCAGAAAAAGAGGCACTTCTCTCCAATTGCCTACATACTCTCAGAAAAAGAGGCACTTCTCTCCAATTGCCTACCTACTCTCAGAAAAAGAGGCACTTCTCTCCAATTGCCTACCTACTCTCAGAAAAAGAGGCACTTCTCTCCAATTGCATACCTACTCTCAGAAAAAGAGGCACTTCTCTCCAATTGCCTACCTACTCTCAGAAAAAGAGGCACTTCTCTCCAATTGCCTACATACTCTTAGAAAAAGAGGCACTTCTCTCCAATTGCCTACATACTCTTAGAAAAAGAGGCACCTCTATCGAATTATGCAAGTTATAAAGAAAAAGCATATATGTCCATGAACAATATGAAAACAATGAAAAAGAGGACATTTTAAGAAAAGAAATAAGGGGGACCAGGTGAGCGGGTGGACGTTGAGGATGATGACTGTCATGGGAAACTGTATGCATTGTGTACCCTTAAGCATATTTAAAAAACCCAAGGGCAATAAGTCTGGTGAAACTGATCCGATTTAGCTGGTTTTCAAACTTGTCCGAGCTTTTGATATTAACAATCTGGCCAAGATTGGTAAAGATCAGATGAAAAATATAGGAACAATTGAGGCAACATATAGCATATTGAACTATATCAAGGGCTATAACTTGTTCGATCTAGCTGGTTTCCAAATTTATCCGAGCTTTCATTTATATCTACAAACGGATCAAGTTTCCTAAATATCGGATAACAAAGAAGGCCCTATCTTCTTAACGAGGCAAAAGTTAAGACGACGGACAACTCGCCGTCCCATTAACTCTGCTGGCCAGCTACCTAGTGACAGATCAATGACTTCACATTGATCAAAAGTTAAATATGTTTCAGTAGCATAACATAGCTCGGCGGTGTAATGTATAAAAATACAATCGTATGTACGGACGCGACAGAAACACAAATGAGCAATGGAGATTGGCTTCCCGTAATTCCGATCACACTGAAAAGACAAATAGAAATTGTAAAATCAGTGTTACTGTTCCGATCTGACTGGTTTACGAATTTGTTCGACTTTTTTTTATTGATATCAACAATCTGGCCAAGATTGATAAAGATCGGATGAAAAAATAAAATCCCTACCATCTTAACAAGGCAAACGTAAACGAATGTCGACGACGGATGATGGACGACAAACAACGGACGATGGACAACTAAAGTAAGATAATACAATTGGCCCCCCCACCCCCCACAGACACACCGACTCCGCCCCGCCCCTCCCCACCACTCCCCCGCGTAAACAAATATGTTGAGGAGGACCCATTCTCACACCGCCACCACCCCCTCCCCCATTCCCCCACTCCACCCCCACACTCACCCACCCACATACACACATTTTACACCAATACGTCGGTTGGCGGGGAATGAGAATGTATTTACCAGTACTTTTGAAGTACATATTGTTTTAACAATTGATTGATGGTGGGTGGGTAGGGAGCCAGGATTGAAGAGGGCAGTATGCACCGGAATGTCGTTGCCAAAATAAACCAATACATAATAAAACATGTGTACATTAAGAAATGACAACCTCCACTCCGACCCCCTATATTTATGTAAACACACACACACACATACACACACATACGCGCGCTCGCACACACAACAACAATAACAACCACACACACACATTCCCACCAATTTCTCTTGATCATGGTTGAGGGGGGAGTGGGGATAGTGGCGGGTACCATGTACCATAGTTACATATACATTAAACAAAATAAAAAGTTGCCCAGCCCCACCACCCCAGCACCAACCAACCCACCCCACCACCCCAACTCCATCCAACCCACTCACTAAATTATATATTAAATGGGACATTACCCATTTTAAGGGCTATCATAATTCAGATTCCACATAAGCCAAGGTTACAGAACACAAATTGCTTACACAGCCCTTTAGTTATTACTATATAGAAGCTCATGACCAAATTTGGCTGAGCCAGGACAAAAAATGTAAAAGATATAGAACTGTAAACACAGCTTTCACATAAAACTCTATGTAGTGTAATACAGACACCGCGACAGATGCCGACCGACGGCGTAGCTGGCGCTGACGCCGACACCGACGCCTTAAGATGACTTATTCTTTAGTCGAGCTAAAACAGCACATGCACAACTCCTTCACTGCACTTAATACAAATGCAAATTACATTAATTAACAAGAGGTCAATGACCTTGAAGCTCTACTGATAGATTTTGATAGCTAGATCAGCATTCCTGTGAAGTTTCATAAAAATATGTCAAGTAGTTTCAGAGGAGTAGTCGCTACAAGTTGAAGTTTTTACTATATAACTCTAGGTAAACAAAGATGGCCACTGGCAGCCATGTTTAATGTTGAATCAAAATAATTTTTGACAAGGATCAACATCATGCCATGCTGATCATTTCAGAAAAAGTCCCATATCAATATCTCTTACAGTTTTCAAAAATCTATGTTTAGCCGTGGTGGCCGCCTTGAATTTCCGGGGGACCTGAAATTGTGCTAGGGCCAACTAGACATCAAGAGCAACATTCCTGTGAAGTTTCATGAAAATCCGTCAAGTAGTTTCAGAGGAGTAGTCGCTACAAATATTTACTATACAAACTCTATGTAAACAAAGATGGCCACTGGCGCCCATGTTTAATGTTGAATCAAAATAATTTTCGACAAAAATCAACATCATGTCATGCTGATCATTTTAGAAAAAGTCCCATATCAATATCACTTACAGTTTTATAGAAGTAGTCGCTACAAACTTTTTTTAAAAATCTGTTTTTAGCCATGGCGGCCATCTTGAATTTCCGGCCGACCTAAAAAAAATCTGCGATCAATTAGACATCAAGAGAAACATTCCTGTGAAGTTTCATAAACAATTGTCAAGTAGTTTCAGAGGAGTAGTCGCTCCAAGTTTTTACTATATACATCTATGTAAACAAAGATGGCCGCTAGTGGCCATGTTTAAAGTCGCATCTAAATAAATTTCGACAAGGATCAACACCATGTCATGCTGATCATTTTAGAAAACGCCCCATATCGATATCACTTATAGTTTTCAAAAAGTAGTCACTACAAATTTATTTATTTTAAATCTATTTTTAGCTGTGTCGGCCATCTTGAATTTCCGGCCAGCCTGAAATTTTGCTAGGATCAACTAGACATCAAGAGCAATATTCCTGTGAAGTTTCATGAACATCCGTCAAGTAGTTTCAGAGGAGTAGTCGCTACAAGTTTTTACTATATAACTCTATGTAAACAAAGATGGCCACTGGCAGCCATGTTTAAGGTCGAATGAAAAAATATTCGACTAGGATCAACATCATGTCATGCTGATCATTTTAAAAAAGTCCCATATCAATATGACTTATAGTTTTCAAGAAGTAGTCGCTACAAACTTATTTTTAAAAATCTATTTTTAGCTGTGGCGGCCATCTTGAATTTCTGGCCGACCTGAAATTTTGCTAGGATCAATAAGACATCAAGAGCAACATTCCTGTAAAGTTTCATGAAAATCCGCCAAGTAGTTTCAGAGGAGTAGTCGCTACAAGTTTCTACTATATAACTCTATGTAAACAAAGATGGCCACTGGCAGCCATGTTTAACGTCGAATCAAAACGATAGTTTTCAAGAAGTAGTCGCTACAAACTTGTATTTTAAAAATCTATTTTTAGCTTTGGCGGCCATCTTGGATTTCACATCAACATGAATTTTTGCTAGGATCAACTAGACTTCATGGGCAACATTTCTGTAAAGTTTCATGAATATCCATCCAGTAGTTTCAGAGGAGTAGTCGCTACAAATAAAAGTTAACGGACAGACAGACAGACGGACGGACGACGGACGCCGCACCACGGCATAAGCTCCGCTGATCTCTGATCAGTTGAGCTAAAAATAAAAACATCATAGGGAGTTAAAGCCATTTTTTCTATTTGTACTAACTGTGACCTTGACATTTGATCAAATTACTCAAATAACAATCCGAAGCTTCAATGCCATGATACGCACCTTGAAGTGTCGTTAAAATCCCTCGAGGGAAACTGTGTTAAACGAATTCTCCATTTATAGTAAAAGTGATCTTGACCTTTGACTAAATGATCCGAAAAACAGTCCCAAGCTTCCTTTCAATAAGCTATAGTAATACCTTGTGATGAAGTGTCGTTAACATTTCTTAAGGGAAAGAATGTTTATGGAGCAGAAGCCAATTTTCATTTTACTGTAACAGTGGTCTTTGATCAAATCACCCAAATAACAATCCCAAGCTTCTTCTCATTAACCGCTCCTTGTGATAAATGTTCGATAAAATCCTTCAATTATTGAGCGGAAACCAATATTCTATTTATAGTAACAGTGACCTTGACCTTTGACGAAATAACCACCCCAAGCTATTTTTCTATAAGCCGCACTTTGTGATGAAGTTTCGTCAAAATCCCTTTGGGAAACTAAATTTTCAATTTTCTATTTATAGTAACAGTGACATTGGACTTTGACCAAATGAACCAAATAACAATCCCAAGATTTCTGCAGACCCATTTACAGTTCGCCAATATGCTTTCCTCTTTAATTGTGCGATGACCTGGTCAGGCTGTGGACCCTATGATAACGCCCAAAATGACGGTGACGTTTGATATTTGTCTGCAGTCTGGTCTTGCAGGCTATTGTTTTTTTATATTTATATATACACCACGAGCATATTTGTGTTTTACTTATATTGCCTATTAATGCTGCCTTGTTGGTTAGAGAGTAGTTCATGACGGGGATTTCTTTATTTGCACTGTCCCGTTTTATTGGGATGACAGTAGGGTAAGTGTGAGGTTTGGTGCACCCTGAAACTTGGGTCAGACCCCCAGCGGACTTTTTTGCCACTGACATTTCAAAGGTGGTAGCCCTATCGTCAACCCATTTTGTGTTTGTGACGTCATATGCCTTTATTCCTTATTAACATTGCTATTCATGTTTGTCGTTTAGCGTGTTTTTGCGGTTTACTGTGTTCTGTGAAAGCTGCATTTCCTGTTCGACTTTATACTTATTTTTCTTACTACAAGCATTCCTTGTGGTGGGGTTTCATTAAATGTATTGAAGCGAAAGCAAAGTCATTGAGGGAAGCTTTTATTTATAGTTAAGCGGATTTGACCAATGACCCGTATAACAATCCCAACCTTATTTTCCATAGTCCGCACCTTGTGGTGAAGTTTAGTCACAGACCCATTGATTTCTGCAATGAGTTGTGTATGTTTGCAAATTTAAATGCAGTGTTGTCATTCATATCTAGACCCAATTAAAAAAAAAAAATCCTCATCACAAATAACATGTATGCTGCCAAAAAAAACAGAAAGAAGTAGTGGGGTCATGTGTCTTCTACGAAAGAACGGGTCTCATGAATGAATGCAAAACAGATTATGAATGGATTCTCTGGAATAATTTGTCCTGCTGTATCCTTGATACAAAACAGATTATGGATGGATTCTCTGGAATAATTTGTCCTGCTGTATCCTTGATACAAAACAGATTTTCTGGATAGATTCTCTGGAATAATTTGTCCTGCTGTATCCGTGATACAAAACAGATTATGGATGGATTCTCTGGAACAATAGAATTATATATAATTAGAGCCTATTATAAAGCGATCATCGGGAAATAGAAGCCCATTTTATTTCATTTCTAACCAACGACACTTATCGTTCAGGATTCTCCCTACTCATATCACAAACTTTGAGTATTACTCCTGCTTTATATATATATATAAATGATTGCATACTTTAATGCATTGCTAAATGACCCTACGCGTGACTGTTTGAAGGGTTGAACATGCAAGAGCCATTCAGCGACTTGGACATAGGCTGGTCATGGGTTGTGCTGTTGGCGTGTTTTGCAACGTCGTTTGTGGTTGGTGGAACTGGGTACAACGCTGGGATCATACACACTATCCTTTTGGAGATGTATGGCGAAAATCAAGCCACAACCTCTTTAGCTGGCGCTCTTCATGGTTCGATCACGTGCCTGGCTGGTGAGTTTTTTCTATCAACAGTACATAATACAGAGTAAAGGATAACATCCGAAAACTGTATATTGTTGTAATTTTGTACCTTTACCAGTATTCAAGCCTGGTTACTGAGGACATTATGTCTGTCTTCAGTTAGCACCATAAATCTAGATATGTATCTCTCTGCAGGGCTAACTCAGGCTAATGCTAATGATCATAATTTATGGGTTAGAATCCCTTATTTGGGAGATGCTCTATGAACCAGGCTAATGCTAATGCTACATGATTTATGTGTTAGCATTCCTTATTTGTAGATGCTATAAGATTGATGAGTTATGCATGCTAATATTTACGACCATGCTAACCCCTTATTTGGAAGGGACCTTATAAAAAGGGAGGGTTTTCTTTGTTCGGGGGCTTTTTCCGGGGCTTTTTAGCTGGACTTGCTAGATTGAAACAAGAGATCAGTAGTTATGCGAGAAAGAGACTATCATTATTAGTAAACTGTTGAAAATAATAATTCACCATTATAGTTTGGTAGAATGTAGAAATAAAGTTATAGAATATAGAACTGGACTCGATATTTCTTTCTACCTTTTGAAGTGAAGAAATTGTAAAAATATTATGTAAGATAAAGGATAAACCGAGAAGCGTTTGTAATTTGATTCTTTCTTTGAGATAGTGGATAGTTTAAGGCGTTTATTGAAATGTTTAAAGAAATAACGACAAAATTACACTAAAAACCCGTTTATCAAAACCCTATCCAGGTGTTCAGGTCATATAATAATGTATATGTCGTAAAATTAATTATGAGTTGGTAACTGTTAATTCGACGCTCCAGTTTTGTGGTTTGGCTTGGCTAGTCAAAGTCGTTTATATTGTGTATATAGAGTTTGAATTCTCAAAATATGCAAGTTATATACCTCGTCATCAGTAGGTTTAGAAACGGTGTACATATCCTGTAAAAGTTAGCAATTGTTGGCGGGATAGCTACTTTAAACATTCACTCTTTCGTGTATATAATGTATTTTTGCTCTCAGATATTTCACGACGATTTCTACTTGTAACAGTGAGCTCATTGCTCATCTTTATAGTGCTGCCACACTGGAATACCACGCCGTCGACACATTACATAATACCGTAACCATGCACAATATATCCACTAGGACATGCCACACCACGCTGTGGCGCATATAGAATAAAAAGTTCATGAATAATGACATTAGTGAAAGGATGTGTGTAGGAAGTGTCGGATTATTTTATTTAGAAATGATGTATCGTCTGCCCTAGATGGATAAATGTAATATTCTAAGGAACAATTTATTTCACGTAAAAAACAAAACAACTAAAAGTGTACCAAACAACTTTTCAGGTATAAACCCGCTCCAGTTTTCATTCGGTATCCGTCCACTAGCCTTATATAGAGTTGTTGTGTCTTTAAACATATTTCATTGTCATAATGAACAATCGGGTCGGATTACAAGTTCTTACAACATTATCTACGGTCCTTCCCTTATACAGTACAATACACAAAGTAAACATGGCTAGGTATATACTATATATGTTACAACTGCAATCAAATAATAAGCACACAGAAAGCATGCGTCAACATATATATGGTCATACTACATCAATTCATTTTCCATAGACGTACATTATAGCTCTAAGCTGAGTTCCCTAATATAAGAAGCTATATTTTTGCTTACTTGTTTTGAAAGACCTATCTTAGTTTTATCAAAAAAACATACACAAACAATACGTTGAGTATGTTTTGAAAAAGCTGTTTGGGTCGGATGGTGCTGACCCACCTACTTGCATGTAGAAACATGAGGAAAATGTAAAATATATTTCTTTTTTTTGAATATGCAACATTGCACAACTGTATGATTTAACCTTTATAAGTACTCTTCAAAAGTTGTATTTTATTTTTTTAGCAAGATTGTTTGGTTTGTTTACCTTGTCAACCAATCAAAATTAAGAGATTCTACGTAATAGCTCCGAATTTGCCCTCGATTTTTTTCCCTGCCCGCTGATTGATTGGTAATTGGTATAGTCTGATCTAAAGTAATGGAAAGGAGTGAAGGATAAGTTGGAGAAATCTCGTAGGGGATCAGATGATATTTATGAACATGTGAGTTTCAGCAAAAACGCTTGGTATCCTTAAAGTGCTTTTTGCACGTCTATAAAGACAAGCTCGTTATCGTTATCATTTATTCTGAAAATATCAGCACTTAATGTCAGAATATGCTTATTAAAACATAAAATGATACAGTTGACGAAGTATTTAGAAACGTTACAACATGGAGAATTACGCTATCAAATAACTGGAATAGAAGTAGATATATCTAAAAATCGAACAAGCATTCAACAATGACGACAATCAGCCACAAACACACACAGAAACAAACAACAACTATAAAGATAAATAAAAGACAAGATATGATATCACGAACACAAAAAGATTGACAATAGGGCTACCGCCTTGTCATTGAGTACCTTTATTGTGGCTTTCTAGGCTATTGTTTTTTTTTGTATTGTATTTACACAAGCATATTTGTGTTTTACTTATATTGCCTATTGATGCTACCTTGTTGGTTAGAGATTAGATCATGGCGGGGATTTCTTCATTTACACTGTCCTGTTTTAATGGGATGACAGCAGGGTAAGTGTGAGGTTTGGTGCACCCTAGAACCGGTTTAAACCCCCAGTGGCCTACTTTGCCACTGACCGTCCCAAGGCGGTAGCCCTATTGTCAACCCTTTTGTGTTTGTGATGTCGTTTGTATTGATTATTACTTTTGCCTTCTTGTTTGTCTGTTTGCGTGTTTGCGTGTTTGCGTGTTTGTTTCTTTGTTTTGTGGTTAACTGTCCTCCTTGAATGCTACTTTCCCTGTCCGATCTTTTTATTTTTTCTTTGTATATTTTGAAAGTAGATCAGGGTTACGATAATAACATTTTGCAAAGGGGTTTCGATGTTTATGGTAACGGTAGCCCTGCTGGAGTAGTAATATTAAAGTCCTCAACACGACTACAAGCTCTAGAAAAACGAATAAGTTGAGAAACATAGACCCCATAATAAGTAGCTCGGGTAGCCCCATCTAAATGAGGATAGTTAACAATATCAAAATTAAATCATCTCTCTTTAGACAGATTTTACTAAATATTTCGCCATTTTCAATAGAGAGATGTAAATCAAGAAAAGAAGCGACAGCATCAGAAATGTTAGCTTCGTTGAGTTGAAGTTCCTTAGGATAGATATTATTAACCATAGTAGAAAAGAAAGGAGTGGCAGTGTTCAATATGTCATCCAGATACCGAGTGGAATGTCTTTCATAGCAATACAAGAACACATTGGCGACAAGAGGTGCACCGTTCGTACCCATGGGGATACCAACATTTTGTCTGTGAACGGTAGTTCCATACCTGACGAAGATATTATGTAACAGGAAAATGAGTGCTTCACAAACTTCTTGGCAAGTCCACATAGTGTAATGTTAGTAGAAAACGCTTTAGTATTGCTACAAATATGTAGTTTCTTCTGTAGCGAAAGTGTTTTGAATAAGAGCAATAAGCTTGCCTTCAATAAGGTGATGTGGTAAGGTTGTATATAGTGTAGAGAAGTCATGAGTACTATAAATGAAACTTTTATTCCTACATAATTTAATCCAAGAGTTTTCATAAGCTTTAGCATAATATTCTTTAACGTGATATTTAACGGCGATAAGACAAGACGTTAAATGTTTGGAGATGTTTGTAGTTGTGCAGACACTAGAATACGAAATAAAGCGGGTTTTATAAGGCTTTTTTTGTAATTTAGGTGTCCAGTACATATTTGGCAGTTTGTTTTGCTTTTCGTCTACCCCAGCCTTGAAAGTAGTGCACCGAGTGATATGTGTGGAAAGAACATCATCCTCAGTAGATTGAACTTGAATAGAACTTTACACTCTATACCGAATAAACATCATTGTACTTATTACACTGTATCAACGATACGCTGCTCTGACGCAAAGCATACAACAGGTAGCGTGCAGATCCAAATGGTTTATTTATAGCACAGGTATTGTTTATGAAAACTCTAGAGTTAAAAAAACTAGCATACCTTTTTAACGAAGCGTAAGTTTTAAATCAGTTGTTTCTATTAACGGCTGGGTACATCGTTTGATTTATTGCAAATTTTACGGTAATATCATACACTAATACTTGACACAAAGTATATACCATCTCCGTTAAGGTAACAATAAACATATTCTGACTTTAAAGGAAGAAACGGTAGCGTTGAAACAAAGGTGCATACGCCTTTGTTCATTAAACGACAACATTTAACTAAATAGTTCGACGTCCTCTCTTTCATATCCACAGTCACAACAGTTATGGTTTGTAGCTTCACACGCATTTCTTAAACGAGCATGAATGACGGAAAGAGACATTGAGCCACATAAGGAGTATTTTGGAACAGTTGGACAATCGAATGTGTCCGGAAGAGAGCTTTTAAGGGATGGTGATACTAGCATACTTGTAATACAATGCACATAGCTATTTATACATATTAAATGATATGCAGAATAACACTCCATCTTATGCATAGCGAATATTACGAAAATTGGAACAATATGATTAACGTTCACAGTTTAGTTTTTATGACATGTTTTAGTTACAAAAACGTTTTGTGTTTTCCCCGTCACCTTTTTTGGCCATAATAAGGTTTAACTATGATACGTCTGTACCTGTATGTTAAAACCATTCACAAATAACTAATCAGACGTGAGAAAACATATGCAACACCAATTGGGGAACGAATCACATGGTAAACAAATATAGAGCGCTGTGGTCAAGTGGTGGAGCGTTGAACCCATGATTAAAAAGTCGTTGGTTCGATCACCGCCATGATCCTATGTGCTGTGTCACTGAATTAAGACACTTTGCTTAGTTAGCATTCTACACAGGAAGACATCGAGAGTGATTAAAATAAGTTCAGAGGGCTTTCGTTACAATCGTTACAATCGGTGTAAAATAAATTAGTAACTAAACACGCATTAAGTGGATAAAAATGCCATTTTTATTTAGGAAGCGGGCAAACATGTTCCCAAACGTAAACACTTGTGAATTTTGAAACTCTGTTAAGTGTGACTAACTTTCTTAAAACTATTTTTTGATATATATTTCAGCCCCACTCTGCATTATGGTCATAGACAGATTCAGTACCAGAACGGCGCTCATTGCCAGCGGCGTATTGTATACAATCGGGTTCTTCTCAACGGCATTTTCCCCGTCCATAGGAGTATCTGTATTCACTTACGGAGTTATTTCCGGTGAGCTATCTTTTTTTAAATAGTCTGTGTAATTTTTAAAATGTATTTGAGATACAATAAATCTTCAAGTAGTCATCAGATAAATAGTAGAATGAATTCGGCAGTCATAGATACTATGCAAGTTTGAAAGTGTGCGCTTGTCTATGGGTGGGGTGGACACGGACTCAACCACACAGATATTTGAAAGAAATCAATCGAGCTATGTTTTAGGTGTGTCATTTGATTCAAGGCAGGTCCCTTCTTGATCCAGGCATACTTGTATTAACTGACACAAACGAGGACTCATTTTTTGAAATGCCATGTCAGCTACGTATAGGATAGAGAAGGACGGGAGTGTAGCGACCGACCGCGGTTTCTTAATGGTGAAGATTTCTTTTCATAAACTCTATCCGACTTAGTGTTTAGCGTATATGTTTATCGATAGCCTCTATATAGGTCACTGACTAACCTATGAAAGGCGTTGGTAGTAATTTCTTCATGAATAATTGTAGCTAGTACTTGAAATTCTGAGCCATCTGATTGGTTTAAAAAGTAGTGTAAACACTAATGTCTAAACTGCATCACAGATCTAACAACAATATTTCTGTGACTGCATGCATCACATTTACTTATTGACATCGTTTATGTATAGGATAGAAATATGAAGAGAAATCTTCACCATTAAGATCGCGGTTTCTTAATGGTGAAGATTTTTCTCTTCATAGTCTCTATCAGACTTAGTGTTTACCATAGGTTTTATCGAAAGTCTCTATATTTGAATATCTGAGGCAACTGTTTGGTTGAAAACGATGGGTAAACACTAATTTATAGTTTGGTCTAAACTCTAAACTGTTGAAATATTTATTTGATCGAAAGTAGTGAAATTTAAAAAAAAGTTGCATGTATATTTATAGGATTTGGTGCCGCGTTGGGTTTGAGTTCCAGTATGGTTGCTACAGGTTTCCACTTCCGTCGTTACCGCAACATTGTACAGGGGTTCGTAGTTTCCGGAAACAGTATCGGTATGTTTGGCATGGCACCTTTGATGCAACAAGCGGTAGAAGTGTTCGGAAACGTCGGTTTCTTTATTCTTCTTGCGTGTGCATCAATGCATCTGATTGTCTTTGGTACAGCAACGATACCGTCGCAACTCGAGATATATACCCAGAAGAAACGGTTAGAAGAATTTAAACAAAAGACGCCATCGAGTCAGTTTTCAGGATTGTTATATGCATATTTCAAAGTGTTCACTACCAAATCAATAACATGTCTATCTTTGAGTTGTTTTTTGTACTGCTGGGGTATGTACACGGTGATTATGTTCTTGCCAAATTACTGCCTTCATCAGGGTGTGTCGCATATGCAAGCCTCGCTAGTACTTTCCGCGTGTGGCGCTGCGGGCATATTTGGGCGCATTGTGACAGGAATTGTGGGCAGTTATGATAAAGTAAACGAAGTTATATTTTTTAGCAGTAGTATAGGACTTCTTGCATTGGCAACTGCTTTATTTCCATTCTTCTCAAAAGAGTTCTCAGGACAAATTGCGTACGGGATTATGTTTGGACTGTTTTTTGGAAACCCATGGGCAATTATAATGGCCATCAATATATCGTATGTCGGCGTTTCAAAGATGACTGCTGCACTAGGAATAGAGTTATGTTTGGGTGGAATCGGTGGTATATTTGGACCAGTGCTCGGAGGTAAGTAAAGTAGTATGCAATAAAAAAGTTATTCCTTGTACTGATATCTACACTACTTTATCCTTTAGCAGATATATTTATTAATTTATTCACATTATATTTTTTTGATATCTACACTACTATCATGCGTCCAGAATATATTCATAACCTTGTCTGAAATCTACGGTACTTTATCTGATATTTACCAATACCTAATTAGATATTTACAATACTATACTTCTTATCTGGAACATCTACACTATTATATTTTTTTCGGATATCTCACGATACTTTATCAGATATCTACGTTACTTTAAGTACAGCATGTTATCCTTTAGTAGATCAGATATACCCATTACTTTTTCTTTTATCTAAAACACATCAGATATTTTCACATGTTGTTATCAGATATGTTCAATGCTTTATGAGATATCTTCATTTTTCAAACATATCTACATTCTTTTATCGAATATATTCATTTCTTCTTCAGATATCTACAATATTTTATTTATTATTATATGACTTCTGCCAAGTCATTGAGTACCTTCATTGTGGCTTTTCTAGGCTATTTTTTTTTTTTGTAATATATTTACACGAGCATATTTGTGTTTTACTTATATTGCCTATTGATGCTGCCTTGTTGGTTAGAGATTAGATCATGGCGGGGATTTCTTTATTTACACTGTCCTGTTTTAATGGGATGAAGTACGGTAAGTGTGAGGGTCTGGGGTTTGGTGCACCCTAGAACCGGTTTAAACCCCTCCAGTGGCCTACTTTGCCACTGACCGTTCCAAGGCTGGTAGCCCTATTGTCAACCTTTTGTGTTTGTGATGTCGTTTGTATTTATTATTGCTTTTGGCCTTCTTGTTTGTCTGTTTGCGTGTTTGTTTCTGTGTTTTGTGGTTGACTGTCCTCCTTGAATGCTACTTTCCCTGTCTGATCTTTTTATATTTCTTTTTATTCCCCATTACTTCTGTCTCATATCTCCGAGTTTACAATATCCGATAACTACATGTGTTTGTTTTGTACTGTACACCTCCAGCAATCCGTAGAAATCGACCACTTCCCTCACTTATATGTCGAACTCCCAGTGGGATTCGAACCCGTAACGATTAGAGGGGAGAAGGGCTTACTACGCAACGTTGTTAACGCCTCGGCCTCGGCCACGGAAAATGCTTTCTGATAACTATAAAACTTCTTTTAATAGATATACCGATAACTACATAACTTCTTCAGATATCTACAACACTGTATGAATTTTTTTATATAATACCTAATATCTCCAACGTTGTTATCAGATATCTACAATAATATATGAGATATTTACATTACTGTATGCGATATCTCCAAAGTTGTTATCAGATATCTACAATAATATATTAGATATTTACATTACATATGCGATATCTCCAAAGTTGTTATCAGATATCTACAATAATATATGAGATATTTACATTACTGTATGCGATATCTCCAAAGTTGTTATCAGATATCTACAATAATATATCAGATATTTTACATTATTGTATGCGATATCTCTAAAAGTTGTTATCAGATATCTACACTATTTGATCAGATATCGACAATACCTTATCCGATCTCATTACATGATAACAGCAAATCAAATGTGCTGATAACAGATAACAATCAAAAATAGTGAAAACAGTTAACAGTCAATATATATTTAATACTGACAATTAAGTAATAGTTGTAGCATGGTCGGTCACATTTCCTTTGACGAATGCAGAGCATTAAATCGTTTAATTTAGGGTAACTAAAGGGGCGTGGCTTTAACCGTACTACAACTACCGGATATTGGAATTTAGAGTACGGTCACTATGACGTCACGGTGTTACTAAGTACACCATGCTACAAAAAAAGATAGAGTCTGTCTTAGCTCGTTGGTTATTTAAACCCCTCGATGGGCTACGCCCATATGTAATAGATAGAGTCTGGTCTCAGCGAGTTGACTTATCTAAACACCGAGATGCCCATCTCGTTGTTTAAATAAGCCAACTCGCTGAGACCAGACTATATGTAATATATAGAGCCTGGTCTCAGCGAGCTGGCTTATTTAAACACCGAGATGTAATAAATAGAGCCTGGTCTCAGCGAGTTGGCTTATGTAAACACCGAGATGGGAGCGGCTTAGTAACTCTGTGACGTCATAGTGACCGTACTCTAAATTCCAATATCTGGTAGTTGTAGTACGGTATAGCCACCCACGCTTTAGTTACCCCTAAATTAAACGATTTAATGCTCTGCATTCATCAAAGGAAATGTCACCGACCATGCTACAACTTGTAGTTGTAGTACAGTATAGCCAAGCCCCTTTAGTTACCCTAAATTAAACGATTTAATGCTCTGCCCTCGTATTTTATTGTTTCGAAGAGACTGCGCATGACTTGAGCAAACCGGAAAGAATAAATTATACCAAATCTATCACTTTAGCTGGAAGATTTTGAGGGCTGAACTTTAATTGGCGAAGGTCGATCAGAGATGGACATATAAGGACAGTGTTGTCAGATCAACTAAACATTGCTATTAATGAGATTGGTAATACGCCCAAAGTGACTGGGGTTTGCACGCATAATTTCATTAAAATTATGAAATTTTTTCATACAAATGCCATTATCTTATCTTATCCTCCAGGTTTAATTTTAGACAGTGGTGGCACCTACGCACACGTGTTTTTAATGGCTGGTAAGTATGTATTATGCACACACAAATAAAACGTTTTTACTTGTTTGGCCCATTTTCGGTATCGAATTTAATCTCCATCTACACAACTTAAAATTATTTTTAAGTTGAAAATGTTTATTTGTATTCGATATTACCTGAATAAAGCTAAAACGCGTAAGTTTGTAGACATATGTTTTAAAACAGATGTAAACTACATTAGTAAGGACATGTCCTACAGTTGTTTAGTCGCATCGTTTTCGCGCATACCTGTCTAAGAGCGACTATGTACACAAATAACATCATTTTTTAAACGTTTGTATTTGTTTCACTAGATTTCATTAGTATGAACCTAATTAACGGTTTAGATAATGAAGTTATGTGTTTATAAACGAAAATCAAATATAGTTTGGCCAGTTTTTTTATTTGTTGGTTTGCGGGAGAGCCTGTCCTATTTTTGCCCAAATAAAAATAAAATTTAAAAATCCCAATTGTATTTGTATTGCCACTCCGACTTCGAGTGTAACTAGAACTATCACTGAAGGTGATAAATACCCCCCGCTGTTTTGTTATAGCCAATGATGGGGGAAAAAGAAGAATAATGAATGTCTTCAATATCTGTAAATGTTTTAATGTGAAAGAAATTCTAAGTAAACCAAAGGTCCATAATTTTGTAAAAAAAAAAAATGCAGAATCGAAAAACCATTAATGCAGAGACACATCATATCATGTGTGAACTGTATGTCAAGTGTAATAACAGTCCATGAAAAGTGTTAAAGTGAAAGCCACATGAAGTTCATTATAGAGTGAAAAAGTCAAGTCAAATAAAGGGCCATAATTTTGTACTAAATTAGGCATCAACAATTTGTGATGTAGAAGGACATAAGGTAATCAGTTGTTATGTGTACATGAAGTTTCGGAACTATCAATTCGAAAATGTTTGAGAAAAAATATGTTAACAGTCATTATACAATATTATAATGGAAAATTCTAAGTGAAACAAAGGGCCATAATTCTGTAATAAATTAGGCAATGAATGATTGGTGAATGTAGAGGGACATAAGGTCATCAGTTGTTATGTGTACATGACGTTTGGGAACAATCAATTCGAAAATGTTTGTGAAAAAAATTGTTCAACAGGTCATTATACAATATTAGAGTAGAAAATTCTAAATGAAACTAAGGGCCACAATTCTGTAACAATTCAATTCAATTCAAATTCTTTATTCGGCACAAACATTACAATGTTTTTCGCCAATACAATATAGGAGGGTACAATTCAGTAGAATACAATAGCTATCTAAATGTACATCCCATTGTTATCAATACAGTAATATTTAAAGTGACGCACTGTGTGTACTAACTGACCATAGGTTCTTGAATGAAAAAATAAACAGAGGAAATCAAAAATGCACGTGATTTTCATTCATATACTGAAAGGAAAAAGAAGCTCGACACGGGAATTTCCGCTATATATTGTATATACACTGCACACTTAATTCCATATATATTCCAAGGAAATACCAAGATGTTTTGTAAAAAAAAGTTGCATTTAGTTAGAGAAAGGACACAATTGCGATGTCGTAGACGGTTTAATCATAGTACACGTTGTAACAAAAAAAATCATAAATGTTGAAGTTCCTCTTTGAAAAATTGGGCCAGTTCTGTACTGTATTTAACGTAAAGAGTTTGCAAATTTTGCATCCTAAGTTTGCTCCAAACGCGTACTCTGTCAATAATGAAACTTTGCAGGAATACTATTTGCTGTGTTGCGTGTTGTTTTAGTCTTTTTTCCGAATAGAAAGATCTTACGTAGCCATGTACCATTCGATTAACAGCAGCACATTGTACATACAATGTATAGCGGAAATTCCCGTGTCGCGTTTCTTTTTCATTTCAGTATATATACCATGAGACATATCGCACGAGGTATGCTTACAAATTGTTCAGTCATAGCTCACCATATACTGTAGCATTTGGCGTCTGAGATTTAACTCTTAGAACTTGTTTTAAAAAAAAATTAAGATAAACTCTTTCGATATCAGGTGCCTTATGTCCACCCCAGACTTCAGAACCGTCATTTAAGATAGGAGATATCATAGCGTCAAACAATTTTAGTTTCTCCGTAACATTCAGGGAAACTTCCCTATAAAGATAATTTAACGAAAATAGTGCTTTATTTCCTTGTTCTGCTAGATGTTTTTGTCATTGAAAAAATAGCCCATTTGATGCAAGAGTTATACCTAGATATGTGAAGTTTTTAACTTGCTTTAATTTATGATTCTTATAATACATAATACATGCTTAGCTTATTTAGCAAACGTTGTAGACTATCAGCAGTTCTTGAAAATAGTACAGTATCATCAGCAAATAGTAATGAAAATACTTGTAGTTCTTCTAATGATATCATATTTGCATTTGCATCATATAGTAAGGCTGACATGTCATTGATAAACTTAATAAAGAGCAGGGGAGATAAAACCTCGCCTTGCTTTACATCCATATAACTATCAAAGCTATCACTTAAAGATCGATTCACTTTAACACATGCTTTTACAGAGCTATACATAGATTCTAAAAGAAATACTTATTTCTGAGAAAACGCCATTTTTTAATAACTTGAACCATATTGCGTTCCGCTATAAAAGGTCGAATGCAGCCTTAAAATCAACAAATGCACAATTAACTTTACCTTTTTCATTTTTAATAATGTTATTAACGATGAAATGTAATATAAAAATGCAGTCTGTAGTATTTTTATGTTTCATAAAACCAAATTGAAATTCTGTTAAAATATTGTTTTCATCAGTCCACTTTCTCAACCGGTTATCCAGCAAATGCGAGAAATTTTGGAAAATATACTTGTTAACATTATACCCCGATAATTGTTTACATTATTTGTATCCCCGTTCTTAGGTACTGGAACTAATATGCACTTTTTCCAACTGTCTGGGTAATAACTATTTGCATACAGGAAGTTAAACAAATTACATATCATAGGAGAAATAATAGAACACGATTCAATGAATATTTCTGCTATCAATAAATCTTCCTTCACCGGCACTTTTCCTCCGTTTTAGATTACCGACTGCGTTTTGAATTTCAATCACATTAAAGTCACAGTCAAGGTGTTCCATAATCGTGGAATAATTGTCATCATGTATTTAAATAATCTTCGTTGTGTTCTTGGGCAAGACACTTTCCCTTAGCCGCTCGTCCGTCGGATGGGGACGTAAACCGGGCGGTCCCGTGTATCGGTCTATCCTCCGAGCACCGTTTAAAGAACCATAGGGAATCTATTTGATAATAAGAGTAGGGCAGGTTCCCGGATTCCTATGCATCCTTCCCCTCTCTCTGGGGCGGCTCTAAATAACCTAACTGTGTTGACGAGCCGTTAAACAACATTCAATTCAATTCTATTTAAATAATCTTCACATCAGTGTCATTGAACATATTATCAGCTGCAAACAGCTCTTCTAAAAACCAATAAATATTTTTTATTTGTCCTCAATCTATTGCGTAATCGATTAGTAGAATGAAGTTATTCTGCGTGCTGTCTCGCACTCATCCGCGAACCGACGGGCTTACATATTTTATGATTCGGGCCATCGTTTACCTGTCGTGCGTTTAGTGTCTTACGGCGGTAACTAAACATATTTATCATGCAGATATGCACTTTTCTGGCCTAATAAAGGGTAACTAGTATATACATTTTGCTTTATTAGGCACTGACCAATAGAGCAAATAAATTCGGATTCCCTCGGCGTTTATTGTACGTAACGTTATCTGACGTCATGCACTGTAACGTTGCCTGACGTCATACAAACAAACAGAAAAAAAACAATATGGCGGCGTCCTCGATAAGCGTAACATTCTGAAAAATAGGTAATTAATAGTAATTCATACAGAAAATGTGGTTAATCTACATGATAAAATAGAATAGTTATGTCAGGTGCCTTCTACTATCAAGTTTATTAGAGGCTCGGCACCGAAAACGAAAAGCTCTCGCCATTCTTCGTTTTCTAAGCCCTAGCCTAATAAACTTGATAGTAAAAGGCATGACATAATATTCTCTATTTAGTTACGCCGTACTACACTAAGTGTTTAGTTACGCCGTATACACTAAACGCACAATCTATACAGTCCTCGCCAATACGCCCATTCACAATACGTAAAATATGTACTGCTACCAAATCTAAAGAGTTTTAGACCAGATGGCATTGCATATGTCAGGCACATCAGTGTTACTATCATTGTCAATTGTTGGAATAAATATATCTTAACCTATGGCTGCTATGCAGAGTCTATACTCGGTAAAGTATGGAATATTTCACATTAACCTATAGCTTCTCCGCAGTTGCTATATAAATTGAATTACGGACTATTTCACAATAACCCAAAAGTATATCATGGTTTACTCTGGTATAATTTTCAAGTCATCTTGGATATACCATGCTTATGATTTTTTTTATTGCAATAGGTTTAAAACAGATATATCATAGCTTCGTCTCGTGCAGTTAATGTAAAGAGAAAGGTCACCAAACTATGGTATAATTTACGCTACACATAAAAACACTAGAAGATCAATGGTTATATCTATAACACAATTATCACTCGACATTATAAAATCATCCTTTAAACCACATAGATCTAGCGTTAAAGTCATCAACAACAGTGACCTTACCCATGATAGAATATTTGCGAATTGTATATTCAAGTTGGTCAAAAAACAACAATATCATGAATTTTAAAATACACAGAATCCGCTGGTGGTATGTATACAAAGCATGCACACATATTGTTTTCTAAATGAAAAAAGGTTTTACTAAATTTTACCCATATAAACCCATTATTATCCTTTTCTAAAACATCAACACCCAGTTTTATACTTTCTTTAATAAAAATACATAAACTCCCATGACCTCTATTAGATTTACTTTTAGGCGATACATTTAATTTCCTAGGCACATCAATACATTCATACCCACACAATTCAAATATGTCATTCTTCCCCTGCACGTTTCACGCCACGTTTTACTACAAAACACTTTATTAAAATTGGACAAAAAATTAACAAATTCGTTATCATTCAGAGAGTTTCGGAGTCCTTCAACATTCCATGCTAGCAAGGACAGCTCACACTCTTCTCCTCCTTCCTAGATTATACCGGTATATTATTGTTTATTGTTAATAAAATAACTTATCCCTGATAAGGTTCGCCTTCTTTTCCCCCTCTCCAGCTTTAATCATGACGGGTATCAGTGATTTAGGTTTAACCTGAACCTCTTGCGGCAATTGGTCGAACACTTTATATGGTGTACCATTTAAATGTGCATCTTTAAGTGAGTTTTTACATGCATCTTGGAGTCTGTATCTTTGAACTTTACGACCATGGACCTACACCTACCCTGTTGTGAATAACCCATGCGATGGGCCCTGTCAATGTGTATTTTGGACCGAGGATTTTGAATTTTGAGAATATTCTCACGAATCTGAAACACCTTGTCAGCACAATCCTCTGCTGCAGCGGCATGAGCACAAAACATTTGTTGGTGGTTGAAGTTTCCATGGGAACAGTACCTGGTCCAGGCTGTGCGTTGGTTGACTCTGGAATTCCCATGAATACACGATTATCCCTCATGGAACGACACTTTAAATCGACGATGTCTTCAGTAACATCTCATTGTCAGACTTGAGTTTGGCATTATCACGGGACAGTACTTTTACCTCACCCTGTACCTTTGACAACTCATTTTTGTTTACCTCGGTGAGTTTGTTGACATTATCGTATTGCTTGGATATAAAAGTTTGACTTATTTCTATGTTCGTCTTTGCGAGTTCTATTTGTAGCAATTTTGCTCTCAATATCGTCTAAGCGGGCCAATATAATGGTCTGCTGTTCTTCCATCAGTGCAGCAGCAGCTGAAGCTTTTCACGCGCACACACCGCATAACTCACTTTTGAGTTTCAAGTGTTTTAACACGAAGTAGTCCCAATTTGCACTCACGTGCAGTTACGCGGAAATTGCAGTTGTCTTTTAAAAAACGTTAGCTTAAGCCAATTTTGAATGCAAAAACAACACAGACAATGAATAAAGTAAGTTTATACGTTAAACATCCCCATAGCATTCGTTTTGACTACTATTGGCATATTTTGCATAGCCTTAATCGCTGTTCAAATGTGAAGATCGGAAATTTTGAGGTTTTTGAAACTGCAAAATTGCCGATTTCTCAAAACGGTCACAAAAAATGGGTAGTCACCAATTTGGCTTAAATTAACAGGAATGATAGATCAGTACCTCTACTACCTTTCCTGAAAATTTCGGCAAAATTCATGACTACCCATTTTTTGAGACCGTTTTGAAAGATGGTCACCCTTTTTTCTCACTCAAAACACACATTATTCAAAATGGCGGCTACAAGCTAAATAAACAAAACTGAAAATCAATAACAGAAACGTAAAACATGAATATTTTCTACTCCCGGATATAGTTATTTCCTGCTCCGAATAAAATGTCAGTAAGTCAACCTTTAAACACTTTTTCTATCTTTCCTTTAGCATGTTTACGGTAAAGATCAGCCGCCCTAGACGCTTATTAAAAATCACAACAGGCCAAGTCGGCAGTAATTTGTTGTGTTTTCGCTTTTCAGTCATACCGTTGATTTACGGTTGAATGAACTATAGATAATTGAATACTTCACAATTCCAGGATTTAATGAGCAAAAAGACAGACCTATTCATGTGTTAACTATTGTTATGGGTGAATGATGTAACAAATACGTGTAGAACATCTCCTGTCAAGGTCATGTCATGTAGACCACATGAGTCATGTCCCTTCGCCTCGATTAGGGACACCGACAACTTTGGTGTTTAGACATAATGGAAAAACAAAGGATGAAAGGTATGTAAAGCACTCGGTACTGACCCATAAATGTGTTTTATTTAGTGCATGTTCATGTTTATAGTGTCTCCGTTAAAATGTAATAATAATATAGCACTGATGTATTATTTCTATGATGAGACCCTTCCAGTGGGGTCTATGTTCACAGAAAATATGATCCAATGTTCCCAAAAAATATTTTGCTTTGTTTCTCCAAAAATATTTTTCCATTTATTTTTATTATTATGTTCCCTTTTTCCCTAAACATATTACCAACCAATAACAGAAAATGTTCCATTGTTCCCCAAAAATATTACCAATAACAGAAAATGTTCCATTGTTCACCAAAAATAAATGGCCTTGTCCCCAAACCCCCTCTATGACCGCAGATCAGAAATGCACCGTTGCCACCTCCCCTTCACCCTCCCCACCCACAAAATCGGTGCCCTTGCATCATCCCCCCCACCCCCCCCCACCCCCCACACACACATACACACACACCCCACACTGCCCAAAGTTTGCATATAGCTACAGCAGTACTGTAAAGGATTAACACATCTACTGTAGGTATGTATGTATAAAAAACAATAATTGATTTTCTTTCAGGGATCTTTGCAGATGTTGCCACCTTCTGTCAAGTGGCATCTCCAAGTTCCAGCTCTGAGACTTAGCCTAGCCCTGGGTAAGCTAAAGCTATAAACTTTAATATATTTGACCCCAGTGATATAGGTTAATTAAGCTAATAATATGGCAATATTTCGAGCCACCCCAGAGAGTGGAATTCAAAAAAAATGTACCTAAGCTACTCTATCTATCTTACTAGCAAATGTTAATATTTCGAGCCGCCACAAATTCGGGAATACATTTCTGCGGTTCTTTAACATGGTTTTTATAAATGAAGATTTTAATAAGCTTGATAAGCCAGAGAAACAGTAGATTTATTTGAGTGGGAGAACCCGATTTGTACAGATTTTTATCATTCTCATTAAAGTAGCCATCCCGCCAACAACAGTCAAATTTTATAAACATTATGTACACTGTTTCTAAACCTACTGATGACAAAGTATATATATAACTTACATATTTTGAGAAATCAAACTCATACATACACAGTATAAACGGCTTTAACCAGCCGGACCATACCCAGAACTGGAGTGTCGAATTACGAGTTACCATCATTTTACGGTTATTCAATCACGGGTATTCTAAGAACCTATTTATAAACCTATACTTTTAATCAGCGCATATACATTGTTATATGGATAGAGTTTCGATAAACGGTTTTCTAGTGCAATTTTGTAGTTATTTGGCGGGATAGCTACTTTAAAAAAAAAAGAGGAGTGCCTAACTATAAGTATAATTGTCCCAGCTCATTGGAATACTTTACTTTTTTGTTTGTTTTGTTGAGATATTGTGAAATGCCATCACATAAAACAATGGATACACATGATACAACATGAAAGTTTCTCTGTGCTGTTGTCACTTTACAGCGATATTATTAAAGACCGCCCCAGTTAAATTACAAATAATAGGACACTTTAAAGGGACATATGGCAATCTAGAAGATTTTGTCGAACATTAGTATCACAGTTTATTAGTCCCGTATCAATTTCACTTCAAAACTGCTTGCATATAATTAACTAAAATTTAGATGTATTATTTGTCTTCTTTATTCTACCATAGGTTTAAATATATGATTGGTGCAATAATATCAGCAATTAGTAATAATATATAAATTACACAGTTATACTATAATTATAGAGAATAATATACAGGTATTTCATATCTCATCCTTTCCGTCGATGTGTTCTTGGGAAACACACTTTCCCTTAACCTCGTCCTTCGGATGGGGACGTAAACCGGGCGGTCCCGTGTATCAGTCTATCCTCCAAGCACGTTAAGGAACAACAGGAATCTATTCGATAATAAGAGTAGGGCACGGTTCCCAGATTCCTATGTATCCTTTTCCTCTCTCTGGGGCGGCTCTAAATAACCTATACTGTGCGAAGGCCGGGCACAATATAAAAATGTAATATTTCATCTATGTGTGACCTAAAAAAATTATATACTTCAGATATTTTGTTGATTTTAGCAGTGATGGGAGAATAATGATTAATATTTTTTTCTCGGCGGATATAATAGCTGATCTTCCATGATCGAGTGCGGATTTATTAAACGAGTTGGCAAAAATATACAATGCGCGGCTTGTCGAGCATCAAATAATGTTTAATGTTTACTGAAGAGTTTAAAAAATTATAGATGATTTTGTGAGATTCTATTTATCACACAAAAACCCATACAAGTTGATGTTAAACGTTCACATTTCTCTGTGATGTCAATTTACCTATATATTAATACCGTATTTCCTCTATTAGAAGAGCCCCCACCTGTTTTAAGAACCTTACCGTCTTCAAAAATTAAAAGTTCCAAAAAAACGCAATGTTTTTACCGCTAATGGATTTGATTAAATTAAAAGTTTCTAAAAATCACACTGTTTTTACCGCTTATGGATTTGATTATGGGAGTTTTTTACCTTCGACACCACTATGGTCTATGACATAAACCTTAAAGCGCTATCATCATCAATACAATTACCGCTTTTATTTATCTCGTTCCTTTCAATTTACTATTTAGTTTATCTTTTATTATTGGTTAATTCATATGCAACCAACCCATTTTGTAATCGTCAAGTTTGACAGAAATGTGTATCATATAGATGCAGAGTGATGACAGTAATATACTCGGTACAGTCATGTTTTGGTTAAGTCAATACCGGTGTAACAGTAAAAGATCGCAGTACAGTAATTCTATAAGGAAACAGTCCGGGGAAAGGAGGTGAAATATATTGAAAAGTTGTATCATACCCCCCCCCCCCCCCCCCCCCCCCCTTCGCACTTTCCATAGTGCCCGGGAGCTACTGTTAGAGGAAATACGGTATATACGACAGCCAAAGTTAAAATCCTTTTAAAAATAACAGGACACTCTGTTGATTCATGTGAAATTCCATGCATATATCATATGGCTTATATATTTTGTACCACCAATCCATCCTTTTTAACAACTTGTTTTGTTCATTTCAGAGACGCATCATCTGGTTTCCTTCCAGATGCCCTTCGTTCTTCAAATACCAATGCAACCCTGGAAGACGTGGATTTAACCAAAAAAGTTGACAATACTGTGATCGCAAGATTCTAAACTCAAGGAAATATATTCATTTTATTAGGCCAAATCAGAAACACGCGGTTAATTTTTCTTCGGCCTTATGCGTTACAGTATATACTTGTTACTGCGTATCCCGCTTGAGATGTGTTCGCCTGATCATGATGGTGACTTCAGTTTGGCAATCCCGAGGACTAAGCAGACATTATTTTTTTAAAGAACCAAAATGAACATAATTATGCCTCACAGAGACTATATAATATGTAAAGCTGTTAAAAAACACCAAATGTATACAATGTCATACATTGACAGTAGATGCTCACATTCAAAAAAACTTTTGGTGTTTTACATCATTTTAACACATTTTAGGCCATATATGACATTGATTTTTTTGTTGTAAGTATGTTGTAAGTATGAAGTAAATTTCATTATTGTAGTATTTAATAGATGTTTAGTTTATAAATATAATATATATAAAATATTGTATTATTTATTCTTTGGTTCAGTTGGATCTACATTGTATGTAAAAAAAGTTTCCATTTGCGTACAGTCATGCATGTATCTGAAACTGAAAAACTGCCTTTTGGGAACACAAGGTCATTTTAATTTATTTATTGTTTATTCAAGCTTTTGAAATAGATCTTTTGTAATTAAAGTGACACATGGGCCGATGATGGCAATCTTGAAGTGTATATCGAGCACTGAATTTGAAATTAGCATCTCGAAACATGTTTTGCTGTACTTAGCGGTACTCGTCTGATAAAGCAAATGTCACTGGTCTAGCCTGGTCAAGTAAAATTCATTGGGTTGAAGAGTGCATAAAAAATATCCGCATGACAGATATATTCATATGAGAACTGAACACTTATTTTTGTGTCTACTGCTTAGGATGACAGACACTTATCGATCACTTTGTCATGCTTTAACCTGCAACCTAACCTTGGCCATCAATTGAGAAGTATTTTAATTGTGTTCATGAAACTTCACCAACGTCTTCATCTCAATGGATGTTGTTACACATGTGCAATACCTCTGACTTTCATTTTGGCAGGTTATGCCCTATTTATCAGCCTAACCTGCAACCTAACCTTGGAAATAAGCAAACAGCACTGTCAGCAGGCGAAGCAAGTGTTCATGGGTGATGGAACACACTTCTAGTTCAAGGTCGACTTAGTGACCGCTTCCCACTAATAACAATCTGGAAACTGATATTTCCATGTCTATACTAGTTTGACATATTAAGCGGTTATATTTGTTTTGTCAAGTGTCGGTGTAGCGGACAATGCGGTGCACTTAAAAACTTAAAAGCACAGGATCCGGGTTCAAGACAACGGCGCCACTGAGTTTCTTCAGTGTGTTTAGCCTCGTCCATCGTAAGCAGACATAAATCCTCCTATCTGAAGTTTAAATATCGAAGTCTATTCTCCGAGCATGTTTAATAAGCAAAAGTAGGAGTAGGGCGGTTTCCGCGATTCTAATGAATTTTTTTTATGGGTGGGGTGGGTGATGGTGGTGGTGACGGGCCGGTGAGGGATAACCAAATAAATTGGACTGCAGTTTTGTTTTAGTATATTTTGGTGTTAAATATGGCTGCATATGGTGATACTCGCCAATAAAAAATAAATAAAAAAACATTAGCGGTTGGCCAGTTAAGTTCCATAATTCCAGATTGGCCATCAAAATGCACAACGAGAACCTGAACAGCGGTCAGCCTTTTTAAATATAGGCTACAGACTACTTTTCAGACTTAGTGTGAGCCCCTTCACCGAATACCGAATACGCACCTGTAGACGTTCAATGACTTTACACTCGTTATATTTTTTGACCGACAGTGCCGAGTCGAACATTTTATCGTTTTAGCGTGTAGTTTTTATAAAGAAATACCATGATGTTCGTAACATGTAGTACACGCCATGTACTATTTAAGCTTAAACAACATATTTTTAGTATCTCCTTGTATTTCATTAGAAAAGAACACAAGTGTTACCATTTTTAAACGCATTTTAACAATGACATCTCTTACGAGTTACTTCCCCTCGCTTCGGAATTTTAAATGGGTGAATCTCGAAATTTCTCGCGCAGTAAATCATCTAAAAGTCAATACAGCTGAAGATGACGAAACTTAAAAGGGAACTAAAATTTTAATCATGTAAACTTGTTACAATCTTCCAGATTACGCGTTTAAAAAAAAGAAAATGGCGGCTGTTTCACTTTTTTTTGACGTTGACGGAAAATGACGTACTACTTTCCGTTGTCATGTGTTGCTATGATAAGTGGACGGCGGAGCTAAAAACCACTCTGCTTCCCACCTGCATAGCATCGAGATTGGCTACCTTTAACAAGATCAAGTCAAGCTTTGAGCTGACGTCCATGTCTGAGTACATTTTACCAGATTTATAATGAATATCAGTGTGAGATTCAAATGGATTGCCAGCATGGCTACTCACGTCAAACTTAGGAATTGCCACTGGAAATATGGTAGAAGTAGAAGCTGAAGTTGCTCGAAGTTTTATTTGACGCCATCTTGGATCGGTTGTTTTAATTTTTCGACCTGTACTACCTGTAAGTTTTCTCCGAAGACGCTTTTTACTAGGTGTTTTACTCTCTGGAGATTCCGACATCAGTAATAATGTTCATTAGTTTATAAAAAACATTTTTATATGTTTTTTGATAGAGATATTTTAGTTTTTGCAACACTCTTCTCGTGAGCTAAAAATTTGCGATCCGCCAGTGTTGTTGTTGTAGTTGTTGTTGATTAAATTAGTTGTGTATATTACGTTTGGGAACAATCAATTCGAACATGTGTGAGAAAACATGTGTTAACTTGTCATTTTATACAATATTAGAGTGGAAAATTGTAAGTCAAACAAGGGGCCATGCTTCTGTAATAAATTAGGCAATCAATGACGGGTGATGTAAAGGGACATAAGGTCATCAGTTGTTATGAGTAAAATCAAAAGTGTTTGAGATATGCAAGTATTAAAAATGTGTTGGGGACAACGTGATTCCTATATAGCCACCACTTCACTTTGTGAAAGCGGGGGTATAATTATAGTGAAGAATTTGTTCAGGGAAGTTTCGTACCCATACATTTTCTTACCAATAAAGCAAATCGGAAGAAGTAAACCTAACGGTTCTAAACTTTATACTTTGCTCACACAGTTTTGATATAATTATTCACTTTGAATCCACTGACCATTTAACCTTTGACATACCACCATATCCACAGTCTGCATCCCTATGCCTGACAAGGCTGAAACAGTTACTAAAAAAAACTCGTCATGGGTAACCTCTGCCCCCACCCAACCCGGGACGTAGCAGGTGTAAAGCAGGTGTAAAGAACAGGGCTTTGAACTTTCGACTGTCTCGGTAGTGCTGTGGATGGCAGGGGTTTTGCATCTAACAACTCGCTAAGGAAGACAGTGGTACCAGAGTATCTGTTGTTGTTTTCCAAAACATAAAAATAAAAAATGTCTCAAAAAGTTACTTTTATTTCATTTTATTATAGAGTCAATGTAAATGCTGGTCTTAATTTTATTTTTATTTCGTCCTTCCTACTGCATATTTTTGAAATATTTCCCGTAAACCAATAAATAAAAAAACTCCGGCCTTTCTCTATTTTGATACAGACCACCGAGATATTTAGGTTATAATCGCGTAAATGAGTCTCCATTGCCCTCCATAGTAAAGTTAGAATGTTGACAACCTGTTAAACACTCAAACCTCGTTAGAAGTCTGGGAAACTTACTTTATCATGCAAATAAACATGTCTGCTATTAAACATCAACAAGGAAATAGGGGGGTTAATACCTTCTAAGAAACATTTCTTCAGTTGTATACTAACACCGGGTCAAAGGTCAACACTATTTTTACCCCTTGCAATTTCATACCCTGTCTACTTTCACTTCTCAAATTTATATCAAAAACTGTCAAAAACATGATGAGCTGCATTTTCAAATATCAGCAACATGTCCAGAATATAGTTACAGGCAAAAACTAACAGGAAACTGCACTAAATATAGTTTTTAAAGAAAAAAAAAGATTAGCACTCTTTAATACAGAACTACTTTCGACTGCACCAGGAGAGCACATCCTGTTGATTTAGTGTAATTAGACCTTTATTGGTTTAGCCGCTGCAATATTTTCATACTTAACGCATAAATATGTCTGCCTGAAAGGTAAGAATTAACTTAAAACATCAAACACTACTGACTTGATTTTACACATGAGGTATCCATTGAACTAAAACATGGGTATGTAGAACTTAACAGTTAAGAAAACGTATGTTTTATGTCATTATCTTGACGTTTGCTATATTTTCTAACAATACAGACGTTTTGAAAAAGTTGTTCATAGGAAAGACCTTTTTCCCCTCGAAAAGTCTCTTTTTCTCACCAAAATCTGCCCGTTTTTCCGATGATCTGCAACTGAATAAAAACAATATTCCTCTTCATTTCCGCATATATATCATGTATTTTTCTTCATATATACATAGAATATGCACATATATTGAGCTTGAATAAATTAATGTAATTCGATTTGATTTTTGCTACTTATTGTCTTTAATTTAGGTTGTACTGCTATTACGAAATTTGTCATAGTGGAATATGGGCCATATATTTATCTTAAGATAGATCAGAACCTAGGTGATCTATTATTTCTAAAGCTGAAATATGCTTAGAAGATACCGTTCTAGTTATGTACCAAATTCTAAAAAAAAGTTGTTCGTAAGAACAAATATGAAGAAACTGTAAGAAATGTCCTTAAACAACGAATAAAGATATCCTATTATTTATAGGGAATATGCATCCAAATGCTACAGGAAGTGTTTTTTCTGAAATGGGACATAACGGCAGCAGTAAATGTACATTTAAAATGGTGTGGATGTCACCTCTGGTGACCCCATATTTAAAATATAAAATAAAAGCCATTTCAATTAGGACATTTACTGAGCTAACTTTGGGTTAATTAAAATATTTCTACACTGAACGTCTATCTGGGGAAAATCTAGGAAAAACCCATAGGTAGTATTCACCTCCTTGTAAAATGTACTGTGACACCGTTTGAGATGTTTATGGTTACGGGCTAAAAATGGCCCGGATGACCATGCATTCTGTGCAACATCTGGCACTTCTTGGATTGTTGTCAACAATAATGGAAGTTTTTATTGTCAAAGTAGTGCATAACAGTATAATGCAGGCCTATGAGGATGGAATTAGATGCATATTCCCTAAAACGCTGATCACGATCGATGAAGGCATGAACAGACGGTGTAGTGCGCATGGTCACATGACGCTTTGCGGTTTAGAAAAATATTTAATAACATAGATGAACTATTCCACGGTAAATTAACTATTGCACTGTTGTGAAATACACGATTGCACGGTTGGCCAGTTTCCCGACAGAATGATAAAAATTATTTAATCACATGTGCCTGTTTATAGGTAAATGAAAAAAGCTTATATGCTAATGTATAATATATAAATGCATACTATATAAATAGTAATCTACCTCACATCCAGGCCGTCAATTATACTACTATATATCTGTATTGTTACCAAGTAGGACCAATTGATACTGCTATATAACTTCGGGTATATATGTTTCCTTGTGTTTCAGGTGTGTCATTGTTTATAGCAGCAGCTTTAGGACTGGTGTCTCTCGTGTTCGCTAAGCGTAACAATGATGAGGACCAATCAGCTACCTTTATGGATAAAGACCAATCAACTACCTTTATGGATAAAGACCAATCAGCTACCTTTATGGATAAAGACCAATCAACTATCTTTATTAAAGATGCTTCTGCCTCGCAGGAAATGATACAATGTCCCAATCAAGAATAACAAACGCCCATCATCAAAATTCCAGTTCAGACCATCGAACAGGCAGGACGTCTTGCGTTTGAAGTCTGGGACAAAGTGACTCCGCAAGGCGTTCTGCTGTCTGGGATCATCCGCCCTGCACTGTATAGCGCTATATACAGTGTAGAGCCACGTGGAGGTTTGGACAATAGCCTCAAACATGTTGTACATATGTTTTTATCCTGTTTTTACGTGGCCCTAAAGATGGACGATTAAAGCTTCTACTGGAAATCTGACGTTGTACCAGCGAGCTACCCCATGTCACTGCAAGTCCCCGCATTAGACGACATGAGGCACCTACGATGGACCACAACTAGACTCACCCTAACCCACCATGGATACCGATGTTGGCGAAACCCTGCGAGATACTCACTGATCCTGTATTGCATAACGGCTTCAGGATCGGCGCGTGAAACGGAGAAGTTTTCACCAACAGAACTCGGGCAGCTCATGCAGCCGGATCGACCTACTTGCGACACATTTGGCGCCAACACGGACGATCGGATTGACCTACTTGATTGCGATACTTCTGCAATTTCCTGATTGGCTGGGACTTTCCTAATCTACTTTCGAGCCGACAATCGGATTGACCTAGTCACAATTCTGCAGGCAATCCGATTGGTCAAAATCTTCAATTGGACTTAGAAATCTACTTGGAATAATAATCTTCTACAGACTTCAGAGGGGTTTCTACACTGATGTGCCACCATCTCTAATCTACTGCTGCCATCAACTAATCGACTTTGGACGAGATACTCCAACCCTTCCCGGACTCTACTGCATAATCATCTGACGAAAAGCTCGCCAAAAGGCCTAGTGCCATAGGGCGAGGGTAAAGAAAATCTACCACTCACTCACTAACAAACGCCAATTCCACATTACTGGTTGCATAATGTCTCTAGCTATGGGGACGTAGATACTCGACTATATCAGACCAAATCGCCTTGCGAATATTGAGAACAATTTCACCTCTTTTGGAGTTTTCAAAACTCTCAATAATACATATTTATTATTTGATGACAACATTCCTTTTAAGTTAATGCAGAATAAAACGATGTATCAATGTTAACAAAACTACGTGCTGGATAGTAGACTTTGCTTTATTTATTTTCTCCAATGTTAAAGTAGCTATCCCGCCAATAACAGCCACATTATGTACACCGTTTCTGAACCTAATGACGACGAGGTATATGTAAATGACATAATTTGAGAATCCAAACTCTATAGACACACTATAAACGGCTTGAACCAGCCAGACGAAAGCCCATAACTGGAGCGTCGAATTAAGAGTTACCAACTCATAATTCATTTTATGCATATTCAGTCATGGGTATTTAAGGAACACATGAATAAACCTATATACATATTCTTGTTGCTAAGAATTTCATACTTTTAAGTGGGTATAAAGATGAGTGTTGGAATGTAGACGGTAATTATTATTAATTAGGGTAATTATCATCGTTTATTATTACAACTGGTCAATTAATTGCTATCATATCATAATAATGAATGAAGTATGCTAAAAACAATTTCAATTGTTGTCCATTCCTTTAGCATGCTATACAGTTAAATCCTTCAGTCAAAAATATATACTTATACCACAATAGCCTAAATACACACTATGCATCGTGTAATACCCGAGGATATACACAGCATATGTTAGTTATTGTGGTATAAATACAATAACTAACGCTCGTGCATTATCTCCCCGTACACGTGCAAAACTCATGCTCTATCCTATACTTATTTTCAGAAGCATTTGTCTATACAGTCCAATAATTTGGCCTGTGGTGTTCATTTTTCAACTATTGGGATGTTTGCTATTTGACGTATTGTCCAAGGTTAAGACCGTTGGTTCTGTTACTGGTCAGACAATATTTCGACATGTCCAACAATTACAAGTTGGTTATGATGTTTGGTTGTTACTAAGTGTAGTTGTGGGAATCTTTGATCCTATGCGGCAAAGATACTACAATGTTAATACTATGAAAGAGTTATTTGATGCTGTAGATTTTAGTCTTGTTTTAGATTTCTTGAAAGACATGAGACTTTATAAATCATTATAATATGTTCTTCTATATATTTACTTGTTTATACACCCGTTGACGGGCATTTGTTCATTTACATATATACATAATTTACATAACTACCATAACATTGCTTATTTGTATTTTTTTTCTTTATATATTTACATTAATTTTTAAAAACTACTTCATTTCTTCCTCTTTCAGCAGTTTTTGCGCACAATATGACCTATTTATGTGTCGACGTGCCGTAAGAGTTTATTTGATGCAATGTTAACACAATGGTATACCCAAAATTGAAGGCTGGTCAGAAATAGCGCAAGTGGCAGCCGAACAGCGTTCAAATTATATGCTTCCGCGTAGATAAATAGTGCCTCCGGGTTTGCATGAACTGAATGTATTCAGAAGAACTGACTTAAACTAAGACGAGCTGTGAACTTGAACTGGGAACCAGGGGGTCAAAATAGTAGTTGTGTTATTTGAGATGCTGTGTGAATGGATGCACGTCCACAGTTAGTGTAGAGTAATATTTGAGTGTAGAGAGTAGATTCCCAGATATTTTGCTGCAATAATCAGGTTAATCAGAGCTGAGGCAAGTGAATGACACTACTTTTTGTGAGGTAAGATTTATTTGTGTTCTTCGTCAGATTTGACCTGAATTCTCATAATCGATACCTACTTTCACTTTGAGCAAAATTCTGAAGTTGAAAGCCGAAATGGAGCTTGATTTTTTGCTATGTCTGTGTTGTGCTGACTTTGAAGATGGTTTACTGACAGTTTCAAGTATGAAGGAGTATGATGGCAGTCACATTACTTAGTGCAGATATCATTTTGGGGGTCAATTTATGATAGCAGCTCTATGAAAACTACTGGAAAACATTACTGTTTGTAAGTGGAATTTGATTTAGAGATTATCATCCGCACCAGCAACATGCAGGCTGCCTACAGACTTTATTTAGAGGAAAATCTAGGGAAAAGAAGTGAACGTGCTGCTAATCAGCAGTGTGTCCTCTGGACACGTGGCCAGAACCACTATGGGTATGGACAGTGCCGTTGGCTTACAGCAGACTGGAGGCGTCAGAACCCTTGTTTGGTGCATAGAGTAGCCATGTGCTTGAAGATGGACACTGTTGACCTTGGACCTAGGGGTGTATGTGTCAGTCATTTGTGCCACAACAAAGTGTGCATAAATGCTGACCATCTCTCCCTAGAACCAAAGGCGGTCAATAATCAGAGAGAAGCATGCGTCTCGGCTTATTTGTGTCGCGGGCACAGTCCGTTTGAGAAATGCCTGCTCAACTTGAAGATTTAGCAGGTTTGTTGTTGTTGTTTTCTCACAGCTTAATTTTATTTTATTTTTAACTGGAATGGAAAAGACAACAAAAAATCCAAGGTAAGATTCTATACTGTTTTTTTTTATTTAAATAATAGCAAGGCAAGGCAAGACAGGGCAGGCAGGACAGGCAGGCAGGCAGGCAGGCAGGCAATTAATTAATTAATTCAGTTTAGTAAGTAAGAAAGTAAGTAAGTAAGTAAGTAAGTGAGTTTACCAAATATACAGTTACAAAGTAAGTAATAATAATAATTAGCAAACAATATTTGCAGTAACAGAACATAGAACAGAACATAGTACAGAACAGAACAGAACAGAACAGAACCTAAACTGTTAACTTCTTTTCTTGTATTTATGCAGCAAATAATTGTTTCTAATAGTCTATTTGTAGAATTCACACACCATGTCATTGTTTCTGCTTGTTTCACACCTTTAAATAAGTCACAATGTTCATGAAGGTTTCTAGTAGCTGTGGTCATAGTCAGATTGTCTGTTGTTTTCTGCTTAGTGTACCAGCGGTGCCTAGATTCCATTTTGCCACGTCGTTCCAGCCTGCGTTTGAAATATGCCTCACTTTTAGCGTTTACTCTGTGGCGTCTCGTGTCAGCTCCAATTTTGTTGATAGCCTGTTCTGGTATTTTTGACAGAACGATGCCCATGTGATGTAATTTCATAAGTAAGGCACCAGACTGTCCGTTGTTGTGTGAAGTCACAGTTAGCACATCTGAATGTATATTTCCAGGCTAGACCCCATTTCACATTGCTGTGAATTACAAAATATGGCGTTGAACAATCAGAATTTTGTTGATGCTTCTGGGTGCAGTCATTTACAGCTTCCATCATTTTATTGTTATCGATGATGCGATTTCCTTCAAAATCATTTTCAGCTGAATTGGTGGTGTTCTTTTCCTTTTCAGGTTTTGGCCGTAAAACAAGGACATCGTCTTTGTGTTGACTTGTTGATGCTGACGCGCAAAGTACAGCAGACGGGTCTGCCCGCCGTATCGATCTGGGTAAAGATGTTGTCATAGCAGATAAAGCCGAGCGTTAACCTTTATTATAAGGTATGTTGTTGTTTTTGAACAGAAAAGCTTTCCTCTTTCTTTGGCCTTTCATGATGGGAAGATGCAATGAAGCTAAATCTCTGAATTAGCATCACATTATATAGCAGACAATTCACACAAACATCTGTGAGGGAGCTAAGACGCCAGGCTGCATTTGCTGACCATACTCGGTCTTAATTAAGGAAGTGGGAGGTCAAAGACTCCATGTTGTGCATATTAGCTACCAATTATCTACCATACTTGCAGCCTTAATCAGTGATGTAGATGAGATTGTCTTTACAGTTTAATGGAATAAATAATAAAAAGTGGAAAAGAATTATATAATTATTATAGTTATTGTATAAATACAAGTTATGTAGAAAAGTTAATTGGATATCGCAAGTTTAAAAAAAAAGTAAAACAATTGCCATGTTTCCCTTTAAAAAAAAGAAGTCATAGTTCCAAAAAAATGTTTGATAGATTTGCAGATTAAGAATAATCTGATATACATGCCTGCAAAGTTTCATTTGTGTATGACAATTTTGAAAAAAGTTATTAAAGTTAATGGGATATCACAAGTTCGAAAAAAAAAAGTAAAACAATTGCAGTGTGTCTCTTTAAAAAAAAAAAAGAAGTCATAGTTCAAAAAAAAAGTTTGATAGATTTTCATATTAAGAATAATCTTATATAAATGCCTGCAAAGTTTCATTTGTGTATGACAATTTTGAAAAAAGTTATTAAAGTTAAAGGGATATCGCAAGTTTAAAAAAATAATAAAAAGTGAAACAATTGCCGTGTGTCCCTTTAAAAAAAAAAGAAGTCATAGTTCAATTACTTTCTTTTTTTTTATAGATTTTCAGATTAAGAATAATCATATTTAAATGCCTGCAAAGTTTCATTTGTCTATGACAATTCTGAAAAAAGTTATTATTTTTTTAGATGTTCCAGTGTTTGTAAATTGCTCGGATTTGGGGCCATTTTATTAAATACAGGTAAAACGGCCGTCACTATAAAAAAAAAGATCTTGCATTATTTCAGTGGGTTTTGCTATTGATGTATAAGTTTGCAAATTAAGACCCGATAGCTTTTGACAGTTTTTCTTTTTTTAACTTTCGTATGGAAACTAGGTAACTTCAGAAATATCCGTAAAATGGTTCTATTTGTGGTATCGGGTTGAATATGAACATAATTTTTTTTTTTTTCATTTTAGAATTGGAATGAATATATTAATATTGCAAAGGAACTGCACATGGTTCTTTATAATTAAGTTTCATTCTGGTAACTAGCTTATTTTTTAAATATTGTTATTTCAGTGAATACGGACCAATGACGATTAAAGCTTTTTTTAAGCTTTTCTCATGAATTTGGCACATTCATCAAACATGGACTTCATGCGAGCAGTGTTTAAGTTAGAGCCTTCAAACTTACAGATACTATAGATCTAAGGTAGGCGTTAACTTGTATGTTATCTTAACGGTTAAATCTGCAGGAATGGTTCCATATAGGACTTGAACTGGGAACGAGGGGGTCAAAATGGTAGTTGCCGAAAGTAGTCCCGTATACAGTTGACAGTAGTGTTATTTGAGATGCTGTGTGAATGGATGCACGTCCACAGGTAGTGTAGATTAATATTAGTGTGTAGAGAGTAGATTCCCAGATATTTTGCTGCAAGAATCAGGTTAATCAGAGCTGAGGCAAGTGAATGACACTACTTTTTGTGAGGTAAGATTTGTTTGTGTTCTTCGTCAGATTTGACCTGAATTCGTCATAATCGATACCTACTTTCACTTTGAGCAAAATTCTGAAGTTGAAAGCCGAAATGGAGCTTGATTTTTTGCTATGCCTGTGTTGTGCTGACTTTGAAGATGGTTTACTGACAGTTTCAAGTATGAAGGAGTATGATGGCATGCGTGACACCATTTTAGGCTATAATGTAAGTCTATGGGAAATTAATGGTGGTCCAGTTCCATGTAATAGGAAAACAATAATATTCCAAATGACAATATATCGACTGTATCTACAGAACTTGCCTTGTTTAACAAAATAAAATAGTTGCTCATATTGGTGAAAAAGGTTCTGGTTACGGCATTGTTTTATTTGATTTTACTTCAGATAGAACGTGAAAAACATTATTATGCTTTATTATGTAGAATTGTATATAGACTATTTCGAAAGTTGTTTAATGATTCACGATGTCAGTGAATTATTATTAATGATAAGACGATATGAAGAAATAGAGTTTAATCAACGTTGTTGTTGTGATACGGGAAGTAATTCACGAGTGAGAAAGATTCTTGCGATATAGAAACGAGTGCGCTATAATGCTGCCTTAGCAGCACTATCAGCTCTATCATTGCCACGTATTCCTACATGTCTTGGAAGCCAGCAGAAAAAAACAACATTATCAACTATAAGAGAATTGTACTTTTCTAAAAGTTGAAGCACAACTGGGTTGATGTCATGTTTCATATTACCCAGTGCTTGAAGAGATGAAAGGGAATCATAAAAGATTACAAAATGGTCATCATCAGATTCTTGAATATAATTTAAGGCAAGTTTAATTGCCTTATGTTCAGCTGAAAAGATAGAGGTCTTGTCAGGCAGGCATAAAAAGCTGCAGCAACCTTATGTCCATCTTTAGAACCATTTGTTTTTATATGATGAAAGTTACTGCATTTTGATTTAATTTCATTAAATTTGCTTTGAAAGATAGCAGGACCTGTACTGGATTTTGTAACTATCACAACGATCAAAAATAATTGTTGGTGTTTCCGAAGTCCACGGTGGAATGTGTGGTATTTTGTACTTGGCGATCAAATTTATGTCGATTTCAATGTCTCTTAATAGTCGTAATCCTTGCTTATGTATAGGATCGAGCATCTGCAAGTATAATTTTTGAGTCGATCCATATATTATTGAGCCGTAGTCCAGCTTGGATCTGATAAGAGATCTATAAAGTTGTAAACGTATTTTCGATCTGCTCCCCAATTAGTGTTTGCAACAACTTTAAGTAAATTAAGAACATTAAGGCATTTGGCCTTTAAGTATTTAAGGTGTGATATAAACGTTAATTTACGGTCAAAAATAAGACCAAGGAATTCAGTTTCATCCACTACTGGTGTTGGTGACCCTTCTAGTGTTAGATGGGGGTCTTCGTGCTGTTTACGTAGTTGAAAAAAGTGCATACAATTAGTTTTCGGTTTAGAAAATGTAAAACCATTTTCATCAGACCAGGTCTGAAGTTTATTAAGACATTGTTGTAATTGTCTCTCAGTAGTGTTCATGTTTATTGTACGATAACATATAACAAAGTCGTCAACATTTAGAGAACATATAGAGAACAATCCACCCCAGGATTGATGGTTTTAACTATACAGTTAATTGTTATATTAAAAAGGGTGACAGATATAGGATTAACGATCGATAAACTAAGTTTTTCGAACGTAAAACCAGGTTTATCGAATACTGACTTATATTTTCGAGCGAAAATATAGGATAACGGGCGTAAACCATAGTTTACGCTCGTGAACCCATGTTTACGTTCGATAAACTAGGTTTCTCGATTGAACTAAGCATTTCGGTCGTTATCTTAAGTTCACGAGCGTGAACCTATGTTTACGGGCGTGAACCTGGGTTCACGAGCGTGAACCATAGTTTACGAACGTGAACCTATGTTTACGACCGTGAACTTGGCTTTACGACCGTGAACATGGGTTTACGACCGTGAACATAGGTTCACGCTCGTGAACATAGGATAACGACCGAAAATCATAGATTTGTTCGAGAAACCTAGTTTATCGAACGTAAACCTAGGTTCACGTTCGTAAACTATGGTTCACGCTCGTAAACCCAAGTTAACGATCGTAAACATAGGTTCACGTTCGTAAACTATGGTTCACGGTCGTAAACATAGGTTCACGTCCGTAAACTATGGTTCACGGTCGTAAACCTAGGTTCACGTCCGTAAACTATGGTTCACGATCGTAAACCTAGGTTTACTCTCGTAAACTATTGTTCACGTTCGTAAACTATGGTTCACAGTCGTGATTGTCTATGCTCGTAAATCACAGATACCGGTCCAAAAGCATAGTTACAAGTCGATAAACCCGGTTTTACGAGCGTGAACCTATGTTTACGAGCGTAAACCATAGTTTATGAGCGTAAACTATAGTTCACGGTTGTAAACATAGGTTTACGTCCGTAAACTATGGTTCACGCTCGTAAACATAGGTTCACGTTCGTAAACTATGGTTCACGGTCGTAAACTATGGTTCACGGTCGTAAACTATGGTTCACGGTCGTAAACATAGGTTCACGGTCGTGAACCCATGTTCACGCCCGAAATTCATAGTTGTTTTGATAATCCTAGTATATCGACCGTAAACCATGGTTTACGTTCGATAAACTAGGTTTCTCGATTGAACTATGAATTTCGGTCGTTATCCTATGTTTACGAGCGTGAACCGGGGTTCACGAGCGTGAACCGGGGTTCACGAGCGTAAACCATAGTTTACGAATGTAAACCTATGTTTACGACCGTGAACTTGGGTTTACGAGCGTAAACCTACGTTTACGAGCGTAAACCTACGTTTACGAGCGTGAACTATGGTTTACGGACGTTATCCTATGTTTTCGCTCGAAAGTATAGGTTAACATGCTTTTACGTTCGAAAAACCTAGTTTATCGATCGTTAATCCTAGTTTTTCGACCGTAAACCTAGGTTCACGTAATTATTGGACAATTGGCTTGCCATAGACAGAGAGTATGATGCCCTGTGGCACACCCATCTCCTGTTCATGAATGTCAGAGAGGGTTGAACTCATTCGGACACGAATCTGTCTATCTAAGAAATTCTCTATACAATTGGTAATCGGCCTCTAAGACCAAGATCATTCCTAATGCCGTATTTTCATGCAGTATCATAAGCTTTCTCCAAGTCAAAAACACAGCGAATAGATGTTCTTTCTTTATGAAAGCTTCCCTAATAAATGATTCAAATCGAATGAGATTGTCTGTTGTGCTTCGTTGTTGCCGGAGTCCACTTTGATACTTTGTTATCCGTTTGTTGGATTCCAGGTACCAAACGAGTCTCTCATTAATCATTCGTTCCATGGTTTTGCAGATGCAACTCGTTTAAGCAATAGGGCGATAATGTATTGTGTCCGTATAATCCTTTCCAGGTTTGGGAACTTTAATAACGATTGTTTCCCGTCAAGAATCGGGGAAGTTTTTTATCACCCAAACCTTATTCATTTAAATGTATGAAGAAGTGTAGCGAGACAGGTTTCAGGTAAATGTTTTAATAATTGATAATGGATATCATCAGGACCAGCTGATGTATCATGAGCCTTTTTAAGGGATTCTCGAAGTTCTTTGAGGGTGAACAGTTTATTGTATTCCTCCAAGTTTTTCGACTTGAAATTCAGCTTCTTTTGTTTTTATAGTTCCTTATTTTTTAGAAAATTTGGTCGACAATTTTCAGAAGAAGACTTTTTAGAAAAAGTTTCTGCCAAATGTTTGTAATATCTTTGACAGATGTAATATCTTCATTATCCGTTTTAAGATGATTTACACAACTAGAATTACCGTTTATTTTCCGGACCATGTCCCACGTCTTAAGAGATGAGCGAGAGTTCAGCCTATAGAGACATAAGATCTCCAGGGTTTCCTTTTGCTATCCTTAAAGGCATTTGCTGTAGTTTTCCATGCGCAGCTTTTTTGGGCGACTTCTCTTCTAAAACTATTGGATGGATTTTCCTACAAATTTACAGGAATGTTGCTTTTGATGTCTAGTTGTATTTTTTATATTTTATTTTTTTTGAATTTGTTTTTTATTTAAATTTTTTATTTTTTATTTATTTTTATTGTCTTTATTTAAATAAAGGCCTATTATTAGATACATAAAATAGGAAAAATATAGCATTTTGTAAAAATTCCAACAAAATTAAAAAATGTAAGCATAATGGTATGGTTCCAAAAACCAATATTAAATCTCAATATGCATGGTGACCTATAAATTTAATTGAATATATTGTCTAAATATATGTTCAAATAAGTGCCTAGGAAGTTTGAACAAATTCTGTTATTAGGAACATAACAAAAAAGGAAAATATACCATTTCTATATAATTTCATACAAAACTTGGCCTTTTAGCATAGGGGTAGGGTTTCAAATTATTTTACTAAACAAGCATGGGGACCTATCATTTTTATTGTACATTTTGTTTTATATATGTTAAACTATGTGCTTAGAAAGTTAAAAAAAATTTTGTTATTGGGAACATACAAAAAAAAAAAGGAAATTGTATCATTATGGGCTAATTTGTGCATAAATTGTGGTAATGGTCTCAAAAAATGTTGTAAAAAAATATAGGTTTTACATAAAGATGAGCTTTAAATGTTATTGTTATTAAATGTTCTTTACTTTAATACAATTTTAGCAGAATTGTGACCAATGAGTAAATGATTAGACTTCAAAAATATCTTATTTAGCTATTTTATGGACTATGGTCACCTGTTCAACTTTTTGGATAGATTGACATGACGGTGGCATTAGCAATTATCTTTTAAAATTTTAACTAGCATGGTGACCTACCATTATTTTTGCCTTTTCTGTCTATATATATATATAACAGACTTACTGTACAAAAACATTAAAGAAAATCTGTTATGCAGAAAAAAACTATAGACAATGTAGGACCAGGTGTGTGGAGGGAGGGGGGTGTGGGGGAGGGGAGGAGGAGGAGGCGGGCGGGGGGTTGTTGGGAGGGGAGGGGGGGGGGGGGTGCTGGTGAACTGTTTTAAAAAAAAAGGGAGGTGCTGGTGAACTGTTTTTAAAAGTTATACCCTAACGCCCCTATTTTTTTTAATTTGTTGCTCCCCCCACCCCCACACTAACCTAATCTCAAAACCTGTTTGGATTTACACTAGACAAATATAAACGACTGTAGAAGTTTACCTGTTTGTTTTATTGGCGTAGCCATTTTTTAACAGTTTACAGATCATGTCTATACTTCCTTTATGTAAGTGACGCGTCTACATTATGTAAACAATATTGAGTGAAATCCCAATACATGTATATCTTTTTATAGAACGTCGATCAGACGCTTGGCCGAAATCATGATTGGAATGCGCTTTATTTAGCCGTAATCGGCCTTTGACTGTCGCTTGTGAAACGGTACATGCGCAGTGAAGCAGTCTAGGTTTAGACAAACTACACATTTTTCTTCGTTAATCTACCACACGTTTCTGTTTCTTTGTTTCTTTGTTTGTATGCTGTTTTTTACGTCATTTTCAACACATGTAAGGTTATATATGACGGTCGATTTTTTGTGGTGGAGGCAGACCTCCCACTTTTCCTGGGTTGAACCGGTACTGTACAATATAATCAACACTTAATACTATGTGAATATGATTCGCTCTAAGCGTTTCGTATAAGTACATGTAATAATAATAATTGCAAAAATGCAAGTTATGTAGAAAAATAAATTTTAAAAAATATCAAAATAGCCAAGAGTCGCTTTAATCCTACTAGATCACTAGTGACGATCTCGTACTTTCAGTAACTTGGAGTTTTGCAGATTGTTCAACCGTTAATATGATAACATTTATATTCGCTGGGAGTATTGCATAGCAAAGAAAGAAATAACTTACCAGATTGTTATATCACGAAATCCGAATCATACAGGTGTTTTAGGGCCGACATATCAGCGTCTTCAGTCAAGGTAAGTAATATTTAATAAGAACGAACATGATAAGATTTGGGACGGAATACGAGGCAGTGTCTTTATAAAAACTGAATAATTAATTTTATTTGTGTCTAATCAAAAATAAATAAACACTTTCATGATATTTAACGCGTATGTCTATACATTAATTGCTGGCTTCATTTTAAGAGATCTACTAAATTGTTATTCGTTTGTTTGGATGGTGTAACTTTTAGCACATGTTAGGCCATAATGACGGTCGTTTTTTGTGTGTGTTAGAGGTAGACCACCCTATTTTTTTCTAGGTAAAACCAGTACTGTATACCTACCACCATCCGTAATAATCGACACTTTCTCACTTGACAAACCGAGCTGCCAGTGGGTTTCGAAGACGTGTAAGACGCAGTGTCTTTACTATCCCGGCCACTTATGTGCTTAGATATATATATTAAAATATTGTGAGGAAAAAAGAAATTAAAAAAAAAGAAGCTGTTTTTAAATAATAAAACAATAGTAATTAAAGACCAACATACATGTTCAAAATATAGGATTTTGAATGCATTATTTAAACATTTTCTTACGAAGTACCCCATGCTGAGTTTCGCCCACTTATTCACCTTTGTAATACGGGTGTTTATCATTTAATCTGACACTTTATATTGTGAAATTGTTATGACTAGTCATGAGAGTGACCTGCCTAAAGGGGGTACATCAGGCTTGTTTCTCCAAAGTATCTAACATTTTAAAAATGTTCCATTTCGTCACATATATGCCATATAAATCATAATAATTTATGGTGTTGGTACCTCGTTGTTCAGGACTAACATGTGAATTCATTATAGATTGTAAATGGACTCGGACTTAATGTGTTTAAATAAACACTGGCGCGTAACCAAGGATAACACATATAACTATGTAACATAAATTTCCTTGTAAATATAGAATAAATCTACAATATCATGAATAGCATATAGGGAGTCTCAGTTGGACGGACAACTCGCCATCCCATAGCTAAAATGGATCCAAGTAAAAATAAGATAACTCATACATGAGCCCCTCAATGCCCTTATTCAAATGTAAAATGTCATAAAAATATCTCCAGAAATGTTAAAAATATCTCGGTATACTTGATGTATGTTTAATTTATTACGTGCAGTGGCGTAATCGCGTTTGATATTGAATTGGAGAAGCGTGTGGAGGGGGCGGGGCGGTTGGCCAGGAGGCAGGGGACCTTCTGAACATTTTCAATATTTGATAACGTTTTTTTTTTCTTGTTAGACATTTTACTGTTTACCCAACTTTTTCAACCAATCAGTTGCCTCAGATGTTCAAATACTTGCGTCAGTTATTCATGAAGATTTTACTACCAGCGCTCTTTACAGGTTAGAGCGCGACCTATATAGAGACTATCGATAAAACCTATGGTAAACATTAAGTCGGATAGAAACTATGAAGAGAAATTTTCCCCTTTAAGAAACACCGGTCTGTGGCTATGCTGCCGCGCTTTCGGTTTCTTAATTGTGAAGAATTCTCTTCATCGCCTCTATCCTATACTTAATGCACAAAACAACTACTTGTCTATGACAATTGATTTTTTCCGAAAAACATCATGACATAAACACATTGTTTAGGGACCAATACAAAACATATTGGTGGGGTGGGTTCGGAGGGCAACCCACATTCTGTACTCCCTTTATGATTATTCGGTGGAGAATGTGCTTTCTAAATGCTAAAACGTTCTGAATGATTTTTTTTTTTATTTGCTTGTTTATAATATCACTAACCATATTGCATTTCTTTTGTATCTCTTTTCTATATTCGTTTTCGTTTAAACTGCGTATTAAGATAAGCGTGCTTGTGTGTCATGGATCTTGATGTGTCACTGTGATGTGATGTGGAGGTCATGCAATCTGTAAAACATATTTAGAATACATTGTACTAGATAACTGATACTGATCCACTTATAAAGCAAACTCAACTTATATACTACAGGACAAAAGAAACGCAACGCGGGAATTTCCGCTATATAATGGATATATCGTACACTTAATGCCATGTAATATTCCAGAGAAATCCCAAGATGGGTTGCAGCTAGTTAGAGAAAGGACTAAACTGTGCCGCTGTAATTTTTTTTGAAACAGTAGACTTTGTAACACGAAATTCCTAAATGTTGAACTTCTGCTTTGAACGTTTTTTCCAGAAAGGAAAAGTCTAATCTATAGCCATGTGTAACACTCGTTTAACAGGAACATATTATACATACAATATAAAGCGGAGTTGCGTTTCTTTTTTCCTTTAATGTATTTATTCACCACTATCTTTAAATACCACTTGAGTAGTATGCGAACCACCGCGTAAGAGTTAGGGGTGTATCTAGGATATTACATTCGACACTGTATACATATGATGCGCATATTTCGTTGGTAGTCAGGTAACGTTGATAAGTTACTTCCGCTCCACTTTATTCCAAAATAATTTCTGTACCACTCCCATCCGATATTCAAAACATTAAAAAGTTCTGTTTATCCCTGCAACCCCTACACCCCCCACACATACGCTCAATATTAAAAACATTCGACGTTACTGGGATGCTTGTACTTCAGTCCGTGATTACGACATGCTTTCAACTGCTTTAACATGTGACAGAGATAAGTATAACTGCATGATAGACAATTATACAAAAGTGACGGTTATACAACTGCGTGCTGGCAAAGTGACGGAATTATATAACTGCGTGCTGGCAAAGTGACGGAACTGCGTGCTGGAAAGTGAAATAAATAAATGATAAATCTACCTGCTGGTAAAATGACAGAAATAAGTTATACAACAGTTCTGCGAGTGCTTGAAACGTGACAGAGAGAAGTTATACAACTGCATGCTTGACACGTGACGGAAATGAGAGCTGGAAAAGTGACGGATAAGTTATACATCTGCTTGCTTGAAACGTGACGAAAATAAGAGCTGAAAAAGTGACGGAAAAAAGTTATACAACTGCCAGCTGGCAAAGGGACGGAAATAAGTTATACAACTGCGTTCTGGAAAGTGAAGGAAATAAGTTATACAACTGCGTGCTGGAAACGTGACAAGGGGAAGTTATACAACTGAGTGCTTGAAACGTGACGGAAATTAGAGCTGGAAAAGAAACGGAGGTAAATTATATAAGTGCATGCTGGAAACGTGACGGAAATGAGAGCTGAAAAAGAGACGAAGGTAAGTTATACAATTGCGTGCTGGTAACGTGAAGGAAATGAGAGATAGAAAATTGAGGACAAGGGGAAGTTATACAACTGAGTGCTTGAAACGTGACGGAAATTAGAGCTGGAAAAGAGACGGTGGTAAGTTACATAATTGCGTGCTGGAAGCCTGATGGAAATGAAAGCTGCAAAAGAGACGGAGGTAAGTTATACAACTTCCTGCTGGAAACGTGACGAAAATGAGAGCTGGAAAAGTAACTGAGGTATGTTATATAATTTCGTGTTGGAAACGTGACGGAAAAAAGAGCTAAAAAGCTGACGGAAATAAGTTATACAACTGATTGCATGAAACTGAAGGAAAAGAGAGCTGGAAAAGAGACGGAGGTAAGTTACAAAACAGCGTGCGGGAAACGTGACGGAAATGAGAGCTAGAAAATTGACGGAAATAAGTTATAAAACTGCTTGCATGAAACGTGACGGAAATGAGTCCTGGAATAGAGACGGAGGTAATTTGTACAACTGCGTTCTGGAAACGTGACGGAAATGAGAGCTGGAAACGTGATGAAGGTAAGTTATACAACTGCTTGCATGAAACGTGCCGGATATGAGAGCTGGAAAAGAGACGGAGGTAAGTTATACAATTGCGTGCTGGAAACGTGACGGAAATGAGAGCTGGACTTAGTTCTGGACAAGGACGGTAAAATTGTACAACTGCGTGCTAGACAGTAAGTGTAACGGAAATAAATTAGAAAACTGCGTTCCAGAATCATGGACAGTCAAACTACTTTCATGAAATGTTGGTGGATAGTCGATGGAATTATGCCTGGATCCACCTAACAACACCTGAACACAAAACATTCATCTCTGCATCAAAAAAGTAGTAACTGTGTTTAATGCAAGTGTCAGACCGTTGAAATTCAGCCCATTAAGACAATGCAAAATAAGCCGTCACAAATTCCACAATATTCGTTCACTTTAATACACTTGAATTGTGTGAATAATACACATTTTACTCTCCAACTGTCCTATGATATAATGAAACAATAAAAATAAATCGGCAGTTCATGTTATTGACTTTGCGTATTTTGAAATAAACATGTACTCCTCAAAATAATTTAAGGACCGCCAGAATATTTCTCAATATGCTTACCACCAAAAAGGACTACATACCATTTTCAAACGGTTACACACAATGTGTAAGCAATGTTGCATTAAACTGGACATTGTCAGGTCTACCGCATTAGATAAAACAAAATGTGTATAATATACATTTTTCTGTTAATTAAAATGAGTCCGAGATTTTTTGATAATTTCTAAAAAGCATTAATTTGCCTCAAAACAACAATACTAAAAAAAATAGATTTTTTTTGTCAATTTATTCATAACTTTTAATCACTACCAATGGAGCTATGGACGTGACATTTTAATTTCCTCCGAAATTGACAAATTACCTTTGACAGTTTAAATGCATACACCGAACAGTTTCTAAAAACGCTGAATTTTTATCCCATCCAAAATGAAGTAAATTTTCAAGACCTAGTTGCATATAATTTGGCACTGCATTCGTATAAGAGGCACTACCTATATCTACGCGATTTTTAATGTAAAATATTAAATACTCAATATTACTGCATTTATATGTATACAAAGCTATTTTATGAGTATTCTAAGAAGAAACATGGTTAGTATTCCAGTTCTGTAAATTATTAATTATGATCAAAACAATATCTTGAATAAAATGCTGCCCAGCCGTTTATTCCTGCCGGAGAACTACGAGTTTTTACGATTTTCTCGGACATGCGCAATGCGATTACAAACTATTCGGCGCAGTTCCGATAGCAAACGAATCGATCGGAACTCTTCGCTAATCAGACGAGGTAGTTCCGATTGTAAACGAATAAGATCGGAAAATCTCCGCAATCGGCTTGTCTAAAACAATTACGAATACAATTTCAAAAATCCGATCTTTTCAATCCTGTTTTTCCCCAGCAAAACGCATATTACATTGGGTGAAAGTATTGCCATTTACGTTTTTCATAGTCCTCTTTATAATTAAGTAAAGTTTATATCAATTGGTGAACAAAAAGATATAGGTAGAGCCTCTTTAAGAGTCCGACAATGCAAAATGTAAGATAAACATCAAACGCTACCGCCCTTTGAGGATTTAGACAGACGCCATCATAGGGTCCACAATCTGTTCGGTCATCGCACAATGAAAGAGGAAAGCATAGGGACGAACTTTGAATGGGTCAACCATTAAACATGCAGTGAGATGCAAAATGATAAACTTTTTAACAAGTTCAATAAAGATTGTATGAACGTGATTAAGGATCTTAAAAGTTTGTAAATCACATCACGATAGAAGTCAGGTTGTAATAGTCCTTGTCGGAGAAGCGTGTCAAAGCCACATACCTATGTATTAGGTCTGTGCTACAACGGATTGATATTCTGTCACCAGTATGCAAAAGCGTGTATACGTTCATTTGTGTTTTTACCTATCCAATTGCGCTTGTCATTACACTGTTTATATCAAATGAGGACAAGCAAGGTTTTACGCAAGCGTAAAATAGCTGCCGAGAGACAAGAAGTTAACATAATAATATATCAAGTCACGGGTGTTAAAACAATATTGAAAAAAATAAATATTGTCTCGGACGACCGTTTTTTCTTATATTCTTCAAGATTTTTACCATCAGTTCTTCCTACCAAGCATTTTAAATCAATGTGGGCGACCTCGCTTCTTTCTGTTCAAAAACCTTGACATGCCTTACATATTGATTACAATTACCTTGTAATACGACGTGCTAGAAGTACACATCACCACAGAAATACAATTGTTCACGTGTGCGTTAGAGTGTACATTACAACACATATAAACTGTTCACTGTTACCATAAGATTGCGTTATCAAAGTGAAAAATGTAAAGGAATAATATAAACCAATGAAAAAAAAGAAAAAGAAAAAAGGAAATCAGCAGGCTTGAACCCTACCTTCGTGGGCACTAACACGACGCCTCGATCAACCGCACCATTCAGACTTCTGAATATTCCATCGCTAATATATATATATATAATAGTAATGATTACATGCCAATCGTGAACGCTCGGCCAATCCCGTCATTCTTCGGGATACCGCAAAGCTGTTTACGAGATGTTGCAAATAGATCAGTAGACTGGTTTTAAAACCTTTCAACATTACAAAATATGTGCATAAGATTGCGTTATCAAAATAAAAAATGTAAAGGAATCAGCAGGCTTGAACCCTACCTTCGTGGGCACTAACACGACGCCTCGACCAACCGCACCACTAGACCTGTACAACTAACTACGATAACGACTATTACTTCAGACTAAATACTAAGCACGAGAAAATGTTGGGGGCTGATCTCAAAGTTGTATAACAACCTGGGTTTTAGTAGGTATATAAAGTCATATAAAAATAAAACTAGTGGACAGAATTTAAGTGACTTTTTTTAGTAACCAAGGTCTACCCTACCCGGTTAGTTTGGTACCAGAAACATTAAATTCAAAACAAGATTTGATTTTTAAAAAATATCGCGAACACACAAAGGGTCTGTAAAAAATGTAAAAGTCCATAAAAAGTAACAGTTACAGACATTCGAGTAACGAATAAAAAGATTATTATTTTTTTGCAAACTTTCATTGTAAACGATAATTATTGTTGATTGTTGATCTATTGTCAATTATCAACTGAGATAATAAGGGTTATGGTCGAATGTCATGGTTTTTATGCGCCATTATATGCCCTGGTCCAAAACTTTTTTTACCGAGTATACAATTTACAATTTACAGAGCGCGTATGCAGTATTATAAAGTTTTATTAATACGCCTATTGCTATTGTAACTTGCATCGTATGGCGACTCAGTTAAAAAATACCCTTTTTAAACCGACTGAATGTTTGAAATAAACGGTTTTGCAAAAGGTGTGCATATTATTTGCATGGGAAAACTAATTGAAGTATTAAAGGTTATTTAGGTGCTTTTCTTTCACTAGCAGTTCAATAGAGGTTTCGTAGCATGTATTTAACATTGTACTTGGTTGAATGTATTGCATGATACAAACAACCGCTGTTCAAATACTCTTTGTATAACTTTACCGACACTCCACTGTTTTTTATATCAACATTTATAAATTCGATCGACATTACAAGACACGACGGGAGTGTTTTATTTGCTAAGGTAAAAATGTAATATCGATTAAATAATAGTAAGCGTTACCATTCAAATATGTTAAGTAATAGATAGTATCTGGTCTCAGCGAGTTGGCTTATTTAAACACCGAGATGGGCGTAGCCCATCGAGGTGTTTAAATAACCAACGAGCTGAGACAGACTCTATCTTTTTTGTAGCATGGTGTACTTAGTAACACTGTGACGTCATAATGACCGTACTCTAAATTCCTCTATCTGGTAGTTGTAGTACGGCATAGCCACGCCCCTTTAGTTACCCGAAATTAAACGATTTAATGCTCTGCATTCATCAAAAGAAATGTCACCGACCATGCTACAAACAATAGAATTGTGTGCAACTTGTAGGTGTATAGAAATCAGTTTAAATAAGGAGTATCTCTCTTTTCCAGCAACTGGGCACTCAACTGACAAAAGATAAAAGGAGGTTTTAATATGTTGAACTCATGAATACAATTTGCTTTTTGTCATCAATAATTGAAATATTTAAACATATAAGGGATAGGTTTTAATATATACTCGGTAAAAAAGTTTTGGACCAGGGCATATAATGGCGCATAAAAACCATGACATTCGACCATAACCCTTATTATCTCAGTTGATAATTGACAATAGATCAACAATAATTATCGTTTACAATGAAAGTTTGCAAAAAAATAATAATCTTTTTATTCGTTACTCGAATGTCTGTAACTGTTACTTTTTATGGACTTTGCAACATTTTTTACAGACCCTTTGTGTGTTCGCGATATTTTTTTAAAATCAAATCTTGTTTTGAATTTAATGTTTCTGGTACCAAATTAACCGGGTAGGTTAACAAAAGATACTTAAATTCTGTCCACTAGTTTTATTTTTATATGACTTTATATACCCTTGTCCAAAATTTGTTTACCGAGTATATATATATACGTCATATGCATCGACCTTTCAGACTATTGTTTCTTAATACAGTCTTCGATGCAACCACCCAGACTCGGCTGGCGTTTTAAAGGGGCTTGCCGAATAATTTATCACTAAAAACATTTTGAGAGGAGGGTACACATCAGATGCAGATCCAAGATTTTGGTTTGAGTATTTGTGTGTGGGAGGGGCGGAGGATCCTTCGAAGTAAAATGTAGGATCCTTCGAAATAAAATGTTTTTCTACATGACGTTTAGTGAATTCTTTTTTTCCCCAGAATAATTGTATGATGACTAACAGTAGAAATGGCGCGCACCCCATATAATCCGGCATGCAGAGATTATACTTGTGGGGGTGCCGGGTCCGCCCTATCCCAGAATCCGCCTTAGTACATGGTATACACACTTTTATCCCGTATGTCTTACCCTTAAATTGTCGCCGTAGCCGTGATAGTGAAAAACTTTCTCGCCTCTCACTCCTGCGGGTTCGAATCCCACTGTGAGCTCGAATTGTCAAGTGAGAAAATGTCAATTCTTAATGTTTTTTTGTGGTGTGGAAAAATATTGATATTTTCTATTTTAGATGGTCTAAATATAATGAATGAAACTAAAATTACCCCTTATTTACAAGAATATCCTAGGTTACGCACCAGGATACATTGAAAGGGACAAACGGCAATTTTGCTTGTTTTTAAGTCGTGATATTATGTTAGTTTCTTTTACACATTTGAATAGTGCAAATAAATTGCTTTGCATATTCCTAACTGTTGATTATTTTGAACCAATAAATGTATTTAAACCTATGGTAGTACTGAAAACTCAAACTGTACTTATAGGTTATTTAACATGGTTCTGTACAATACGGAGATATATTTGGACGAGTACACAGCTGGAAAAGTCATATTGGACGAGCCGTTAGGCGAGTCCAATATGATTTTTTCCAGCTGTGTACGAGTCCAAATATATCCCGTATTGTACAGAACCATGTTAAGTAACCTTTTTATTCTATACCTTTATTTTAACCAATCATTTATAATTCGGATATAACTTTCGTTTGTTTCATGCTTTCAAGCAAGTCGCTATGAACATCGAAAGCACAATTGCATGTAGGTCTATGTATTTTATATATTGTGTTCGACATGGCTTACTCTCAAGCTTTATTTGCTTGAAAGAATGCCCATTTCTCCGTTGTCAACAGTGATTAAATACTACCGAAGGTCAGTTTCAAACAATGATATATTATGCTAGTTTTTTGTGTTTTTTTTTTGTTATAAAGGAAAATTAAATAAAAATATGTGCAATAGATAGGTTTTCATTACTTGACAACAATTTATGGTTAGGTAATGACAGAAGCCTGTCGGTTCTGATTTTTATTCGGACCTTTTCACGCGTTTCGGTCTTTATCATAGGTTTAACATGGAACCTGTGAAGCGTACAATACGAACAAAATACGGGATATTTTGTACGCGCGTGCGTCCCGATACGGAAATATATTGTACGGTCACATGACTCGAAAGAGCGTCTACGATTGGATGTATAAATTAGGTATAGAATAATACCTTTTATTGCAATATCTGACTTTAAATACAAAACCCTGTGGGGTTTTGAAAAACTGAAAGATCGTGCAGCGCGTGCGCTTATTGCCTTGAATGCACAATAGAACAATCGAATTTATCGGTTAACCCTTACATCGAAATGGATGAGGCCGCCACTATTAAAGGTTAGTTTTTTCTTTTACAATGTATGTTATACATGAGTGCTCATTTATTAAAGATCGCATGTTTTTCGGCGTTTATGCGGTTTTAAACGTTGGTAGTAAATGGCGTAATTCATAAATCGCCTTAACTAGTGCGTTATGGTAATTTGCCATTGATTACCGGCGTTTACAACCGCATAAACGCGGGGAAAAATACGGGTTTCGTGGATTTTTTCATTTAATACCGGCAAAACCGAATTAACAGCGAGAAAAATGCGAATTATTTATTTTATTTACATTGTTTTCCCGTCGCTATAATAGTATCAGCAAACATTCTAATGATAACAAAAAGTAAAAGAGAAACCACTACTGTCAGTGTCTTTTCATGCAGTGGAATATCCATTTTTTGTTAAGACCCACCGGATGCAAGCGCAGTGTCTGCATGCAGTGCGTACAGTTCGTTCACCAATCTCTACCCAGAGTTGTCGTTCCTTGCATACACATACAATGTAATGGCCTCTGGGAGAGATAGTTCGTTCACCTGTTTGAAGGTATGAAAGCACCAATTATTTTCCCCATAGACACCAATGTTAAAGTGTCACATATTAATGATTGCTGCAAATTCAACTCAAGTATGGATAATGCAGCAGTGTAATGTTCATATAGAAAACTATTTTTCCACTTGAAAAATCACCAGAAAACGTGGGGTCACAAGACATGTAAGAAAGTTCTTGTTTGTTTACTAAATAGGTCAAGGGTACAGCTGTTTTTATTGATCGACTGTTTTCATTGCTCACAAAGTGTAAGCATAGAGTCGAAATTTCGAAAATGTTCATCAGTGATCCAGTAAAACCTATTAATACGCTTCTTATACATATAACCACAAAATCGAATAGAAATGGGCAGTTTTCACCTACTTATAATGCCCATTTCCATCGAAAAAGGAGGGATTACTTTTTATTATAGGAACTACATTCGACTTCACCTCGGAGGTTTACTTGTAATTGGTGTTGGTAAACCTTGAAGCTGAATAACCACTTTCTATGCGTGCGCAACCGAGCGTAAATAGTCCCACCTACTTGACAAATAAAGCATATTCTAGATTAAGCGCTATATTGTTTCAAAGGAAAGTATCAAGAAAATGCAAACAATATTAAACCAGTTTACAAAGATGGTATGAAGCAAATATCAACTTTCGTATTTATCGTGTTCGGCCGTTTCCAACGGTCCACTCTCATACTCTGTTATTAGGTGAGGCTTAGACAAGGAAGCATGGCGAATAACTGATCGTTTGTAAAATGATATATTGCTCTGTAAACCATCTCATCATAAATGTTGTAAATGTAGCGTATGATGTATCTCTTCCATTAATTCCAATATATTGTCTCCGAGCCGTGTCTTTAGGACGTTATACAGTAATTTATAATTATGAAAGGTTAGTGTTTGTTCATGCATTATTTTAACGATGCGTATGTTTTTTTCAACAGTCCACTCTCATACTCTGTTATTAGGTGGGGCTTAGAAAAGGAAGCATGGCGAATAACTGATCGTTTGTAAAAATGATATATTGCTCTGTAAACCATCTCATCATATCATGTATGCCAACTAGTTTAATACATTCCAAAATAATGATGCTTGGCTGTTTGGTTGAATGGTAGTGTACGTTATTTTCAGCACATTTTAGGCTATATCTATATCTAATATTATATCCGAAAAGTTTGGTACAAGTTTACTCAAAGTTGTTTTGTTTTTATGTGAAATAAATGTGTGCATAGAAGAGTCCATTTATCCAGCAATGGCAGACGAGACATCATTTCTAAACAAAATACGTCATTGTATCACATCATCCACATTTCAAACGCCGCAGAAAAGCGGACAGCGGGTGATTGCGACCTTGACGGTTATTTTATATCCGCATCATCTTCAAACATTTTGAAAGTAGACATATTCTGTTTTTTTCACATTGTATAAACATATGAGAGAGAGAGAGAGAGAGAGAGAGAGATAGAGAGAGAGGACATTAAAAAAACGCACACCACTTTATTAGTCCCAAGAGGTAGCGTCTCCGTGGCCGAATGGTTAAAGACGCTGCGTTGTTAGCCTTCGCCTCTCACCGCTGCGGGTTCGAATCCCCCCTGGGAGCTCGACTTGTAAGTGAGGATGTGTCGATTCTTACAGGTGGCGGGGGCGTACAGTACTGGTTCTACCCAGGAAAAGCGGGTGGTCTACCTCCACCATAAAAACTCGACCGTCATTTATAACCTTACATGTGTTGAAAATGACGTAAAACACCATGCAAACAAATAAAATAGTCCCAAGAGCTTTCAGTTTTACGAATTTGCCAGAGGGACATAGAAACCGATGGATGCTCCCCGACGTGAATATTTTGCTTTTCGTTAATGACGTTTGATGATAAAATTAAAGGGATATAAGGTTCATAGTTATAAATTTACGTAGGTCGCCGGTACCCTTAATGGTCATATTTGTGTTTTGTTTATATTGTCTGATAAGTCTGCCTAGTTTGTTCCAGGATATGGTCTGGTGGGGATCTTTCTATTTACACTGTCCCGTTTAACTGGGATGTTACTAGGTTAAGAATGAGGTTGGATGCACCTTAGAACATGGTTTCAAGCCCCGTCGGCCTTTTGGTCACTAACCGTTCCAAGGTGTATCTTAATTACATAACTTGACAAACTTTTCTGGACATTAACTGGTTTGTTTATTTCAGTCGTTCGGACCTACATCTCGCAGATTTAGGAAACGTGACCAATACCACCGGACAAATTGACACAAGTGACAGGTAGGGCAGAGAGCAATATGCAGAGTTCGAATCAATCCACCATAAAAATGGATGGCAGAATAATTATAATATTAACTTTAGTTATATGCTCATGCGCTCACACTAATAAACAAAAAAACAAATGTGATAAGATGACGGGTGCTGCAAACTACACAGCATGCGGGGACGACATATGTTGTTGCTACCAAGACAAAGCAATGTGCAATTTTAAAGATCAACAGTCTTATATACCAAAGTTGCCTTCAGGAGTGAGACGATTGCAGTTTAATTACAAGTTCCTGCCAGATATTTCCAGGGAAACATTTTACAATATCAAGGACTTGGATTTAATTAAGTTATCACTTCAAAACAATCATATTGTTCACATTTCAAGAGATGCATTCACAGGTTATCCGAACTTAGGTAAATTGGACTTGAGTTACAATAAAGGAATAAATCTAACAGAATTAGCAATATCATTTGGAAGTTTACAGAAAGAGCAACAATTGACCTTGGCGTTGAACGATATAGGACTTAAAGCCTTATCTGACAAGTTGTTCAATCACCTGAATCGTTCTAACATAATGGATGTCAAATTGAACAGAAACAAAATAGTATTTTTAAACTTTCGTGCTTTTAAAGGTTTCAGTTCTTTGGAAAATCTAGAAATTAAAGAAAATTACATAAAAGCAATTTCAGAGCCCTGTGATCTAAAGTCTCTACAAAAACTCAGACTAAATCAAAACGAAATTGCAGGACATATACCAACACTATGTCCAGGGAATGAAACTGAAAATAAATTACCAAACCTACGAGTATTGGACCTAAGTCAGAATTATATCAGTACTCTTAAACCAATTGCTTGGAACTGTCTTAACAAGTTGAAAACATTGATATTGAGTGGCAACGTGCTAAAGGAGATCCCAGATAACGTATTTTCGATGCTCACGGGACTAAGCACATTGCAAATTGCCAATATGCAGTGTTCGTTAAGAACACTGCATCAATTTTCTTTTAACTGTTCAAATCTGACCCATTTAGGTATGGATGGAAACAATATCATTTTCGCCAACCTGCTTAAAAAGAGTCCGAACATAATCAAACTTTTTAAATATTGTCCAAATCTTATTTATCTAGATCTATCTAGTAATAACTTAATCAGAGTGGACGAGAGCTTTATTGTCAAGCTGTTATCTCCACTAAAGAATCTGACGCAATTATTAATGGTAAAAACCAAGTTAATTAGTATTCCTACAACGTTACTTGGTTCCTTCCCCATGTTAAAAAGACTTAATTTGGACGGAAATGGTATCGGATTTTTGGAAAATGTCTTCAATGAGGTAAAGTCGCTACAAAATCTGTCTGTTCAAGGGAATAATATCCGAGTTATACGAAAGGAAGCGTTACCTGGCAACATTTTACAGACTATCAAGAGCTTAAACTTAGCTGATAATCCATTTGAATGCAGCTGTGACATGTTGTGGTTTAGAGATTGGGTTACAAACAATGAGAAAAGTAAAAACATTACACTACAAACATGGCCAAAACGGTACACTTGTCGATCTGGTAATATGATTGGGAAACCCTTTGAATTATATCAACCAACAGCAGCCTCGTGTCGGTATCACGATCCGTTGACCATAGCGTATATAATAATTGGGTCGTTCGTGGGTGTTTTTATTGTTGTTTCTCTTATTGTATATAGAAACAGGTGGTATATCAGCTATGTATTCTACAAAGTAAAACTGAAGACACAAAAGTCCGACCCAGAAACGCGTCCGCTTCTCGGACAGAATGAGCAGAGCTTCGATGGCTATGTTATATATACAGACGAAGATGGCACATTTGTGCATCACAATTTCAGAGCTATGATGGAGCAAAAAATCGAATACAAATTGCATATTTGGCATCGCGATGCAGCACATGGATCAAAGCTTGAGGTAATGGTTGATGCAATGTATGCGAGTAAAAATATAGTTGCAGTTGTATCAAAGAACTTTCTGAAAGATCCGTGGTGTCAGTTTCAACTTAGCGTAGCGCTAGATATACAGGTCGACAAAAAACGTGACTGTGTGGTGTTAGTTATCCTTGAAGATATAGAGTTAAAGGCACTTAGTAAGTACTGGTGTGTTGTACTGACAAAAACACCAACGGCATATTGGTGCGTGGAAGAAGAAGATATCAAGAGGAAAGTGTATGAGCAGACGATAAAACAACATTTTGGAAGTTCAGTCCGTCAAAGGGAATCATAACAGAGTGAAACATTTTTCTCCCGTTTTTACTTATCTTAGTATTGTAGACGCACTTCAAAGAGAATAAACGGACGAGCTTGAGGATGATTATGTTACTTAACTAGAGTTGGAGTTTTTACTATTTTATACGTAGACGAACAGTGTGGGAAATCAATTGACGATACATTCATGTATTGATGCTGTGCATAATAGAGCGATGCTATTTTTTCTAGGGGTTGGAAAGTACACACCAAATGCGGCGACTGTCGGTGAAATGGATGGACTCCACCAATTGTTAGACAATGGAAGTGCATCGGCATTTATTGGGCTAGATTAGTCAATATGCATTCTTCTCGAATTAATAAACGAATTTCACATATTGTCTTTCTAAATCTAATAGTACTTGTAAAAACTGGTGTTTTCGGGTTAAAAAGACGTTTAATGATAATAATTTGAATAAATATGTTAATGTCAATAGCCCAATTATCAAAACAAGTTTAGTACAAAGAATCAGTACCTGTATATATGAAACCTTTATTGATAGTTGGAAAGATAAACTAAATAGCGACGAAGGTGTTAATGGTAGAGCTGGAGACAAGCTTAGAAAGTATAAACTGTTGAAAATTGATATTAAAACATGAAGAATATTGCAATTTAATTTTATCGAAGTTACATAGTTAAATTTAGATGTGTAGTTGCTCCACTTAGAATTGAGACAGGGCGACATGAAGGATTGGCCGAAAATGTTAGATTATGTCCGTTTTGTAAATCGCATGTTGAAGATGAATATCATGTATTATTTGCCTGCCCAGAGAAGATATATTCACTAAATCTAGAACTATTGACCTAACGTTTGATACACTATCGTCTCAAGATAAATTTGTCTTTCTTTTTACCAGTCCGATTATGATTCGACAATGTGCCAAAACCTGCTTTTTAATTATTATGAGAAGACATTTCTTCTTACACAAGTAGTTGATCTTATTGGTTACATGTCAAATATGTTATACTTGTATATAATGAAAGTTGATGTATTTTAAGTATCTGACAGAATTTTAACAATGATTGAGCAAGTTATGTTAATCAGGCCATAGCTGATTTGCTATGATATAGATCTCTTAAGACAGTTTTTAATTTGCGTTTATTAGGACTTTTTAAGGACTGCCGCCCCCGGACGCCTATTTACAAACTTAGTGGTTTCTTAAAGTGTTTTTGTTTAAATTAAATTTAGGTTAGTAATGCATCTGTCAATTGTATTATATAATCAAGATTAACATTAGTTGCTCAACTCTTATGTGTTGTACATACGAATAGTTTATGTGTTTGTGTTTTTCAAGGTAAAGTAATGTATCTTTTACTATCGTCTCAATTACATCCGATTGGAGCCACACATGTACGTTATTACTGTATTATGAAAACTGTATATTTTATGTTGTATACTGTGATGAGACGAAAATAAATAAATAAATATAGTCTTTTAAAAATAGAAAATGTCACATCATCGTGAATAACAAACGTTTAGAATGTGTGTAAGAATACACCTTTCTAAGAAATTATTAATATTATTAATATAATTATTATAAAACTAAATTCGTCTTATGACACTTTATCAAACAATTAATAACATTATCCTTAAGCTTGTTTGTCCATTTACTCAATATAGGGTACATTTTAAGTTATCATATTAAAAACAGAATTTTGTTGTAATGCTTGTATCATCAATGTAACTTGATATTTACCATATGCTTTAGCCCATCCTTCTTATTCATCTTATCTCAAATTGAGAATTGTTCTGTTAATATATTATAAAATTTATATATTTTATTCACTTTTTTAACGATGGGGTGTACATAAAGCAAATATATGTTTTTGATGACTATATTATAGACTGGCTTATTAGTTGTAGTAGTAATAATTCACCACTTATGCATATGAAAACAGATTATTTAAGTCATTTCTAATCTGGAAATATACACATTTATGTCACATGTGAACGTTTTTATACTGTCGTGAGACCTAAAGTTACTTAAAGCAAGTACAAGCCAGAGCAACAAGAAACAAACAATTAAGGGTACGACAAGACACGATTTAAGAAAAATATCAAACGCTACCGTCCTTTGAGGGTTTAAGTAATCTTCATCATAGGTTCCACAATTTAATTTTTTTTTCTATAATTTGTTTACATTTTGTCCTAATATTCTGGTACAGTACGAAAGATAATTAAGTGTTTTATTCAACCCGCTAGTGTATTTTTACCTATTTCGTCACGGGCTGCCATATTGTACGCTGCTTTATGGCCAGCGATTATTTATAAGTTATGATATATTTGTCAACAGGTAATTTATCTTGTTGATATTGAGAACATCATAAGGTCACTTCTACGACTCATAATGTTACTTAATAACACTGGATGTTGGCGAAAATGTATTACATTGGGCAAATGCATTTTCTCAGGTTTGTGTTTTTGAGAGTTTACTCACATATGTTGATTGGCTATTTGTAGAGAGAAAAAAAGATTAGTTATTTGTCACTGTGCTTGTTTAAGTCATCCATTTTTATAGTAACTATACATTTTACATTTGATAAAATTCATTGAGTACTTTGTATCTTTCTAGGCTTTTGTTTTATTCATATATACATGCTCCTCTTTGTGTCTCTTAATGTTTGCTAGTTAGGGAATATAGCTTGGCGTGTGTGTCTATATGCTAGTTAGGGAATATAGCTTGGCGTGTGTGTCTATATGCTAGTTAGGGAATATAGCTTGGCGTGTGTGTCTATATGCTAGTTAGGGAATATAGCTTGGCGTGTGTGTCTATATGCTAGTTAGGGAATATAGCTTGGCGTGTGTGTCTATATGCTAGTTAGGGAATATAGCTTGGCGTGTGTGTCTATATGCTAGTTAGGGAATATAGCTTGGCGTGTGTGTCTATATGCTAGTCAGGGAATATAGCTTGGCGTGTGTGTCTATATGCTAGTTAGGGAATATAGCTTGGCGTGTGTGTCTATATGCTAGTTAGGGAATATAGCTTGGCGTGTGTGTCTATATGCTAGTTAGGGAATATAGCTTGGCGTGTGTGTCTATATGCTAGTCAGGGAATATAGCTTGGCGTGTGTGTCTATATGCTAGTTAGGGAATATAGCTTGGCGTGTGTGTCTATATGCTAGTTAGGGAATATAGCTTGGCGTGTGTGTCTATATGCTAGTTAGGGAATATAGCTTGGCGTGTGTGTCTATATGCTAGTCAGGGAATATAGCTTGGCGTGTGTGTCTATATGCTAGTTAGGGAATATAGCTTGGCGTGTGTGTCTATATGCTAGTTAGGGAATATAGCTTGGCGTGTGTGTCTATATGCTAGTCAGGGAATATAGCTTGGCGTGTGTGTCTATATGCTAGTTAGGGAATATAGCTTGGCGTGTGTGTCTATATGCTAGTTAGGGAATATAGCTTGGCGTGTATGTCTATATGCTAGTTAGGGAATATAGCTTGGCGTGTATGTCTATATGCTAGTTAGGGAATATAGCTTGGCGTGTGTGTCTATATGCTAGTTAGGGAATATAGCTTGGCGTGTATGTCTATATGCTAGTTAGGGAATATAGCTTGGCGTGTGTGTCTATATGCTAGTTAGGGAATATAGCTTGGCGTGTGTGTCTATATGCTAGTTAGGGAATATAGCTTGGCGTGTGTGTCTATATGCTAGTTAGGGAATATAGCTTGGCGTGTATGTCTATATGCTAGTTAGGGAATATAGCTTGGCGTGTATGTCTATATGCTAGTTAGGGAATATAGCTTGGCGTGTGTGTCTATATGCTAGTTAGGGAATATAGCTTGGCGTGTGTGTCTATATGCTAGTTAGGGAATATAGCTTGGCGTGTATGTCTATATGCTAGTTAGGGAATATAGCTTGGCGTGTATGTCTATATGCTAGTTAGGGAATATAGCTTGGCGTGTATGTCTATATGCTAGTTAGGGAATATAGCTTGGCGTGTATGTCTATATGCTAGTTAGGGAATATAGCTTGGCGTGTGTGTCTATATGCTAGTTAGGGAATATAGCTTGGCGTGTGTGTCTATATGCTAGTTAGGGAATATAGCTTGGCGTGTATGTCTATATGCTAGTTAGGGAATATAGCTTGGCGTGTATGTCTATATGCTAGTTAGGGAATATAGCTTGGCGTGTATGTCTATATGCTAGTTAGGGAATATAGCTTGGCGTGTATGTCTATATGCTAGTTAGGGAATATAGCTTGGCGTGTGTGTCTATATGCTAGTTAGGGAATATAGCTTGGCGTGTGTGTCTATATGCTAGTTAGGGAATATAGCTTGGCGTGTATGTCTATATGCTAGTTAGGGAATATAGCTTGGCGTGTATGTCTATATGCTAGTTAGGGAATATAGCTTGGCGTGTATGTCTATGTGCTAGTTAGGGAATATAGCTTGGCGTGTGTGTCTATATGCTAGTTAGGGAATATAGCTTGGCGTGTGTGTCTATATGCTAGTTAGGGAATATAGCTTGGCGTGTGTGTCTATATGCTAGTTAGGGAATATAGCTTGGCGTGTGTGTCTATATGCTAGTTAGGGAATATAGCTTGGCGTGTGTGTCTATATGCTAGTTAGGGAATATAGCTTGGCGTGTGTGTCTATATGCTAGTTAGGGAATATAGCTTGGCGTGTGTGTCTATATGCTAGTTAGGGAATATAGCTTGGCGTGTGTGTCTATATGCTAGTTAGGGAATATAGCTTGGCGTGTGTGTCTATATGCTAGTTAGGGAATATAGCTTGGCGTGTATGTCTATATGCTAGTTAGGGAATATAGCTTGGCGTGTGTGTCTATATGCTAGTTAGGGAATATAGCTTGGCGTGTGTGTCTATATGCTAGTTAGGGAATATAGCTTGGCGTGTATGTCTATATGCTAGTTAGGGAATATAGCTTGGCGTGTGTGTCTATATGCTAGTTAGGGAATATAGCTTGGCGTGTATGTCTATATGTACACTGGCCGTTTTATTGGCATAACAATAGGGTAAGAGTGATGTTTGGTGCAACCTAGAACCATGTTTAAACTCCCCAGCGGCCTTTTTGCCACTGACTGTTCCAAATGAATTGGATTTATAGTCGCACTAACAGCGACCTTCCAGCTTCCATTGGTGGAGGAAGACACCAGGTGCCCCTCCTAGAAATGTTCGTGCACGGACGGGCACCTGGGTAGAACCACCGACCTTTCCGCAAGCCAGCTGAATAGCTTCTTCACATAAAGATGCCTGGTCCACTGAAGGTTCGAACCCACAGCGGTGAGGGGCAAGTTAGAGACTCTAACAACTCGACTAACGTTCCAGGGCGGTACCTGACTGTTCAAAGGCGGTACCCCTAATATCAACGTTGCTTTTTCCTTATAATTGTGGTTTGTTTTGAACAAATGCTATAGTGTGTATTGTTAAATCTGCAGCTACTTCGTTTTACATCTGATTTTTACCAAACTTGTACAGAATGTTATATTTCAATAAAATCTCAAAATGGTCCTTGATTTTGTTAAATATTCTATATTTTAAACTGTTAAGACAATAGGGCCTATATTTTTCATCTGGTCTGCACCAAACTTCCCGATGAAGTTGATATCATTGAAAGCTCAAGCAAGATCGAAAACCAGCCAGAACGGATTATTAACACCAGAGGTATGGCCCTTGATTTAGTTTAGTTAAGTATGCTATAATTTGCATAGTTAAGACATACGGACTTTATTTTTTCATCTGAATGTTACCAAACTTGTCCTGATTGTTGACTTCATTGTAAGGGAGTTGAGTTTGAATACCAGCCATTCCTGACTCACATCCACCCTTACCCCTTACCATTACCCCAGATTCGGATTCCATTTTTTGTTATATATTTTATTTATTAAAGTTATCTCGGTCATAGAAAAAAGTGGGACAAATTCAAAAACAACTCATGCCAAACTATTTAAACAGCTACGTTATGACCATTGATTTATTGAAAAATACTATACGCTGCTTTGTTAAATATGTAGCTACACTCAAGTGATATAAAAACGCAACACGGGAATTTCCGCTATATATTGTATATACTGCACACTTAATTGCACATAATATTCCAAAGAAATCCCAAGATGTTTTTTTAAAAAGAAAGTTGCAGTTAACTAGAGAAAGGACACAACTGTGATGTTGTAGACGTTTCAATCACACTACACTTTGTAACAAGAACTTCATAAATGTTGAAGTAGCTCTTTGAAAAATTGAGCTAGTTCAGTACTGTATTTAACGTAAATAGTTTGCAAAATGTTGCATCCTAAGTTTGCTCACATGATTGAGCCAAACGCGTACTCTGTGAATAATGAAACATTAAAGGAATACTATTTGCTGTATTATTTGTTGTTTTAGTATTTTTTCCAAAAGGAAAGGTCTTACGTAGCCATGTACCATTCGATTAAAAGCAGCATATTGTACATACAATATATAGCGGAAATTCCCGTGTTGCGTTTTCATATCACTTGAGTGTACTTCATTTTTCGTCTGATCTTTACCAAACTTGTATAGAATGTTAATTTCAACAAAATCTCAAACAAGTTTGAAATACTGCCATGCCTGACATCCATCCATCCATCCATCCATAACCCTACTACCCTCACCCTTAATGGCCCAAGCCATATCAGACTAGAAACAGCAGACTTATGGTCCTTGAATTATTTTGACATTTCAGGTCCTTAATTCTTCATCCGATCTATGCCAAATGTATTCAGAGTTTATTAAAACGCACATAAACGTTTGAAACAGCCATATCTGACACCCCATCTCATTCCGTCTCCCTCACCCATCAGCATCCCACCCCACCAATTTTTAAAGCATTGAAGCTTTGTTTTTTTATTGATTTAAACCAAATGTGTACAACAAGTAGAGCGATACGGGCCCTTTTGAATCTCTTGTTTTTTACGCCGTTCAATTTGTATAGCGGCCCGGGTAGGGTACAGACATTCCCCTGTCCCGCGTGGATAACCGTACATATACACACACATATAAAATAGAAATAACCTAGTGTTGCTTGAAATACGTTAAGCAAGCAATAATTATCCCCAAGTTGTCACTAGCGAGTAAATATAATCTAGTGGTCACGCTGCCAATAGACATAACCGGCCTCTGCGATTATTTTATCTTATTTTCGATTATTTCAAAGAATTGTCGACTAAAACTGGAGATTATTTTATTTTTAAAAAAATGAGGTTGTCTTTATACCCACTGTAAAATTGACTGTATTTGACCACAGTGGCCAGTGAATAAACGTAATCCTGTCTCAAGGTCCCAACTGTGAAATCCCTACATGTTTGCTTGACTGTATTTGACCACAGTGGCCAGTGAATAAACGAAATCCTGTCTCAAGGCCCCAGCTGTGAAATCCCTTCATGTTTGCTAATTAGTGTTCCAGAAAAAGTCCCATATCAATTATAGTTTCAAGAAGTAGTCGCTACAAATTTAGAAATATATATTTTTAGTTTTGGTGGCCATCTTGGATTTCACATCAACGTGAATTTTTGCTAGGATCAACTAGACATCATGGGCAACAGTTCTGCAAAGTTTCGTGAACATCCATCCAGTAGTTGCTGAGGAGTATTCGTTATAAAAAAATATATACGAACAGACGGACGGACGACGGACACCGCACCATGGCATAAGCTCTGCCGATCTTTGATCAGTAGAGCTTAAAACAACATGGTCAACGTGCCAGATTTTGTTCAGTTCTGTGTGGGAAAATGACATATTTTTTATAAAAAAAGTAACTTTTATCTTGGAAACTTCTTTTCGGAATGGCCCAGTAAACTTTATTTATATAGGCCAATATAGAACAAATACACCGTGTTGTGAGACCTTAAAGGCAGTTAAAATCTTATGTTTTGTTTATCTGATTGTCTCCTACCTATTATAATGTCTTCTACCTGTTGTAAGTGAATGTACAATGGCCTATTTTATTACTATATTGAGCAGCATACTTTAAAGTAGCTATCCCGCCGACAACAGCCAATTTACAAAATATGTACAACATTTCTAAATCTACTGACGAAATGTATTATATACATGTATATAACTCACATATTTTGATAATACAAACCATATGGACACAATATAAACGGCTTTAACTAGCCAGGCTAAACCACAAAAATGGGGAGTCGAAGTAATAGTTACCAACTCATAATTCATTTTATGCATATTCAATCACGGGTATTTTAAGAACCCGTTAATATATATTTACCTTTAATCGGCATATACTCGTATACATTATTATAGGACCTGAACAGTTGGATAGAGTTTTGATAAAGGTTTTGAAGTGTAATTTTGCCGTTTTTTGGTGAGTTAGTTTCTTTAAATTTAACCTGTATAACACAAACAAGAGAAATGTATGTTGGTATATACATAGGATTATACCTACTTCATTTGATAAATCGATAAATCGATTATCGAAAGACGTGTCGTTATTACGATAAGTTATATATTATTATATTTTTTTGTTTGGCTCAATGAAATGACGATTATATTTTGCTTTTTAAACAATAGATTAGAAAATAAATACATGAGAAGTATATCGAAGTTGCAAGCTGTACAAACACTCAAAAGATGCCTTTAAAGTTCTGTAAATTATTAATTATGATCAAAACAATATCTTGAATAAAATGCTGCCCAGCCTTTTATTCTTGCCGGAGAACTACGAGTTTTTACGATTTTCTCGGACATGCGCAATACGATTATAAACTATTCGGCGCAGTTCCAATAGCAAACGAATCGATCGGAACTCTTCGCTAATCAGACGAGGTAGTTCCGATTGTAAACGAATAAGATCGGAAAATCTCCGCAATCGGCTTGTCTAAAACAATTACGAATACGATTTCAAAAATCCGATCTTTTCAATCCTGTTTTCCCCCATCAAAACGCATATTACATTGGGTGAAATTATTGCCATTTACCTTTTTCATAGTCCTCTTTATAATTAAGTAAAGTTTATATCAATTGGTGGACAAACATATATAGGTAGAGCCTCTTTAAGTTATAAGGAAATATTTCGAGCTTGGATTGCGCCATTGTGCTTTTTCAGATCATATTACCTGTATAAAAACGTGTTTTTATAATATACATTTAATTCCTGCTTTCCTCTAAGCGATTGCATTGGCAACTGTACACATATAAAATAAGTTCTTTGAATATGTCTCTAATAAATGTATACAATTAAAATATGCATGTGATAGTAACACGCAGACACAGGATAGTAACACACAGACACAGGAACACACAGGATAGTAACACACAGGATAGTAACACACAGACACAGGATAGTAACACACATGATAGTAACACAGAGACACAGGATAGTAACACACAGGATAGTAACACACAGGATAGTAACACACAGACACATGATAGTAACACACAGGATAGTAACACACAGGATAGTAACACACAGACACAGGATAGTAACACACAGACACAGGATAGTAACACACAGGATAGTAACACACAGGATAGTAACACACAGACACCGGATAGTAACACACAGGATAGTCACACATAGACACAGGATAGTAACACACAGGATAGTAACACACAGGATAGTTACACACAGGATAGTAACACACAGACACAGGATAGTAACACACAGGATAGTAACACACAGACACCGGATAGTAACACACAGGATAATAACACACAGGATAGTAACACAAAGGACAGTAACACACAGACACAGGATAGTAACACACAGACACAGGATAGTAACACACAGGATAGTAACGCACAGATAATAACACATAGGATTATGCGTATGTCCGACTCAGGGCAATCTTGAACTATATGTTTAAACATTAAATATCACTTGTATACTGTTAAAGTATAAGTTAAACTGATTTAGTTTTATATAAATATAAAATAACGTACTACTCTGATTATTTAAATCAAATTCTTTTTCTGGCCATGACAAACAAATCATCAGAAAAAAGCCAACATGCTACAAACCTTTTCTTTTCTTTCATTATATCTATATATCTAAAATGTCACGACGTCACATCACTTACGGTAACGTAGATTTGGAGAGTTAATATTGCCTTTAACGATTTTCAGTAATATGATCCTTTGAAAGCAAAACGAACAGGCACATTTATTTTATTTGGGTGAGTGGTGGGTGGGGCTGTAGCGGAAGAAATAAACTGAATAGGTGCATACCTGACTGAGACCTTTCACACCCTGCTTGATAGCCACATCGATATGCATGATGGATCAATGTAGCTTGTTGGTGGAATTTCAAGAGTTGTATTGTATAATGGCTTCATTTACCACCCGTATACTGCTTTATTTATTATACATACCGCATGAAATTTCACCCAAAACATCATAATCTGATTCATCAATACTGCTAGGCATATTGCTGAGGTTTACAACATTTTCTGTTACAGTTTCAAGTATATATTCCAAGTTTGCTATGCATACTTCCCCTTTCCCGTGAAGGCATGAAATAAAGAAAATGCTCCGATCTTTGGACACAACTGGAGCAATGTATTCATAGCCATTTTAAATCCTTAAATACTTGCCTCTTGCATAGGCAATCCAAAGCTGATCTATGCCAATGTTCTTAGGGCGTTTTGATAACAACCACGTCAGTGTCAGAGCCGGACATTATAATTTCTCTACATCCGTTCTTGTATTAATGTTTTCCACGTATACTTATTTGTGTGTGAGCCTCTACTTGGTTACATCGTGCACGTTTATCTTTCTCAATAGACACATTAACTGTTTCTTTTGTATCTGCTGTTACAACAATTGGCTTTGTTAAACATGCCTACGACTGAGATAATCGTAAAATGTTTTGACAGTTAGCAGCAACTTTGCTTGAATCTGAACCATTTATCCTACCTGAACCTCTGCTATCCCTTGTACTGCTTAACTTTTCGAAGTATCACTCAAACATTTGTCAATTTGCGACGTAGATCTTGTTTTATTTTCGACAGTACGACTCGAACGTTGGTCTCAATATATCTTATTTCCTTTTAAGTGGAATTTTCTGATATTCATGCTCGAAAGAACTTTCCGATATCGCAAAACCGAGTTTAACATGAACTGTAAAATCGGAAAAAAGGTATGTCAGTCATTTTATTTACCTCGATACACAACTGTTAGTGTTCCGGACTTGCTTGAAAGACATAATTGTGTAGCTGAATCAGTGTGTGAGACATGCAAAGAAGCTAAGTTATTGTCTTGACCCAACATGCAAAGAATTTATGTTATTGTCTTGAAGCAACATGCAAAGAAGTTATGTTATTGTCTGGAACCAAACGTACTTATTGATGCATAACAGTCTGCTACTCATTTATCTACAACCCATGTCTGATCAATATTACAATAATCAATGTATCCTCTATATTTTATTTGGGCCTGCACATGAATGTTAAAACATCTTATCTCATTTCAGTTCTATAAAAAATAATATCAAACACAAGAGCTTACAGTGTATTGTTATTCAAATATGCCACCCATTTCTATATCAACAAAACATTATATATCCACTCGTGAACTTCTTTCATTGGTTTAGGGCTCGTTCGTTTTAGTTTCAATGCCATTAAAAAACAAAAAAGTAAACTGCTTCACCGGAACAGTAGGAATGGTTTATGAAAACAATAACATACTGTCAAATTGTTCCCGAGCATAACATTTCGAAAGACGTAAAACCCGTCATAAATATCGGATAAAAATATATTACTCAGCCAATAGTAATAATTATCTTAATGATTTTAAATCTATTTCATTTTAAATGGAAAACAGCAAACAAAAAAGGCGTGCACCTTCCCTTAGGGTTTCTTAATTGTTAAAATTTCACTTCATAGCCTCTAACTAATACCTAAAGGCAATATTGATTGCAATTTTACAACAGACGTACTCCAGAATGCAGGATTTTAAATAGTTTAAAAAAAATGACGGGAGACCATGACCTCGGACCCCTAATAAACTTGCACCTTTGATGACTGAATGATAAATTGGCCTGTACATTAAATTTAACCTTGCTACGCCTCTGCAGGTGTTCATGTCATACTATAATGTAAATGTGCTGATTAAAAGTATAGGTTTATTCACGTGTTCTTAAAATACCCGTGATTGAATATGTGTAAAATAAATTCGGCGCTCTAGTTTTGGGGTTTTGCCTGATTGGTTAAAGCCGTTTGTATTATGTCGATAGAGTCCGGATTCTCAAAATACGTAAGTTATATATATATATATGCCTCGTCGTCTGTACGTTTTAAAACAGTGTTATGTTGTAAAATTTGCCTGTTGATGGCGTGATACGGATTTTAAAGAATAGCTTCGTAATATGTATGGGTGATACAATCAATAATTTTATTTGAATGTAAAAAATTGGCCGAACACGTTCTTTTTTATGCGAAAGAAACCTTTAATGTTTGGTCTATTCTGATCATTCTTATCATTGTAATCACACATATATAATATAATTTATTATATATATACTTTATGATATATACGATTATAGAGTGACTAAGAAACTGATTGAAACGATAATAGCCTTTCTTTAGTATATTTTAAGAACGCATTATACGATAACGTTTTACTACCAGTTTCTGCATAATCCTTTGATATGGTAGCATTTTTTCGAACGTTGAGGCCATTTTGGCGGACATTTTGAAAATGCGTGACCATTTTGAAATAAGGTGAAAATGAAGTGGCTCAGGTTTTTAGCATGATCAGGACACTATAGAGGATCATTCTGCCAACTTTCATTTGTGTATCACAATTTGAACTATTTTGCCAAATATATCAGTTATTTCCTCCGCTAGTGGGGTTAATGGGAATTAAACTGCGGTGGTTGTTTCATTTAACTCGTATCAGTTAATATATGTTTACATTTGACATATTACGCATGCCTTGAAATTATAATATAGATACAAACAGTTAATGTATATGCTACATCCTGACAAAAGTTCGACTTTATTCTATCAGCGCTATATACTAGAACGCTGTAAAAGCAAGCTTCCCCTATCACAATCAAGCAAAAACAACAACAACAACAACAACAACAACAACAACAGCACAAACAACAAAAGCAGCAGCCGCAAGAAGAAGAAGAAGAAGAAGAAGCTGTTCCTGATGTAAATTTATGGCGTTTATGACGTATCCGTCATAACGATATCATTGATATGGGACGTGACAGATATACATGTTTTATTTTGTGTGTGTTTTACCGCGCTTTGATGCTTCTTCCTGCCAAATACTGCACATTTAAAAAACTTGTGGATCATGTAAACTACATCTGGTGCAAATATATTTTGCATAAATTAATGAAAAAATGCTGAAACATCTCTCACAAATGAGAAAACAATTAATTCAAAATTGTGTTTTTCGCTGAAATAGTGTTGTGGACTTTAGCGAAAACGTTTGTGGTCTTTAGAGACAATATTTTTTTTGGACTTTAGCGGAAAATTTTGTGGACTTTGGCGTTGGTTTTTTTGTTGACTTTAGCGGAAATGTATGTGGACTATAGGAGTTGTGGATTTTAGTGCCACACCGCTATTATTATCTTTTTATTTTTTTACTCCCTTAAAGATAAACACGTTATAAGATGGATGAAGCGGGATACTGATAATCCCTTCAAGATTGTCGTGACTATCTTAAAGATAAACACGTTATAAGATTGATGAAGTGGGATACTAATGAATCCCTTCAAGATTGTCGTGTCTCCCTTCAAGATAAACACGTTATAAGATGGATGAAGCGGGATACTAATGAATCCCTTCAAGATTGTCATGTGTCCCTTTAAGATAAACACGTTATAAGATGGATGAAGCGGGATACTGATAATCCCTTCAAGATTGCCGTGTCTCCCTTAAAGATAAACACGTTATAAGATGGATGAAGCGGGATACTAATGAATCCCTTCAAGATTGTCGTGTGTCCCTTTAAGATAAACACGTTATAAGATGGATGAAGAGGGATACTGATGAATCCCTTCAAGATTGTCGTGACTCCCTTAAAGATAAACACGTTATAAGATGGATGAAGCGGGATACTGATGAATCCCTTCAAGATTGCCGTGTGTCCCTTTAAGATAAACACGTTATAAGATGGATGAAGCGGGATACTGATGAATCCCTTCAAGATTGCCGTGACTCCCTTAAAGATAAACACGTTATAAGATGGATGAAGCGGGATACTGATGAATCCCTTCAAGATTGTCGTGACTCCCTTAAAGATAAACACGTTATAAGATGGATGAAGCGGGATACTGATGACTCCCTTCAAGATTGTCGTGACTCCCTTAAAGATAAACACGTTATAAGATGGATGAAGCGGGATACTGATGAATCCCTTCAAGATTGTCGTGACTCCCTTAAAGATAAACACGTTATAAGATGGATGAAGCGGGATACTGATGAATCCCTTCAAGATTGCCGTGTGTCCCTTTAAGATAAACACGTTATAAGATGGAAGAAGCGGGATACTGATGAATCCCTTCAAGATTGTCGTGTGTCCCTTTAAGATAAACACGTTATAAGATGGATGAAGCGGGATACTGATAATCCCTTCAAGATTGTCGTGACTCCCTTAAAGATAAACACGTTATAAGATGGATGAAGCGGGATACTAATGAATCCCTTCAAGATTGTCATGTGTCCCTTTAAGATAAACACGTTATAAGATGGATGAAGCGGGATACTGATAATCCCTTCAAGATTGCCGTGTCTCCCTTAAAGATAAACACGTTATAAGATGGATGAAGCGGGATACTAATGAATCCCTTCAAGATTGTCATGTGTCCCTTTAAGATAAACACGTTATAAGATGGATGAAGCGGGATACTGATGAATCCCTTCAAGATTGTCGTGACTCCCTTAAAGATAAACACGTTATAAGATGGATGAAGCGGGATACTGATGACTCCCTTTAAGATTGTCGTGACTCCCTTAAAGATAAACACGTTATAAGATGGATGAAGCGGGATACTGATGAATCCCTTCAAGATTGTCGTGACTCCCTTAAAGATAAACACGTTATAAGATGGATGAAGCGGGATACTGATGAATCCCTTCAAGATTGCCGTGTGTCCCTTTAAGATAAACACGTTATAAAATGGATGAAGCGGGATACTGATGAATCCCTTCAAGATTGCCGTGACTCCCTTAAAGATAAACACGTTATAAGATGGATGAAGCGGGATACTGATGAATCCCTTCAAGATTGCCGTGACTCCCTTAAAGATAAACACGTTATAAGATGGATGAAGCGGAATACTGATGAAACCCTTCAAGAGTGTCGTGTGTCCCTTTAAGATAAACACGTTATAAGATGGATGAAGCGGGATACTGATGAAACCCTTCAAGATTGTCGTGTGTCCCTTTAAGATAAACACGTTATAAAATGGATGAAGCGGGATACTGATGACTCCCTTCATGATTGTCGTGACTCCCTTAAAGATAAACACGTTATATGATGGATGAAGCGGGATACTGATGAATCCCTTCAAGATTGTCGTGTGTCCCTTAAAGATAAACACGTTATAAGATGGATGAAGCGGGATACTGATGACTCCCTTCAAGATTGTCGTGACTCCCTTAAAGATAAACACGTTATAAGATGGATGAAGTGGGATACTGATGAATCCCTTCAAGATTGCCGTGTATCCCTTTAAGATAAACACGTTATAAGATGGATGAAGCGGGATACTGATGAATCCCTTCAAGATTGTCGTGTATCCCTTTAAGATAAACACGTTATAAGATGAATAAAGCGGGATACTGATGAATCCCTCCAAGGTTGTCGTGTGCCCCTTTAAGATAAACACGTTATAAGATGGATGAAGCGGGATACTGATGAATCCCTTCAAGATTGTCGTGTATCCCTTTAAGATAAACACGTTATAAGATGGATGAAGCGGGATACCGATGAATCCCTTCAATATTGTCGTGACTCCCTTTAAGATAAACACGTTATAAGATGGATGAAGCGGAATACTGATGAATCCCTTCAAGATTGTCGTGACTCCCTTAAAGATAAACACGTTATATGATGGATGAAGCGGGATACTGATGAATCCCTTCAAGATTGTCGTGTGTCCCTTTAAGATAAACACGTTATAAGATGGACGATGCGGGATACTGATGAATCCCTTCAAGATTGTCGTGTGTCCCTTTAAGATAAACAAGTTATAAGATGGACGAAGCGGGATACTGATGAATCCCTTCAAGATTGTCGTGACTCCCTTAAAGATAAACACGTTATAAGATGGACGAAGCGGAATAATGATAATCCCTTCAAGATTGTCGTGACTGCCTTAAAGATAAACACGTTATAAGATGGATGAAGCGGGATACTGATGAATCCCTTCAAGATTGTCGTGACTCCCTTAAAGATAAACACGTTATAAGATGGACGAAGCGGGATACTGATAATCCCTTCAAGATTGTCGTGTCCCCCTTAAAGATAAACACGTTATAAGATGGATGAAGCGGGATACTGATGAATCCCTTCAAGATTGCCGTGTGTCCCTTTAAGATAAACACGTTATAAGATGGATGAAGCGGGATACTGATGAATCCCTTCAAGATTGCCGTGACTCCCTTAAAGATAAACACGTTATAAGATGGATGTAGCGGGATACTGATGACTCCCTTCAAGATTGCCGTGACTCCCTTAAAGATAAACACGTTATAAGATGGATGAAGCGGGATACTGATGAATCTCTTCAAGACTGTTGTGTGTCCTTTAAGATAAACACGTTATAAGATGGATGAAGCGGGATACTGATGACTCCCTTCAAGATTGTCGTGTCTCCCTTAAAGATAAACACGTTATATGATGGATGAAGCGGGATACTGATGAATCCCTTCAAGATTGTCGTGTGTCCCTTTAAGATAAACACGTTATAAGATGGACGATGCGGGATACTGATGAATCCCTTCAAGATTGTCGTGTGTCCCTTTAAGATAAACAAGTTATAAGATGGACGAAGCGGGATACTGATGAATCCCTTCAAGATTGTCGTGACTCCCTTAAAGATAAACACGTTATAAGATGGACGAAGCGGAATACTGATAATCCCTTCAAGATTGTCGTGACTGCCTTAAAGATAAACACGTTATAAGATGGATGAAGCGGGATACTGATAAATCCCTTCAAGATTGTCGTGACTCCCTTAAAGATAAACACGTTATAAGATGGACGAAGCGGGATACTGATAATCCCTTCAAGATTGTCGTGTCTCCCTTAAAGATAAACACGTTATAAGATGGATGAAGCGGGATACTGATGAATCCCTTCAAGATTGCCGTGTGTCCCTTTAAGATAAACACGTTATAAGATGGATGAAGCGGGATACTGATGAATCCCTTCAAGATTGCCGTGACTCCCTTAAAGATAAACACGTTATAAGATAGATGAAGCGGGATACTGATGACTCCCTTCAAGATTGCCGTGACTCCCTTAAAGATAAACACGTTATAAGATGGATGAAGCGGGATACTGATGAATCTCTTCAAGACTGTTGTGTGTCCTTTAAGATAAACAAGTTATAAGATGGACGAAGCGGGATACTGATGAATCCCTTCAAGATTGTCGTGACTCCCTTAAAGATAAACACGTTATAAGATGGACGAAGCGGAATACTGATAATCCCTTCAAGATTGTCGTGACTGCCTTAAAGATAAACACGTTATAAGATGGATGAAGCGGGATACTGATGAATCCCTTCAAGATTGTCGTGACTCCCTTAAAGATAAACACGTTATAAGATGGACGAAGCGGGATACTGATAATCCCTTCAAGATAGTCGTGTCTCCCTTAAAGATAAACACGTTATAAGATGGATGAAGCGGGATACTGATGAATCCCTTCAAGATTGCCGTGTGTCCCTTTAAGATAAACACGTTATAAGATGGATGAAGCAGGATACTGATGAATCCCTTCAAGATTGCCGTGACTCCCTTAAAGATAAACACGTTATAAGATGGATGAAGCGGGATACTGATGACTCCCTTCAAGATTGCCGTGACTCCCTTAAAGATAAACACGTTATAAGATGGATGAAGCGGGATACTGATGAATCTCTTCAAGACTGTTGTGTGTCCTTTAAGATAAACACGTTATAAGATAGAAGAAGCGGGATACTGATGAATCCCTTCAAGATTGTCGTGTGTCCCTTTAAGATAAACACGTTATAAGATGGATGAAGCGGGATACTGATAATCCCTTCAAGATTGTCGTGACTCCCTTAAAGATAAACACGTTATAAGATGGATGAAGCGGGATACTAATGAATCCCTTCAAGATTGTCGTGTCTCCCTTAAAGATAAACACGTTATAAGATGGACGATGCGGGATACTAATGAATCCCTTCAAGATTGTCATGTGTCCCTTTAAGATAAACACGTTATAAGATGGATGAAGCGGGATACTGATGAATCCCTTCAAGTTTGTCGTGACTCCCTTAAAGATAAACACGTTATAAGATGGATGAAGCGGGATACTGATGACTGCCTTCAAGATTGTCGTAACTCCCTTAAAGATAAACACGTTATAAGATGGATGAAGCGGGATACTGATGAATCCCTTCAAGATTGCCGTGTGTCCCTTTAAGATAAACACGTTATAAGATGGATGTAGCGGGATACTGATGACTCCCTTCAAGATTGCCGTGACTCCCTTAAAGATAAACACGTTATAAGATGGATGAAGCGGAATACTGATGAAACCCTTCAAGATTGTCGTGTGTCCCTTTAAGATAAACACGTTATAAGATGGATGAAGCGGAATACTGATGAAACCCTTCAAGATTGTCGTGTGTCCCTTTAAGATAAACACGTTATAAGATGGATGTAGCGGGATACTGATGAATCCCTTCAAGATTGCCGTGACTCCCTTAAAGATAAACACGTTATAAGATGGATGAAGTGGAATACTGATGAAACCCTTCAAGATTGCCGTGTGTCCCTTTAAGATAAACACGTTATAAGATGGATGAAGCGGAATACTGATGAAACCCTTCAAGATTGTCGTGTCTCCCTTAAAGATAAACACGTTATATGATGGATGAAGCGGGATACTGATGAATCCCTTCAAGATTGTCGTGTGTCCCTTTAAGATAAACACGTTATAAGATGGATGAAGCGGAATACTGATGAAACCCTTCAAGATTGCCGTGTGTCCCTTAAGATAAACACGTTATAAGATGGAAGAAGCGGGATACTGATGAATCCCTTCAAGATTGTCGTGTGTCCCTTTAAGATAAACACGTTATAAGATGGATGAAGCGGGATACTGATGAAACCCTTCAAGATTGTCGTCTGTCCCTTTAAGATAAACACGTTATAAAATGGATGAAGCGGGATACTGATGACTCCCTTCAAGATTGTCGTGACTCCCTTAAAGATAAACACGTTATATGATGGATCAAGCGGGATACTGATGAATCCCTTCAAGATTGTCGTGTGTCCCTTAAAGATAAACACGTTATAAGATGGATGAAGCGGGATACTGATGACTCCCTTCAAGATTGTCGTGACTCCCTTAAAGATAAACACGTTATAAGATGGATGAAGTGGGATACTGATGAATCCCTTCAAGATTGCCGTGTGTCCCTTTAAGATAAACACGTTATAAGATGGATGAAGCGGGATACTGATGAATCCCTTCTAGATTGGCGTGTGTCCCTTTATGATAAACACGTTATAAGATGGATGAAGCGGGATACTGATGAAACCCTTCAAGATTGTCGTGTGTCCCTTTAAGATAAACACGTTATAAGATGAATAAAGCGGGATACTGATGAATCCCTCCAAGGTTGTCGTGTTCCCCTTTAAGATAAACACGTTATAAGATGGATGAAGCGGGATACCGATGAATCTCTTCAAGATTGTCGTAACTCCCTTTAAGATAAACACATTATATGATGGATGAAGCGGGATACTGATGAATCCCTTCAAGATTGTCGTGTCTCCCTTAAAGATAAACACGTTATAAGATGGATGAAGCGGGATACTGATGAATCCCTTCAAGATTGCCGTGTGTCCCTTTAAGATAAACACGTTATAAGATGGACGAAGCGGGATACTGATGAATCCCTTCAAGATTGTCGTGACTCCCTTAAAGATAAACACGTTATAAGATGGAAGAAGCGGAATACTGATAATCCCTTCAAGATTGTCGTGACTGCCTTAAAGATAAACACGTTATAAGATTGATGAAGCGGGATACTGATGAATCCCTTCAAGATTGTCGTGACTCCCTTAAAGATAAACACGTTATAAGATGGATGAAGCGGGATACTAATGAATCCCTTCAAGATTGTCGTGTCTCCCTTAAAGATAAACACGTTATAAGATGGACGATGCGGGATACTAATGAATCCCTTCAAGATTGTCATGTGTCCCTTTAAGATAAACACGTTATAAGATGGATGAAGCGGGATACTGATAATCCCTTCAATATTGTCGTGACTCCCTTTAAGATAAACACGTTATAAGATGGATGAAGCGGAATACTGATGAATCCCTTCAAGATTGTCGTGACTCCCTTAAAGATAAACACGTTATAAGATGGATGAAGCGGGATACTGATGAATCCCTTCAAGATTGTCGTGACTCCCTTAAAGATAAACACGTTATAAGATGGATGAAGCGGGATACTGATGAATCCCTTCAAGATTGCCGTGTGTCCCTTTAAGATAAACACGTTATAAGATGGAAGAAGCGGGATACTGATGAATCCCTTCAAGATTGTCGTGTGTCCCTTTAAGATAAACACGTTATAAGATGGATGAAGCGGGATACTGATAATCCCTTCAAGATTGTCGTGACTCCCTTAAAGATAAACACGTTATAAGATGGATGAAGCGGGATACTAATGAATCCCTTCAAGATTGTCATGTGTCCCTTTAAGATAAACACGTTATAAGATGGATGAAGCGGGATACTGATAATCCCTTCAAGATTGCCGTGTCTCCCTTAAAGATAAACACGTTATAAGATGGATGAAGCGGGATACTAATGAATCCCTTCAAGATTGTCATGTGTCCCTTTAAGATAAACACGTTATAAGATGGATGAAGCGGGATACTGATGAATCCCTTCAAGATTGTCGTGACTCCCTTAAAGATAAACACGTTATAAGATGGATGAAGCGGGATACTGATGACTCCCTTTAAGATTGTCGTGACTCCCTTAAAGATAAACACGTTATAAGATGGATGAAGCGGGATACTGATGAATCCCTTCAAGATTGTCGTGACTCCCTTAAAGATAAACACGTTATAAGATGGATGAAGCGGGATACTGATGAATCCCTTCAAGGTTGCCGTGTGTCCCTTTAAGATAAACACGTTATAAAATGGATGAAGCGGGATACTGATGAATCCCTTCAAGATTGCCGTGACTCCCTTAAAGATAAACACGTTATAAGATGGATGAAGCGGGATACTGATGAATCCCTTAAAGATTGCCGTGACTCCCTTAAAGATAAACACGTTATAAGATGGATGAAGCGGAATACTGATGAAACCCTTCAAAAGTGTCGTGTGTCCCTTTAAGATAAACACGTTATAAGATGGATGAAGCGGGATACTGATGAAACCCTTCAAGATTGTCGTGTGTCCCTTTAAGATAAACACGTTATAAAATGGATGAAGCGGGATACTGATGACTCCCTTCATGATTGTCGTGACTCCCTTAAAGATAAACACGTTATATGATGGATGAAGCGGGATACTGATGAATCCCTTCAAGATTGTCGTGTGTCCCTTAAAGATAAACACGTTATAAGATGGATGAAGCGGGATACTGATGACTCCCTTCAAGATTGTCGTGACTCCCTTAAAGATAAACACGTTATAAGATGGATGAAGTGGGATACTGATGAATCCCTTCAAGATTGCCGTGTATCCCTTTAAGATAAACACGTTATAAGATGGATGAAGCGGGATACTGATGAATCCCTTCAAGATTGTCGTGTGTCCCTTTATGATAAACACGTTATAAGATGGATGAAGCGGGATACTGATGAAACCCTTCAAGATTGTCGTGTGTCCCTTTAAGATAAACACGTTATAAGATGAATAAAGCGGGATACTGATGAATCCCTCCAAGGTTGTCGTGTGCCCCTTTAAGATAAACACGTTATAAGATGGATGAAGCGGGATACTGATGAATCCCTTCAAGATTGTCGTGTATCCCTTTAAGATAAACACGTTATAAGATGGATGAAGCGGGATACCGATGAATCCCTTCAATATTGTCGTGACTCCCTTTAAGATAAACACGTTATAAGATGGATGAAGCGGAATACTGATGAATCCCTTCAAGATTGTCGTGACTCCCTTAAAGATAAACACGTTATATGATGGATGAAGCGTGATACTGATGAATCCCTTCAATATTGTCGTGTGTCCCTTTAAGATAAACACGTTATAAGATGGACGATGCGGGATACTGATGAATCCCTTCAAGATTGTCGTGTGTCCCTTTAAGATAAACAAGTTATAAGATGGACGAAGCGGGATACTGATGAATCCCTTCAAGATTGTCGTGACTCCCTTAAAGATAAACACGTTATAAGATGGACGAAGCGGAATAATGATAATCCCTTCAAGATTGTCGTGACTGCCTTAAAGATAAACACGTTATAAGATGGATGAAGCTGGATACTGATGAATCCCTTCAAGATTGTCGTGACTCCCTTAAAGATAAACACGTTATAAGATGGACGAAGCGGGATACTGATAATCCCTTCAAGATTGTCGTGTCCCCCTTAAAGATAAACACGTTATAAGATGGATGAAGCGGGATACTGATGAATCCCTTCAAGATTGCCGTGTGTCCCTTTAAGATAAACACGTTATAAGATGGATGAAGCGGGATACTGATGAATCCCTTCAAGATTGCCGTGACTCCCTTAAAGATAAACACGTTATAAGATGGATGTAGCGGGATACTGATGACTCCCTTCAAGATTGCCGTGACTCCCTTAAAGATAAACACGTTATAAGATGGATGAAGCGGGATACTGATGAATCTCTTCAAGACTGTTGTGTGTCCTTTAAGATAAACACGTTATAAGATGGATGAAGCGGGATACTGATGACTCCCTTCAAGATTGTCGTGTCTCCCTTAAAGATAAACACGTTATATGATGGATGAAGCGGGATACTGATGAATCCCTTCAAGATTGTCGTGTGTCCCTTTAAGATAAACACGTTATAAGATGGACGATGCGGGATACTGATGAATCCCTTCAAGATTGTCGTGTGTCCCTTTAAGATAAACAAGTTATAAGATGGACGAAGCGGGATACTGATGAATCCCTTCAAGATTGTCGTGACTCCCTTAAAGATAAACACGTTATAAGATGGACGAAGCGGAATACTGATAATCCCTTCAAGATTGTCGTGACTGCCTTAAAGATAAACACGTTATAAGATGGATGAAGCGGGATACTGATAAATCCCTTCAAGATTGTCGTGACTCCCTTAAAGATAAACACGTTATAAGATGGACGAAGCGGGATACTGATAATCCCTTCAAGATTGTCGTGTCTCCCTTAAAGATAAACACGTTATAAGATGGATGAAGCGGGATACTGATGAATCCCTTCAAGATTGCCGTGTGTCCCTTTAAGATAAACACGTTATAAGATGGATGAAGCGGGATACTGATGAATCCCTTCAAGATTGCCGTGACTCCCTTAAAGATAAACACGTTATAAGATGGATGAAGCGGGATACTGATGACTCCCTTCAAGATTGCCGTGACTCCCTTAAAGATAAACACGTTATAAGATGGATGAAGCGGGATACTGATGAATCTCTTTAAGACTGTTGTGTGTCCTTTAAGATAAACAAGTTATAAGATGGACGAAGCGGGATACTGATGAATCCCTTCAAGATTGTCGTGACTCCCTTAAAGTTAAACACGTTATAAGATGGACGAAGCGGAATACTGATAATCCCTTCAAGATTGTCGTGACTGCCTTAAAGATAAACACGTTATAAGATGGATGAAGCGGGATACTGATGAATCCCTTCAAGATTGTCGTGACTCCCTTAAAGATAAACACGTTATAAGATGGACGAAGCGGGATACTGATAATCCCTTCAAGATTGTCGTGTCTCCCTTAAAGATAAACACGTTATAAGATGGATGAAGCGGGATACTGATGAATCCCTTCAAGATTGCCGTGTGTCCCTTTAAGATAAACACGTTATAAGATGGATGAAGCAGGATACTGATGAATCCCTTCAAGATTGCCGTGACTCCCTTAAAGATAAACACGTTATAAGATGGATGAAGCGGGATACTGATGACTCCCTTCAAGATTGCCGTGACTCCCTTAAAGATAAACACGTTATAAGATGGATGAAGCGGGATATTGATGAATCTCTTCAAGACTGTTGTGTGTCCTTTAAGATAAACACGTTATAAGATAGAAGAAGCGGGATACTGATGAATCCCTTCAAGATTGTCGTGTGTCCCTTTAAGATAAACACGTTATAAGATGGATGAAGCGGGATACTGATAATCCCTTCAAGATTGTCGTGACTCCCTTAAAGATAAACACGTTATAAGATGGATGAAGCGGGATACTAATGAATCCCTTCAAGATTGTCGTGTCTCCCTTAAAGATAAACACGTTATAAGATGGACGATGCGGGATACTAATGAATCCCTTCAAGATTGTCATGTGTCCCTTTAAGATAAACACGTTATAAGATGGATGAAGCGGGATACTGATGAATCCCTTCAAGTTTGTCGTGACTCCCTTAAAGATAAACACGTTATAAGATGGATGAAGCGGGATACTGATGACTGCCTTCAAGATTGTCGTAACTCCATTAAAGATAAACACGTTATAAGATGGATGAAGCGGGATACTGATGAATCCCTTCAAGATTGTCGTGACTCCCTTAAAGATAAACACGTTATAAGATGGATGAAGCGGGATACTGATGAATCCCTTCAAGATTGCCGTGTGTCCCTTTAAGATAAACACGTTATAAGATGGATGTAGCGGGATACTGATGAATCCCTTCAAGATTGCCGTGACTCCCTTAAAGATAAACACGTTATAAGATGGATGAAGCGGAATACTGATGAAACCCTTCAAGATTGTCGTGTGTCCCTTTAAGATAAACACGTTATAAGATGGATGAAGCGGAATACTGATGAAACCCTTCAAGATTGTCGTGTGTCCCTTTAAGATAAACACGTTATAAGATGGATGTAGCGGGATACTGATGAATCCCTTCAAGATTGCCGTGACTCCCTTAAAGATAAACACGTTATAAGATGGATGAAGTGGAATACTGATGAAACCCTTCAAGATTGCCGTGTGTCCCTTTAAGATAAACACGTTATAAGATGGATGAAGCGGAATACTGATGAAACCCTTCAAGATTGTCGTGTCTCCCTTAAAGATAAACACGTTATATGATGGATGAAGCGGGATACTGATGAATCCCTTCAAGATTGTCGTGTGTCCCTTTAAGATAAACACGTTATAAGATGGATGAAGCGGAATACTGATGAAACCCTTCAAGATTGCCGTGTGTCCCTTAAGATAAACACGTTATAAGATGGAAGAAGCGGGATACTGATGAATCCCTTCAAGATTGTCGTGTGTCCCTTTAAGATAAACACGTTATAAGATGGATGAAGCGGGATACTGATGAAACCCTTCAAGATTGTCGTCTGTCCCTTTAAGATAAACACGTTATAAAATGGATGAAGCGGGATACTGATGACTCCCTTCAAGATTGTCGTGACTCCCTTAAAGATAAACACGTTATATGATGGATCAAGCGGGATACTGATGAATCCCTTCAAGATTGTCGTGTGTCCCTTAAAGATAAACACGTTATAAGATGGATGAAGCGGGATACTGATGACTCCCTTCAAGATTGTCGTGACTCCCTTAAAGATAAACACGTTATAAGATGGATGAAGTGGGATACTGATGAATCCCTTCAAGATTGCCGTGTGTCCCTTTAAGATAAACACGTTATAAGATGGATGAAGCGGGATACTGATGAATCCCTTCTAGATTGGCGTGTGTCCCTTTATGATAAACACGTTATAAGATGGATGAAGCGGGATACTGATGAAACCCTTCAAGATTGTCGTGTGTCCCTTTAAGATAAACACGTTATAAGATGAATAAAGCGGGATACTGATGAATCCCTCCAAGGTTGTCGTAACTCCCTTTAAGATAAACACATTATATGATGGATGAAGCGGGATACTGATGAATCCCTTCAAGATTGTCGTGTCTCCCTTAAAGATAAACACGTTATAAGATGGATGAAGCGGGATACTGATGAATCCCTTCAAGATTGCCGTGTGTCCCTTTAAGATAAACACGTTATAAGATGGACGAAGCGGGATACTGATGAATCCCTTCAAGATTGTCGTGACTCCCTTAAAGATAAACACGTTATAAGATGGAAGAAGCGGAATACTGATAATCCCTTCAAGATTGTCGTGACTGCCTTAAAGATAAACACGTTATAAGATTGATGAAGCGGGATACTGATGAATCCCTTCAAGATTGTCGTGACTCCCTTAAAGATAAACACGTTATAAGATGGATGAAGCGGGATACTAATGAATCCCTTCAAGATTGTCGTGTCTCCCTTAAAGATAAACACGTTATAAGATGGACGATGCGGGATACTAATGAATCCCTTCAAGATTGTCATGTGTCCCTTTAAGATAAACACGTTATAAGATGGATGAAGCGGGATACTGATAATCCCTTCAAGATTGTCGTGACTCCCTTAAAGATAAACACGTTATAAGATGGATGAAGCGGGATACTAATGAATCCCTTCAAGATTGTCATGTGTCCCTTTAAGATAAACACGTTATAAGATGGATGAAGCGGGATACTGATGAATCCCTTCAAGATTGTCGTGACTCCCTTAAAGATAAACACGTTATAAGATGGATGAAGCGGGATACTGATGACTCCCTTTAAGATTGTCGTGACTCCCTTAAAGATAAACACGTTATAAGATGGATGAAGCGGGATACTGATGAATCCCTTCAAGATTGTCGTGACTCCCTTCAAGATAAACACGTTATAAGATGGATGAAGCGGGATACTGATGAATCCCTTCAAGATTGCCGTGTGTCCCTTTAAGATAAACACGTTATAAAATGGATGAAGCGGGATACTGATGAATCCCTTCAAGATTGCCGTGACTCCCTTAAAGATAAACACGTTATAAGATGGATGAAGCGGGATACTGATGAATCCCTTCAAGATTGCCGTGACTCCCTTAAAGATAAACACGTTATAAGATGGATGAAGCGGAATACTGATGAAACCCTTCAAGAGTGTCGTGTGTCCCTTTAAGATAAACACGTTATAAGATGGATGAAGCGGGATACTGATGAAACCCTTCAAGATTGTCGTGTGTCCCTTTAAGATAAACACGTTATAAAATGGATGAAGCGGGATACTGATGACTCCCTTCATGATTGTCGTGACTCACTTAAAGATAAACACGTTATATGATGGATGAAGCGGGATACTGATGAATCCCTTCAAGATTGTCGTGTGTCCCTTTAAGATAAACACGTTATAAGATGGATGAAGCGGAATACTGATGAAACCCTTCAAGATTGTCGTGTGTCCCTTTAAGATAAACACGTTATAAGATGGATGTAGCGGGATACTGATGAATCCCTTCAAGATTGCCGTGACTCCCTTAAAGATAAACACGTTATAAGATGGATGAAGTGGAATACTGATGAAACCCTTCAAGATTGCCGTGTGTCCCTTTAAGATAAACACGTTATAAGATGGATGAAGCGGAATACTGATGAAACCCTTCAAGATTGTCGTGTCTCCCTTAAAGATAAACACGTTATATGATGGATGAAGCGGGATACTGATGAATCCCTTCAAGATTGTCGTGTGTCCCTTTAAGATAAACACGTTATAAGATGGATGAAGCGGAATACTGATGAAACCCTTCAAGATTGCCGTGTGTCCCTTAAGATAAACACGTTATAAGATGGAAGAAGCGGGATACTGATGAATCCCTTCAAGATTGTCGTGTGTCCCTTTAAGATAAACACGTTATAAGATGGATGAAGCGGGATACTGATGAAACCCTTCAAGATTGTCGTCTGTCCCTTTAAGATAAACACGTTATAAAATGGATGAAGCGGGATACTGATGACTCCCTTCAAGATTGTCGTGACTCCCTTAAAGATAAACACGTTATATGATGGATCAAGCGGGATACTGATGAATCCCTTCAAGATTGTCGTGTGTCCCTTAAAGATAAACACGTTATAAGATGGATGAAGCGGGATACTGATGACTCCCTTCAAGATTGTCGTGACTCCCTTAAAGATAAACACGTTATAAGATGGATGAAGTGGGATACTGATGAATCCCTTCAAGATTGCCGTGTGTCCCTTTAAGATAAACACGTTATAAGATGGATGAAGCGGGATACTGATGAATCCCTTCTAGATTGGCGTGTGTCCCTTTATGATAAACACGTTATAAGATGGATGAAGCGGGATACTGATGAAACCCTTCAAGATTGTCGTGTGTCCCTTTAAGATAAACACGTTATAAGATGAATAAAGCGGGATACTGATGAATCCCTCCAAGGTTGTCGTAACTCCCTTTAAGATAAACACATTATATGATGGATGAAGCGGGATACTGATGAATCCCTTCAAGATTGTCGTGTCTCCCTTAAAGATAAACACGTTATAAGATGGATGAAGCGGGATACTGATGAATCCCTTCAAGATTGCCGTGTGTCCCTTTAAGATAAACACGTTATAAGATGGACGAAGCGGGATACTGATGAATCCCTTCAAGATTGTCGTGACTCCCTTAAAGATAAACACGTTATAAGATGGAAGAAGCGGAATACTGATAATCCCTTCAAGATTGTCGTGACTGCCTTAAAGATAAACACGTTATAAGATTGATGAAGCGGGATACTGATGAATCCCTTCAAGATTGTCGTGACTCCCTTAAAGATAAACACGTTATAAGATGGATGAAGCGAGATACTAATGAATCCCTTCAAGATTGTCGTGTCTCCCTTAAAGATAAACACGTTATAAGATGGACGATGCGGGATACTAATGAATCCCTTCAAGATTGTCATGTGTCCCTTTAAGATAAACACGTTATAAGATGGATGAAGCGGGATACTGATAATCCCTTCAAGATTGTCGTGACTCCCTTAAAGATAAACACGTTATAAGATGGATGAAGCGGGATACTAATGAATCCCTTCAAGATTGTCATGTGTCCCTTTAAGATAAACACGTTATAAGATGGATGAAGCGGGATACTGATGAATCCCTTCAAGATTGTCGTGACTCCCTTAAAGATAAACACGTTATAAGATGGATGAAGCGGGATACTGATGACTCCCTTTAAGATTGTCGTGACTCCCTTAAAGATAAACACGTTATAAGATGGATGAAGCGGGATACTGATGAATCCCTTCAAGATTGTCGTGACTCCCTTCAAGATAAACACGTTATAAGATGGATGAAGCGGGATACTGATGAATCCCTTCAAGATTGCCGTGTGTCCCTTTAAGATAAACACGTTATAAAATGGATGAAGCGGGATACTGATGAATCCCTTCAAGATTGCCGTGACTCCCTTAAAGATAAACACGTTATAAGATGGATGAAGCGGGATACTGATGAATCCCTTCAAGATTGCCGTGACTCCCTTAAAGATAAACACGTTATAAGATGGATGAAGCGGAATACTGATGAAACCCTTCAAGAGTGTCGTGTGTCCCTTTAAGATAAACACGTTATAAGATGGATGAAGCGGGATACTGATGAAACCCTTCAAGATTGTCGTGTGTCCCTTTAAGATAAACACGTTATAAAATGGATGAAGCGGGATACTGATGACTCCCTTCATGATTGTCGTGACTCACTTAAAGATAAACACGTTATATGATGGATGAAGCGGGATACTGATGAATCCCTTCAAGATTGTCGTGTGTCCCTTAAAGATAAACACGTTATAAGATGGATGAAGCGGGATACTGATGACTCCCTTCAAGATTGTCGTGACTCCCTTAAAGATAAACACGTTATAAGATGGATGAAGTGGGATACTGATGAATCCCTTCAAGATTGCCGTGTATCCCTTTAAGATAAACACGTTATAAGATGGATGAAGCGGGATACTGATGAATCCCTTCAAGATTGTCGTGTGTCCCTTTATGATAAACACGTTATAAGATGGATGAAGCGGGATACTGATGAAACCCTTCAAGATTGTCGTGTGTCCCTTTAAGATAAACACGTTATAAGATGGATGAAGCGGGATACTGATGAAACCCTTCAAGATTGTCGTGACTCCCTTAAAGATAAACACGTTATAAGATGAATAAAGCGGGATACTGATGAATCCCTCCAAGGTTGTCGTGTGCCCCTTTAAGATAAACACGTTATAAGATGGATGAAGCGGGATACTGATGAATCCCTTCAAGATTGTCGTGTATCCCTTTAAGATAAACACGTTATAAGATGGATGAAGCGGGATACCGATGAACCCCTTCAATATTGTCGTGACTCCCTTTAAGATAAACACGTTATAAGATGGATGAAGCGGAATACTGATGAATCCCTTCAAGATTGTCGTGACTCCCTTAAAGATAAACACGTTATATGATGGATGAAGCGGGATACTGATGAATCCCTTCAAGATTGTCGTGTGTCCCTTAAAGATAAACACGTTATAAGATGGACGATGCGGGATACTGATGAATCCCTTCAAGATTGTCGTGTGTCCCTTTAAGATAAACAAGTTATAAGATGGACGAAGCGGGATACTGATGAATCCCTTCAAGATTGTCGTGACTCCCTTAAAGATAAACACGTTATAAGATGGACGAAGCGGAATAATGATAATCCCTTCAAGATTGTCGTGACTGCCTTAAAGATAAACACGTTATAAGATGGATGAAGCGGGATACTGATAATCCCTTCAAGATTGTCGTGTCCCCCTTAAAGATAAACACGTTATAAGATGGATGAAGCGGGATACTGATGAATCCCTTCAAGATTGCCGTGTGTCCCTTTAAGATAAACACGTTATAAGATGGATGAAGCGGGATACTGATGAATCCCTTCAAGATTGCCGTGACTCCCTTAAAGATAAACACGTTATAAGATGGATGTAGCGGGATACTGATGACTCCCTTCAAGATTGCCGTGACTCCCTTAAAGATAAACACGTTATAAGATGGATGAAGCGGGATACTGATGAATCTCTTCAAGACTGTTGTGTGTCCTTTAAGATAAAAAAGTTATAAGATGGATGAAGCGGGATACTGATGACTCCCTTCAAGATTGTCGTGTCTCCCTTAAAGATAAACACGTTATATGATGGATGAAGCGGGATACTGATGAATCCCTTCAAGATTGTCGTGTGTCCCTTTAAGATAAACACGTTATAAGATGGACGATGCGGGATACTGATGAATCCCTTCAAGATTGTCGTGTGTCCCTTTAAGATAAACAAGTTATAAGATGGACGAAGCGGGATACTGATGAATCCCTTCAAGATTGTCGTGACTCCCTTTAAGATAAACACGTTATAAGATGGACGAAGCGGAATACTGATAATCCCTTCAAGATTGTCGTGACTGCCTTAAAGATAAACACGTTATAAGATGGATGAAGCGGGATACTGATAAATCCCTTCAAGATTGTCGTGACTCCCTTAAAGATAAACACGTTATAAGATGGACGAAGCGGGATACTGATAATCCCTTCAAGATTGTCGTGTCTCCCTTAAAGATAAACACGTTATAAGATGGATGAAGCGGGATACTGATGAATCCCTTCAAGATTGCCGTGTGTCCCTTTAAGATAAACACGTTATAAGATGGATGAAGCGGGATACTGATGAATCCCTTCAAGATTGCCGTGACTCCCTTAAAGATAAACACGTTATAAGATGGATGAAGCGGGATACTGATGACTCCCTTCTAGATTGCCGTGACTCCCTTAAAGATAAACACGTTATAAGATGGATGAAGCGGGATACTGATGAATCTCTTCAAGACTGTTGTGTGTCCTTTAAGATAAACAAGTTATAAGATGGACGAAGCGGGATACTGATGAATCCCTTCAAGATTGTCGTGACTCCCTTAAAGATAAACACGTTATAAGATGGACGAAGCGGAATACTGATAATCCCTTCAAGAGTGTCGTGACTGCCTTAAAGATAAACACGTTATAAGATGGATGAAGCGGGATACTGATGAATCCCTTCAAGATTGTCGTGACTCCCTTAAAGATAAACACGTTATAAGATGGACGAAGCGGGATACTGATAATCCCTTCAAGATTGTCGTGTCTCCCTTAAAGATAAACACGTTATAAGATGGATGAAGCGGGATACTGATGAATCCCTTCAAGATTGCCGTGTGTCCCTTTAAGATAAACACGTTATAAGATGGATGAAGCAGGATACTGATAATCCCTTCAAGATTGTCGTGACTCCCTTAAAGATAAACACGTTATAAGATGGATGAAGCGGGATACTAATGAATCCCTTCAAGATTGTCGTGTCTCCCTTAAAGATAAACACGTTATAAGATGGACGATGCGGGATACTAATGAATCCCTTCAAGATTGTCATGTGTCCCTTTAAGATAAACACGTTATAAGATGGATGAAGCGGGATACTGATAATCCCTTCAAGATTGCCGTGTCTCCCTTAAAGATAAACACGTTATAAGATGGATGAAGCGGGATACTGATGAATCCCTTCAAGATTGTCATGTGTCCCTTTAAGATAAACACGTTATAAGATGGATGAAGCGGGATACTGATGAATCCCTTCAAGTTTGTCGTGACTCCCTTAAAGATAAACACGTTATAAGATGGATGAAGCGGGATACTGATGACTGCCTTCAAGATTGTCGTAACTCCATTAAAGATAAACACGTTATAAGATTGATGAAGCGGGATACTGATGAATCCCTTCAAGATTGTCGTGACTCCCTTAAAGATAAACACGCTATAAGATGGATGAAGCGGGATACTGATGAATCCCTTCAAGATTGCCGTGTGTCCCTTTAAGATAAACACGTTATAAGATGGATGTAGCGGGATACTGATGAATCCCTTCAAGATTGCCGTGACTCCCTTAAAGATAAACACGTTATAAGATGGATGAAGCGGAATACTGATGAAACCCTTCAAGATTGTCGTGTGTCCCTTTAAGATAAACACGTTATAAGATGGATGAAGCGGAATACTGATGAAACCCTTCAAGATTGTCGTGTGTCCCTTTAAGATAAACACGTTATAAGATGGATGTAGCGGGATACTGATGAATCCCTTCAAGATTGCCGTGACTCCCTTAAAGATAAACACGTTATAAGATGGATGAAGTGGAATACTGATGAAACCCTTCAAGATTGCCGTGTGTCCCTTTAAGATAAACACGTTATAAGATGGATGAAGCGGAATACTGATGAAACCCTTCAAGATTGTCGTGTCTCCCTTAAAGATAAACACGTTATATGATGGATGAAGCGGGATACTGATGAATCCCTTCAAGATTGTCGTGTGTCCCTTTAAGATAAACACGTTATAAGATGGATGAAGCGGAATACTGATGAAACCCTTCAAGATTGCCGTGTGTCCCTTAAGATAAACACGTTATAAGATGGAAGAAGCGGGATACTGATGAATCCCTTCAAGATTGTGGTGTGTCCCTTTAAGATAAACACGTTATAAGATGGATGAAGCGGGATACTGATGAAACCCTTCAAGATTGTCGTCTGTCCCTTTAAGATAAACACGTTATAAAATGGATGAAGCGGGATACTGATGACTCCCTTCAAGATTGTCGTGACTCCCTTAAAGATAAACACGTTATATGATGGATCAAGCGGGATACTGATGAATCCCTTCAAGATTGTCGTGTGTCCCTTAAAGATAAACACGTTATAAGATGGATGAAGCGGGATACTGATGACTCCCTTCAAGATTGTCGTGACTCCCTTAAAGATAAACACGTTATAAGATGGATGAGGTGGGATACTGATGAATCCCTTCAAGATTGCAGTGTGTCCCTTTAAGATAAACACGTTATAAGATGGATGAAGCGGGATACTGATGAATCCCTTCTAGATTGGCGTGTGTCCCTTTATGATAAACACGTTATAAGATGGATGAAGCGGGATACTGATGAAACCCTTCAAGATTGTCGTGTGTCCCTTTAAGATAAACACGTTATAAGATGAATGAAGCGGGATACTGATGAATCCCTCCAAGGTTGTCGTGTGCCCCTTTAAGATAAACACGTTATAAGATGGATGAAGCGGGATACTGATGAATCCCTTCAAGATTGTCGTGTGTTCCTTTAAGATAAACACATTATATGATGGATGAAGCGGGATACTGATGAATCCCTTCAAGATTGTCGTGTGTTCCTTTAAGATAAACACGTTATAAGATGGACGAAGCGGGATACTGATGAATCCCTCCAAGATTGTCGTGACTCCCTTAAAGATAAACACGTTATAAGATGGACGAAGCGGAATACTGATAATCCCTTCAAGATTGTTGTGACTGCCTTTAAGATAAACACGTTATAAGATGGACGAAGCGGGATACTGATGAATCCCTCCAAGATTGTCGTGACTCCCTTAAAGATAAACACGTTATAAGATGGACGAAGCGGGATACTGATGAATCCCTCCAAGATTGTCGTGACTCCCTTAAAGATAAACACGTTATAAGATGGACGAAGCGGAATACTGATAATCTCTTCAAGATTGTCGTGTCTCCCTTTAAGATAAACACGTTATAAGATGGATGAAGCGGGATACTGATGAATCCCTTCAAGATTGTCGTGACTCCCTTAAACATAAACACGTTATAAGATGGACGAAGCGGGATACTGATAACACCTTCAAGATTGTCGTGTCTCCCTTAAAGATAAACACGTTATAAGATGGATGAAGCGGGATACTGATGAATCCCTTCAAGATTGCCGTGTGTCCCTTTAAGATAAACACGTTATAAGATGGACGAAGCGGGATACTGATGAATCCCTTCAAGATTGTCGTGACTCCCTTAAAGATAAACACGTTATAAGATGGAAGAAGCGGAATACTGATAATCCCTTCAAGATTGTCGTGACTGCCTTAAAGATAAACACGTTATAAGATTGATGAAGCGGGATACTGATGAATCCCTTCAAGATTGTCGTGACTCCCTTAAAGATAAACACGTTATAAGATGGACGAAGCGGGATACTGATAATCCCTTCAAGATTGTCGTGTCTCCCTTCAAGATAAACACGTTATAAGATGGATGAAGCGGGATACTGATGAATCCCTTCAAGATTGCCGTGTGTCCCTTTAAGATAAACACGTTATAAGATGGATGTAGCGGGATACTGATGAATCCCTTCAAGATTGCCGTGACTCCCTTAAAGATAAACACGTTATAAGATGGATGAAGCGGAATACTGATGAAACCCTTCAAGATTGTCGTGTGTCCCTTTAAGATAAACACGTTATAAGATGGATGAAGCGGAATACTGATGAAACCCTTCAAGATTGTCGTGTGTCCCTTTAAGATAAACACGTTATAAGATGGATGTAGCGGGATACTGATGAATCCCTTCAAGATTGCCGTGACTCCCTTAAAGATAAACACGTTATAAGATGGATGAAGTGGAATACTGATGAAACCCTTCAAGATTGCCGTGTGTCCCTTTAAGATAAACACGTTATAAGATGGATGAAGCGGAATACTGATGGAACCCTTCAAGATTGTCGTGTCTCCCTTAAAGATAAACACGTTATATGATGGATGAAGCGGGATACTGAAGAATCCCTTCAAGATTGTCGTGTGTCCCTTTAAGATAAACACGTTATAAGATGGATGAAGCGGAATACTGATGAAACCCTTCAAGATTGCCGTGTGTCCCTTAAGATAAACACGTTATAAGATGGAAGAAGCGGGATACTGATGAATCCCTTCAAGATTGTCGTGTGTCCCTTTAAGATAAACACGTTATAAGATGGATGAAGCGGGATACTGATGAAACCCTTCAAGATTGTCGTCTGTCCCTTTAAGATAAACACGTTATAAAATGGATGAAGCGGGATACTGATGACTCCCTTCAAGATTGTCGTGACTCCCTTAAAGATAAACACGTTATATGATGGATCAAGCGGGATACTGATGAATCCCTTCAAGATTGTCGTGTGTCCCTTAAAGATAAACACGTTATAAGATGGATGAAGCGGGATACTGATGACTCCCTTCAAGATTGTCGTGACTCCCTTAAAGATAAACACGTTATAAGATGGATGAAGTGGGATACTGATGAATCCCTTCAAGATTGCCGTGTGTCCCTTTAAGATAAACACGTTATAAGATGGATGAAGCGGGATACTGATGAATCCCTTCTAGATTGGCGTGTGTCCCTTTATGATAAACACGTTATAAGATGGATGAAGCGGGATACTGATGAAACCCTTCAAGTTTGTCGTGTGTCCCTTTAAGATAAACACGTTATAAGATGAATGAAGCGGGATACTGATGAATCCCTCCAAGGTTGTCGTGTGCCCCTTTAAGATAAACACGTTATAAGATGGATGAAGCGGGATACCGATGAATCTCTTCAAGATTGTCGTAACTCCCTTTAAGATAAACACATTATATGATGGATGAAGCGGGATACTGATGAATCCCTTCAAGATTGTCGTGTGTTCCTTTAAGATAAACACGTTATAAGATGGACGAAGCGGGATACTGATGAATCCCTCCAAGATTGTCGTGACTCCCTTAAAGATAAACACGTTATAAGATGGACGAAGCGGGATACAGATAATCCCTTCAAGATTGTTGTGACTGCCTTAAAGATAAACACGTTATAAGATGGATGAAGCGGGATACTGATGAATCCCTTCAAGATTGTCGTGACTCCCTTAAACATAAACACGTTATAAGATGGACGAAGCGGGATACTGATAACACCTTCAAGATTGTCGTGACTCCCTTAAAGATAAACACGTTATAAGATGGATGAAGCGGGATACTGATGAATCCCTTCAAGATTGCCGTGTGTCCCTTTAAGATAAACACGTTATAAGATGGACGAAGCGGGATACTGATGAATCCCTTCAAGATTGTCGTGACTCCCTTAAAGATAAACACGTTATAAGATGGAAGAAGCGGAATACTGATAATCCCTTCAAGATTGTCGTGACTGCCTTAAAGATAAACACGTTATAAGATTGATGAAGCGGGATACTGATGAATCCCTTCAAGATTGTCGTGACTCCCTTAAAGATAAACACGTTATAAGATGGACGAAGCGGGATACTGATAATCCCTTCAAGATTGTCGTGTCTCCCTTCAAGATAAACACGTTATAAGATGGATGAAGCGGGATACTGATGAATCCCTTCAAGATTGCCGTGTGTCCCTTTAAGATAAACACGTTATAAGATGGATGAAGCGGGATACTGATGAATCCCTTCAAGATTGCCCTGACTCCCTTAAAGATAAACACGTTATAAGATGGATGAAGCGGGATACTGATGAATCCCTTCAAGATTGTCATGTGTCCCTTTAAGATAAACACGTTATAAGATGGAAGAAGCGGGATACTGATGAATCCCTTCAAGATTGTCGTGTCTCATATAAAGATAAACACGTTATAAGATGGATGAAGCGGGATACTAATGAATCACTTCAAGATTGTCATGTGTCCCTTTAAGATAAACACGTTATAAGATGGATGAAGCGGGATACTGATGAATCCCTTCAAGATTGTCGTGACTCCCTTAAAGATAAACACGTTATAAGATGGATGAAGCGGGATACTGATGACTCCCTTCAAGATTGTCATGACTCCCTTAAAGATAAACACGTTATAAGATGGATGAAGCGGGATACTGATGAATCCCTTCAAGATTGTCGTGACTCCCTTAAAGATAAACAGGTTATAAGATGGATGAAGCGGGATACTGATGAATCCCTTCAAGATTGCCGTGTGTCCCTTTAAGATAAACACGCTATATGATGGATGAAGCGGGATACTGATGAATCCCTTCAAGATTGCCGTGACTCCCTTAAAGATAAACACGTTATAAGATGGATGAAGCGGAATACTGATGAAACCCTTCAAGATTGCCGTGACTCCCTTTAAGATAAACACGTTATAAGATGGATGAAGCGGAATACTGATGAAACCCTTCAAGATTGCCGTGTGTCCCTTTAAGATAAACACGTTATAAGATGGAAGAAGCGGGATACTGATGAATCCCTTCAAGATTGTCGTGTGTCCCTTTAAGATAAACACGTTATAAGATGGATGAAGCGGGATACTGATGAAACCCTTCAAGATTGTCGTGTGTCCCTTTAAGATAAACACGTTATAAAATGGATGAAGCGGGATACTGATGACTCCCTTCAAGATTGTCGTGACTCCCTAAAAGATAAACACGTTATATGGTGGATAAAGCGGGATACTGATGAATCCCTTCAAGATTGTCGTTTGTCCCTTAAATATAAACACGTTATAAGATGGATGAAGCGGGATACTGATGACTCCCTTCAAGATTGTCGTGACTCCCTTAAAGATAAACCCGTTATAAGATGGATGAAGTGGGATACTGATGAATCCCTTCAAGATTGCCGTGTGTCCCTTTAAGATAAACACGTTATAAGATGGATGAAGCGGGATACTGATGAAACACTTCAAGATTGTCGTGTGTCCCTTTAAGATAAACACGTTATAAGATGAATGAAGCGGGATACTGATGAATCCCTCCAAGGTTGTCGTGTGCCCCTTTAAGATAAACACGTTATAAGATGGATGAAGCGGGATACCGATGAATCCCTTCAAGATTGTCGTGACTCCCTTTAAGATAAACACGTTATAAGATGGATGAAGCGGGATACTGATGAATCCCTTCAAGATTGTCGTGACTCCCTTAAAGATAAACACGTTATATGATGGATGAAGCGGGATACTGATGAATCCCTTCAAGATTGTCGTGTGTCCCTTTAAGATAAACACGTTATAAGATCGACGATGCGGGATACTGATGAATCCCTTCAAGATTGTCGTGTGTCCCTTTAAGATCAACACGTTATAAGATGGACGAAGCGTGATACTGATGAATCCCTTCAAGATTGTCGTGACTCCCTTAAAGATAAACACGTTATAAGATGGACGAAGTGGAATACTGATAATCCCTTCAAGATTGTCGTGACTGCCTTAAAGATAAACACGTTATAAGATGGATGAAGCGGGATACTGATGAATCCCTTCAAGATTGTCGTGACTCCCTTAAAGATAAACACGTTATAAGATGAATAAAGCGGGATACTGATGAATCCCTCCAAGGTTGTCGTAACTCCCTTTAAGATAAACACATTATATGATGGATGAAGCGGGATACTGATGAATCCCTTCAAGATTGTCGTGTCTCCCTTAAAGATAAACACGTTATAAGATGGATGAAGCGGGATACTGATGAATCCCTTCAAGATTGCCGTGTGTCCCTTTAAGATAAACACGTTATAAGATGGACGAAGCGGGATACTGATGAATCCCTTCAAGATTGTCGTGACTCCCTTAAAGATAAACACGTTATAAGATGGAAGAAGCGGAATACTGATAATCCCTTCAAGATTGTCGTGACTGCCTTAAAGATAAACACGTTATAAGATTGATGAAGCGGGATACTGATGAATCCCTTCAAGATTGTCGTGACTCCCTTAAAGATAAACACGTTATAAGATGGATGAAGCGGGATACTAATGAATCCCTTCAAGATTGTCGTGTCTCCCTTAAAGATAAACACGTTATAAGATGGACGATGCGGGATACTAATGAATCCCTTCAAGATTGTCATGTGTCCCTTTAAGATAAACACGTTATAAGATGGATGAAGCGGGATACTGATAATCCCTTCAAGATTGTCGTGACTCCCTTAAAGATAAACACGTTATAAGATGGATGAAGCGGGATACTAATGAATCCCTTCAAGATTGTCATGTGTCCCTTTAAGATAAACACGTTATAAGATCGACGATGCGGGATACTGATGAATCCCTTCAAGATTGTCGTGTGTCCCTTTAAGATCAACACGTTATAAGATGGACGAAGCGGGATACTGATGAATCCCTTCAAGATTGTCGTGACTCCCTTAAAGATAAACACGTTATAAGATGGACGAAGTGGAATACTGATAATCCCTTCAAGATTGTCGTGACTGCCTTAAAGATAAACACGTTATAAGATGGATGAAGCGGGATACTGATGAATCCCTTCAAGATTGTCGTGACTCCCTTAAAGATAAACACGTTATAAGATGAATAAAGCGGGATACTGATGAATCCCTCCAAGGTTGTCGTAACTCCCTTTAAGATAAACACATTATATGATGGATGAAGCGGGATACTGATGAATCCCTTCAAGATTGTCGTGTCTCCCTTAAAGATAAACACGTTATAAGATGGATGAAGCGGGATACTGATGAATCCCTTCAAGATTGTCGTGACTCCCTTAAACATAAACACGTTATAAGATGGACGAAGCGGGATACTGATAACACCTTCAAGATTGTCGTGTCTCCCTTAAAGATAAACACGTTATAAGATGGATGAAGCGGGATACTGATGAATCCCTTCAAGATTGCCGTGTGTCCCTTTAAGATAAACACGTTATAAGATGGACGAAGCGGGATACTGATGAATCCCTTCAAGATTGTCGTGACTCCCTTAAAGATAAACACGTTATAAGATGGAAGAAGCGGAATACTGATAATCCCTTCAAGATTGTCGTGACTGCCTTAAAGATAAACACGTTATAAGATTGATGAAGCGGGATACTGATGAATCCCTTCAAGATTGTCGTGACTCCCTTAAAGATAAACACGTTATAAGATGGACGAAGCGGGATACTGATAATCCCTTCAAGATTGTCGTGTCTCCCTTCAAGATAAACACGTTATAAGATGGATGAAGCGGGATACTGATGAATCCCTTCAAGATTGCCGTGTGTCCCTTTAAGATAAACACGTTATAAGATGGATGAAGCGGGATACTGATGAATCCCTTCAAGATTGCCCTGACTCCCTTAAAGATAAACACGTTATAAGATGGATGAAGCGGGATACTGATGAATCCCTTCAAGATTGTCATGTGTCCCTTTAAGATAAACACGTTATAAGATGGAAGAAGCGGGATACTGATGAATCCCTTCAAGATTGTCGTGTCTCATATAAAGATAAACACGTTATAAGATGGATGAAGCGGGATACTAATGAATCACTTCAAGATTGTCATGTGTCCCTTTAAGATAAACACGTTATAAGATGGATGAAGCGGGATACTGATGAATCCCTTCAAGATTGTCGTGACTCCCTTAAAGATAAACACGTTATAAGATGGATGAAGCGGGATACTGATGACTCCCTTCAAGATTGTCATGACTCCCTTAAAGATAAACACGTTATAAGATGGATGAAGCGGGATACTGATGAATCCCTTCAAGATTGTCGTGACTCCCTTAAAGATAAACAGGTTATAAGATGGATGAAGCGGGATACTGATGAATCCCTTCAAGATTGCCGTGTGTCCCTTTAAGATAAACACGCTATATGATGGATGAAGCGGGATACTGATGAATCCCTTCAAGATTGCCGTGACTCCCTTAAAGATAAACACGTTATAAGATGGATGAAGCGGAATACTGATGAAACCCTTCAAGATTGCCGTGACTCCCTTTAAGATAAACACGTTATAAGATGGATGAAGCGGAATACTGATGAAACCCTTCAAGATTGCCGTGTGTCCCTTTAAGATAAACACGTTATAAGATGGAAGAAGCGGGATACTGATGAATCCCTTCAAGATTGTCGTGTGTCCCTTTAAGATAAACACGTTATAAGATGGATGAAGCGGGATACTGATGAAACCCTTCAAGATTGTCCTGTGTCCCTTTAAGATAAACACGTTATAAAATGGATGAAGCGGGATACTGATGACTCCCTTCAAGATTGTCGTGACTCCCTAAAAGATAAACACGTTATATGGTGGATAAAGCGGGATACTGATGAATCCCTTCAAGATTGTCGTGTGTCCCTTAAATATAAACACGTTATAAGATGGATGAAGCGGGATACTGATGACTCCCTTCAAGATTGTCGTGACTCCCTTAAAGATAAACCCGTTATAAGATGGATGAAGTGGGATACTGATGAATCCCTTCAAGATTGCCGTGTGTCCCTTTAAGATAAACACGTTATAAGATGGATGAAGCGGGATACTGATGAAACACTTCAAGATTGTCGTGTGTCCCTTTAAGATAAACACGTTATAAGATGAATGAAGCGGGATACTGATGAATCCCTCCAAGGTTGTCGTGTGCCCCTTTAAGATAAACACGTTATAAGATGGATGAAGCGGGATACCGATGAATCCCTTCAAGATTGTCGTGACTCCCTTTAAGATAAACACGTTATAAGATGGATGAAGCGGGATACTGATGAATCCCTTCAAGATTGTCGTGACTCCCTTAAAGATAAACACGTTATATGATGGATGAAGCGGGATACTGATGAATCCCTTCAAGATTGTCGTGTGTCCCTTTAAGATAAACACGTTATAAGATCGACGATGCGGGATACTGATGAATCCCTTCAAGATTGTCGTGTGTCCCTTTAAGATCAACACGTTATAAGATGGACGAAGCGGGATACTGATGAATCCCTTCAAGATTGTCGTGACTCCCTTAAAGATAAACACGTTATAAGATGGACGAAGTGGAATACTGATAATCCCTTCAAGATTGTCGTGACTGCCTTAAAGATAAACACGTTATAAGATGGATGAAGCGGGATACTGATGAATCCCTTCAAGATTGTCGTGACTCCCTTAAAGATAAACACGTTATAAGATGAATAAAGCGGGATACTGATGAATCCCTCCAAGGTTGTCGTAACTCCCTTTAAGATAAACACATTATATGATGGATGAAGCGGGATACTGATGAATCCCTTCAAGATTGTCGTGTCTCCCTTAAAGATAAACACGTTATAAGATGGATGAAGCGGGATACTGATGAATCCCTTCAAGATTGCCGTGTGTCCCTTTAAGATAAACACGTTATAAGATGGACGAAGCGGGATACTGATGAATCCCTTCAAGATTGTCGTGACTCCCTTAAAGATAAACACGTTATAAGATGGAAAAAGCGGAATACTGATAATCCCTTCAAGATTGTCGTGACTGCCTTAAAGATAAACACGTTATAAGATTGATGAAGCGGGATACTGATGAATCCCTTCAAGATTGTCGTGACTCCCTTAAAGATAAACACGTTATAAGATGGATGAAGCGGGATACTAATGAATCCCTTCAAGATTGTCGTGTCTCCCTTAAAGATAAACACGTTATAAGATGGACGATGCGGGATACTAATGAATCCCTTCAAGATTGTCATGTGTCCCTTTAAGATAAACACGTTATAAGATGGATGAAGCGGGATACTGATAATCCCTTCAAGATTGTCGTGACTCCCTTAAAGATAAACACGTTATAAGATGGATGAAGCGGGATACTAATGAATCCCTTCAAGATTGTCATGTGTCCCTTTAAGATAAACACGTTATAAGATGGATGAAGCGGGATACTGATGAATCCCTTCAAGATTGTCGTGACTCCCTTAAAGATAAACACGTTATAAGATGGATGAAGCGGGATACTGATGACTCCCTTTAAGATTGTCGTGACTCCCTTAAGGATAAACACGTTATAAGATGGATGAAGCGGGATACTGATGAATCCCTTCAAGATTGTCGTGACTCCCTTCAAGATAAACACGTTATAAGATGGATGAAGCGGGATACTGATGAATCCCTTCAAGATTGCCGTGTGTCCCTTTAAGATAAACACGTTATAAAATGGATGAAGCGGGATACTGATGAATCCCTTCAAGATTGCCGTGACTCCCTTAAAGATAAACACGTTATAAGATGGATGAAGCGGGATACTGATGAATCCCTTCAAGATTGCCGTGACTCCCTTAAAGATAAACACGTTATAAGATGGATGAAGCGGAATACTGATGAAACCCTTCAAGAGTGTCGTGTGTCCCTTTAAGATAAACACGTTATAAGATGGATGAAGCGGGATACTGATGAAACCCTTCAAGATTGTCGTGTGTCCCTTTAAGATAAACACGTTATAAAATGGATGAAGCGGGATACTGATGACTCCCTTCATGATTGTCGTGACTCCCTTAAAGATAAACACGTTATATGATGGATGAAGCGGGATACTGATGAATCCCTTCAAGATTGTCGTGTGTCCCTTAAAGATAAACACGTTATAAGATGGATGAAGCGGGATACTGATGACTCCCTTCAAGATTGTCGTGACTCCCTTAAAGATAAACACGTTATAAGATGGATGAAGTGGGATACTGATGAATCCCTTCAAGATTGCCGTGTATCCCTTTAAGATAAACACGTTATAAGATGGATGAAGCGGGATACTGATGAATCCCTTCAAGATTGTCGTGTGTCCCTTTATGATAAACACGTTATAAGATGGATGAAGCGGGATACTGATGAAACCCTTCAAGATTGTCGTGTGTCCCTTTAAGATAAACACGTTATAAGATGGATGAAGCGGGATACTGATGAAACCCTTCAAGATTGTCGTGACTCCCTTAAAGATAAACACGTTATAAGATGAATAAAGCGGGATACTGATGAATCCCTCCAAGGTTGTCGTGTGCCCCTTTAAGATAAACACGTTATAAGATGGATGAAGCGGGATACTGATGAATCCCTTCAAGATTGTCGTGTATCCCTTTAAGATAAACACGTTATAAGATGGATGAAGCGGGATACCGATGAATCCCTTCAATATTGTCGTGACTCCCTTTAAGATAAACACGTTATAAGATGGATGAAGCGGAATACTGATGAATCCCTTCAAGATTGTCGTGACTCCCTTAAAGATAAACACGTTATATGATGGATGAAGCGGGATACTGATGAATCCCTTCAAGATTGTCGTGTGTCCCTTAAAGATAAACACGTTATAAGATGGACGATGCGGGATACTGATGAATCCCTTCAAGATTGTCGTGTGTCCCTTTAAGATAAACAAGTTATAAGATGGACGAAGCGGGATACTGATGAATCCCTTCAAGATTGTCGTGACTCCCTTAAAGATAAACACGTTATAAGATGGACGAAGCGGAATAATGATAATCCCTTCAAGATTGTCGTGACTGCCTTAAAGATAAACACGTTATAAGATGGATGAAGCGGGATACTGATAATCCCTTCAAGATTGTCGTGTCCCCCTTAAAGATAAACACGTTATAAGATGGATGAAGCGGGATACTGATGAATCCCTTCAAGATTGCCGTGTGTCCCTTTAAGATAAACACGTTATAAGATGGATGAAGCGGGATACTGATGAATCCCTTCAAGATTGCCGTGACTCCCTTAAAGATAAACACGTTATAAGATGGATGTAGCGGGATACTGATGACTCCCTTCAAGATTGCCGTGACTCCCTTAAAGATAAACACGTTATAAGATGGATGAAGCGGGATACTGATGAATCTCTTCAAGACTGTTGTGTGTCCTTTAAGATAAAAACGTTATAAGATGGATGAAGCGGGATACTGATGACTCCCTTCAAGATTGTCGTGTCTCCCTTAAAGATAAACACGTTATATGATGGATGAAGCGGGATACTGATGAATCCCTTCAAGATTGTCGTGTGTCCCTTTAAGATAAACACGTTATAAGATGGACGATGCGGGATACTGATGAATCCCTTCAAGATTGTCGTGTGTCCCTTTAAGATAAACAAGTTATAAGATGGACGAAGCGGGATACTGATGAATCCCTTCAAGATTGTCGTGACTCCCTTAAAGATAAACACGTTATAAGATGGACGAAGCGGAATACTGATAATCCCTTGAAGATTGTCGTGACTGCCTTAAAGATAAACACGTTATAAGATGGATGAAGCGGGATACTGATAATCCCTTCAAGATTGTCGTGTCTCCCTTAAAGATAAACACGTTATAAGATGGATGAAGCGGGATACTGATGAATCCCTTCAAGATTGCCGTGTGTCCCTTTAAGATAAACACGTTATAAGATGGATGAAGCGGGATACTGATGAATCCCTTCAAGATTGCCGTGACTCCCTTAAAGATAAACACGTTATAAGATGGATGAAGCGGGATACTGATGACTCCCTTCTAGATTGCCGTGACTCCCTTAAAGATAAACACGTTATAAGATGGATGAAGCGGGATACTGATGAATCTCTTCAAGACTGTTGTGTGTCCTTTAAGATAAACAAGTTATAAGATGGACGAAGCGGGATACTGATGAATCCCTTCAAGATTGTCGTGACTCCCTTAAAGATAAACACGTTATAAGATGGACGAAGCGGAATACTGATAATCCCTTCAAGAGTGTCGTGACTGCCTTAAAGATAAACACGTTATAAGATGGATGAAGCGGGATACTGATGAATCCCTTCAAGATTGTCGTGACTCCCTTAAAGATAAACACGTTATAAGATGGACGAAGCGGGATACTGATAATCCCTTCAAGATTGTCGTGTCTCCCTTAAAGATAAACACGTTATAAGATGGATGAAGCGGGATACTGATGAATCCCTTCAAGATTGCCGTGTGTCCCTTTAAGATAAACACGTTATAAGATGGATGAAGCAGGATACTGATAATCCCTTCAAGATTGTCGTGACTCCCTTAAAGATAAACACGTTATAAGATGGATGAAGCGGGATACTAATGAATCCCTTCAAGATTGTCGTGTCTCCCTTAAAGATAAACACGTTATAAGATGGACGATGCGGGATACTAATGAATCCCTTCAAGATTGTCATGTGTCCCTTTAAGATAAACACGTTATAAGATGGATGAAGCGGGATACTGATAATCCCTTCAAGATTGCCGTGTCTCCCTTAAAGATAAACACGTTATAAGATGGATGAAGCGGGATACTGATGAATCCCTTCAAGATTGTCATGTGTCCCTTTAAGATAAACACGTTATAAGATGGATGAAGCGGGATACTGATGAATCCCTTCAAGTTTGTCGTGACTCCCTTAAAGATAAACACGTTATAAGATGGATGAAGCGGGATACTGATGACTGCCTTCAAGATTGTCGTAACTCCATTAAAGATAAACACGTTATAAGATTGATGAAGCGGGATACTGATGAATCCCTTCAAGATTGTCGTGACTCCCTTAAAGATAAACACGTTATAAGATGGATGAAGCGGGATACTGATGAATCCCTTCAAGATTGCCGTGTGTCCCTTTAAGATAAACACGTTATAAGATGGATGTAGCGGGATACTGATGAATCCCTTCAAGATTGCCGTGACTCCCTTAAAGATAAACACGTTATAAGATGGATGAAGCGGAATACTGATGAAACCCTTCAAGATTGTCGTGTGTCCCTTTAAGATAAACACGTTATAAGATGGATGAAGCGGAATACTGATGAAACCCTTCAAGATTGTCGTGTGTCCCTTTAAGATAAACACGTTATAAGATGGATGTAGCGGGATACTGATGAATCCCTTCAAGATTGCCGTGACTCCCTTAAAGATAAACACGTTATAAGATGGATGAAGTGGAATACTGATGAAACCCTTCAAGATTGCCGTGTTTCCCTTTAAGATAAACACGTTATAAGATGGATGAAGCGGAATACTGATGAAACCCTTCAAGATTGTCGTGTCTCCCTTAAAGATAAACACGTTATATGATGGATGAAGCGGGATACTGATGAATCCCTTCAAGATTGTCGTGTGTCCCTTTAAGATAAACACGTTATAAGATGGATGAAGCGGAATACTGATGAAACCCTTCAAGATTGCCGTGTGTCCCTTAAGATAAACACGTTATAAGATGGAAGAAGCGGGATACTGATGAATCCCTTCAAGATTGTCGTGTGTCCCTTTAAGATAAACACGTTATAAGATGGATGAAGCGGGATACTGATGAAACCCTTCAAGATTGTCGTCTGTCCCTTTAAGATAAACACGTTATAAAATGGATGAAGCGGGATACTGATGACTCCCTTCAAGATTGTCGTGACTCCCTTAAAGATAAACACGTTATATGATGGATGAAGCGGGATACTGATGAATCCCTTCTAGATTGTCGTGTGTCCCTTAAAGATAAACACGTTATAAGATGGATGAAGCGGGATACTGATGACTCCCTTCAAGATTGTCGTGACTCCCTTAAAGATAAACACGTTATAAGATGGATGAAGTGGGATACTGATGAATCCCTTCAAGATTGCCGTGTGTCCCTTTAAGATAAACACGTTATAAGATGGATGAAGCGGGATACTGATGAATCCCTTCTAGATTGGCGTGTGTCCCTTTATGATAAACACGTTATAAGATGGATGAAGCGGGATACTGATGAAACCCTTCAAGATTGTCGTGTGTCCCTTTATGATAAACACGTTATAAGATGAATGAAGCGGGATACTGATGAATCCCTCCAAGGTTGTCGTGTGCCCCTTTAAGATAAACACGTTATAAGATGGATGAAGCGGGATACTGATGAATCCCTTCAAGATTGTCGTGTGTTCCTTTAAGATAAACACATTATATGATGGATGAAGCGGGATACTGATGAATCCCTTCAAGATTGTCGTGTGTTCCTTTAAGATAAACACGTTATAAGATGGACGAAGCGGGATACTGATGAATCCCTCCAAGATTGTCGTGACTCCCTTAAAGATAAACACGTTATAAGATGGACGAAGCGGAATACTGATAATCCCTTCAAGATTGTTGTGACTGACTTTAAGATAAACACGTTATAAGATGGACGAAGCGGGATACTGATGAATCCCTCCAAGATTGTCGTGACTCCCTTAAAGATAAACACGTTATAAGATGGACGAAGCGGAATACTGATAATCCCTTCAAGATTGTTGTGACTGCCTTAAAGATAAACACGTTATAAGATGGATGAAGCGGGATACTGATGAATCCCTTCAAGATTGCCGTGTGTCCCTTTAAGATAAACACGTTATAAGATGGACGAAGCGGGATACTGATGAATCCCTTCAAGATTGTCGTGACTCCCTTAAAGATAAACACGTTATAAGATGGAAGAAGCGGAATACTGATAATCCCTTCAAGATTGTCGTGACTGCCTTAAAGATAAACACGTTATAAGATTGATGAAGCGGGATACTGATGAATCCCTTCAAGATTGTCGTGACTCCCTTAAAGATAAACACGTTATAAGATGGACGAAGCGGGATACTGATAATCCCTTCAAGATTGTCGTGTCTCCCTTCAAGATAAACACGTTATAAGATGGATGAAGCGGGATACTGATGAATCCCTTCAAGATTGCCGTGTGTCCCTTTAAGATAAACACGTTATAAGATGGATGTAGCGGGATACTAATGAATCCCTTCAAGATTGCCGTGACTCCCTTAAAGATAAACACGTTATAAGATGGATGAAGCGGAATACTGATGAAACCCTTCAAGATTGTCGTGTGTCCCTTTAAGATAAACACGTTATAAGATGGATGAAGCGGAATACTGATGAAACCCTTCAAGATTGTCGTGTGTCCCTTTAAGATAAACACGTTATAAGATGGATGTAGCGGGATACTGATGAATCCCTTCAAGATTGCCGTGACTCCCTTAAAGATAAACACGTTATAAGATGGATGAAGTGGAATACTGATGAAACCCTTCAAGATTGCCGTGTGTCCCTTTAAGATAAACACGTTATAAGATGGATGAAGCGGAATACTGATGGAACCCTTCAAGATTGTCGTGTCTCCCTTAAAGATAAACACGTTATATGATGGATGAAGCGGGATACTGATGAATCCCTTCAAGATTGTCGTGTGTCCCTTTAAGATAAACACGTTATAAGATGGATGAAGCGGAATACTGATGAAACCCTTCAAGATTGCCGTGTGTCCCTTAAGATAAACACGTTATAAGATGGAAGAAGCGGGATACTGATGAATCCCTTCAAGATTGTCGTGTGTCCCTTTAAGATAAACACGTTATAAGATGGATGAAGCGGGATACTGATGAAACCCTTCAAGATTGTCGTCTGTCCCTTTAAGATAAACACGTTATAAAATGGATGAAGCGGGATACTGATGACTCCCTTCAAGATTGTCGTGACTCCCTTAAAGATAAACACGTTATATGATGGATCAAGCGGGATACTGATGAATCCCTTCAAGATTGTCGTGTGTCCCTTAAAGATAAACACGTTATAAGATGGATGAAGCGGGATACTGATGACTCCCTTCAAGATTGTCGTGACTCCCTTAAAGATAAACACGTTATAAGATGGATGAAGTGGGATACTGATGAATCCCTTCAAGATTGCCGTGTGTCCCTTTAAGATAAACACGTTATAAGATGGATGAAGCGGGATACTGATGAATCCCTTCTAGATTGGCGTGTGTCCCTTTATGATAAACACGTTATAAGATGGATGAAGCGGGATACTGATGAAACCCTTCAAGTTTGTCGTGTGTCCCTTTAAGATAAACACGTTATAAGATGAATGAAGCGGGATACTGATGAATCCCTCCAAGGTTGTCGTGTGCCCCTTTAAGATAAACACGTTATAAGATGGATGAAGCGGGATACCGATGAATCTCTTCAAGATTGTCGTAACTCCCTTTAAGATAAACACATTATATGATGGATGAAGCGGGATACTGATGAATCCCTTCAAGATTGTCGTGTGTTCCTTTAAGATAAACACGTTATAAGATGGACGAAGCGGGATACTGATGAATCCCTCCAAGATTGTCGTGACTCCCTTAAAGATAAACACGTTATAAGATGGACGAAGCGGAATACTGATAATCCCTTCAAGATTGTTGTGACTGCCTTAAAGATAAACACGTTATAAGATGGATGAAGCGGGATACTGATGAATCCCTTCAAGATTGTCGTGACTCCCTTAAACATAAACACGTTATAAGATGGACGAAGCGGGATACTGATAACACCTTCAAGATTGTCGTGTCTCCCTTAAAGATAAACACGTTATAAGATGGATGAAGCGGGATACTGATGAATCCCTTCAAGATTGCCGTGTGTCCCTTTAAGATAAACACGTTATAAGATGGACGAAGCGGGATACTGATGAATCCCTTCAAGATTGTCGTGACTCCCTTAAAGATAAACACGTTATAAGATGGAAGAAGCGGAATACTGATAATCCCTTCAAGATTGTCGTGACTGCCTTAAAGATAAACACGTTATAAGATTGATGAAGCGGGATACTGATGAATCCCTTCAAGATTGTCGTGACTCCCTTAAAGATAAACACGTTATAAGATGGACGAAGCGGGATACTGATAATCCCTTCAAGATTGTCGTGTCTCCCTTCAAGATAAACACGTTATAAGATGGATGAAGCGGGATACTGATGAATCCCTTCAAGATTGCCGTGTGTCCCTTTAAGATAAACACGTTATAAGATGGATGAAGCGGGATACTGATGAATCCCTTCAAGATTGCCCTGACTCCCTTAAAGATAAACACGTTATAAGATGGATGAAGCGGGATACTGATGAATCCCTTCAAGATTGTCATGTGTCCCTTTAAGATAAACACGTTATAAGATGGAAGAAGCGGGATACTGATGAATCCCTTCAAGATTGTCGTGTCTCATATAAAGATAAACACGTTATAAGATGGATGAAGCGGGATACTAATGAATCACTTCAAGATTGTCATGTGTCCCTTTAAGATAAACACGTTATAAGATGGATGAAGCGGGATACTGATGAATCCCTTCAAGATTGTCGTGACTCCCTTAAAGATAAACACGTTATAAGATGGAAGAAGCGGGATACTGATGACTCCCTTCAAGATTGTCATGACTCCCTTAAAGATAAACACGTTATAAGATGGATGAAGCGGGATACTGATGAATCCCTTCAAGATTGTCGTGACTCCCTTAAAGATAAACAGGTTATAAGATGGATGAAGCGGGATACTGATGAATCCCTTCAAGATTGCCGTGTGTCCCTTTAAGATAAACACGCTATATGATGGATGAAGCGGGATACTGATGAATCCCTTCAAGATTGCCGTGACTCCCTTAAAGATAAACACGTTATAAGATGGATGAAGCGGAATACTGATGAAACCCTTCAAGATTGCCGTGACTCCCTTTAAGATAAACACGTTATAAGATGGATGAAGCGGAATACTGATGAAACCCTTCAAGATTGCCGTGTGTCCCTTTAAGATAAACACGTTATAAGATGGAAGAAGCGGGATACTGATGAATCCCTTCAAGATTGTCGTGTGTCCCTTTAAGATAAACACGTTATAAGATGGATGAAGCGGGATACTGATGAAACCCTTCAAGATTGTCGTGTGTCCCTTTAAGATAAACACGTTATAAAATGGATGAAGCGGGATACTGATGACTCCCTTCAAGATTGTCGTGACTCCCTAAAAGATAAACACGTTATATGGTGGATAAAGCGGGATACTGATGAATCCCTTCAAGATTGTCGTGTGTCCCTTAAATATAAACACGTTATAAGATGGATGAAGCGGGATACTGATGACTCCCTTCAAGATTGTCGTGACTCCCTTAAAGATAAACCCGTTATAAGATGGATGAAGTGGGATACTGATGAATCCCTTCAAGATTGCCGTGTGTCCCTTTAAGATAAACACGTTATAAGATGGATGAAGCGGGATACTGATGAAACACTTCAAGATTGTCGTGTGTCCCTTTAAGATAAACACGTTATAAGATGAATGAAGCGGGATACTGATGAATCCCTCCAAGGTTGTCGTGTGCCCCTTTAAGATAAACACGTTATAAGATGGATGAAGCGGGATACCGATGAATCCCTTCAAGATTGTCGTGACTCCCTTTAAGATAAACACGTTATAAGATGGATGAAGCGGGATACTGATGAATCCCTTCAAGATTGTCGTGACTCCCTTAAAGATAAACACGTTATATGATGGATGAAGCGGGATACTGATGAATCCCTTCAAGATTGTCGTGTGTCCCTTTAAGATAAACACGTTATAAGATCGACGATGCGGGATACTGATGAATCCCTTCAAGATTGTCGTGTGTCCCTTTAAGATCAACACGTTATAAGATGGACGAAGCGGGATACTGATGAATCCCTTCAAGATTGTCGTGACTCCCTTAAAGATAAACACGTTATAAGATGGACGAAGTGGAATACTGATAATCCCTTCAAGATTGTCGTGACTGCCTTAAAGATAAACACGTTATAAGATGGATGAAGCGGGATACTGATGAATCCCTTCAAGATTGTCGTGACTCCCTTAAAGATAAACACGTTATAAGATGGACGAAGCGGGATACTTATAATCCCTTCAAGATTGTCGTGTCTCCCTTAAAGATAAACACGTTATAAGATGGATGAAGCGGAATACTGATGAATCCCTTCAAGATTGTCATGTGTCCCTTTAAGATAAACACGTTATAAGATGGATGAAGCGGGATACTGATAATCCCTTCAAGATTGCCGTGTCTCCCTTAAAGATAAACACGTTATAAGATGGATGAAGCGGGATACTAATGAATCCCTTCAAGATTGTCATGTGTCCCTTTAAGATAAACACGTTATAAGATGGATGAAACGGGATACTGATGAATCCCTTCAAGATTGTCGTGACTTCCTTAAAGATAAACACGTTATAAGATGGATGAAGCGGGATACTGATGACTCCCTTCAAGATTGTCGTGACTCCCTTAAAGATAAACACGTTATAAGATGGATGAAGCGGGATACTGATGAATCCCTTCAAGATTGTCGTGACTCCCTTAAAGATAAACATGTTATAAATGGATGAAGCGGGATACTGATGAATACCTTCAAGATTGCCGTGTGTCCCTTTAAGATAAACACGTTATAAGATGGATGAAGCGGGATACTGATGAATCTCTTCAAGACTGTTGTGTGTCCTTTAAGATAAACACGTTATAAGATGGAAGAAGCGGGATACTGATGAATCCCTTCAAGATTGTCGTGTGTCCCTTTAATATAAACACGTTATAAAATGGATGAAGCGGGATACTGATGAAACCCTTCAAGATTGTCGTGTGTCCCTTTAAGATAAACACGTTATAAAATGGATGAAGCGGGATACTGATGACTCCCTTCAAGATTGTCGTGACTCCCTTAAAGATAAACACGTTATATGATGGATGAAGCGGGATACTGATGAATCCCTTCAAGATTGTCGTGTGTCCCTTAAAGATAAACACGTTATAAGATGGATGAAGCGGGATACTGATGACTCCCTTCAAGATTGTCGTGACTCCCTTAAAGATAAACACGTTATAAGATGGATGAAGTGGGATACTGATGAATCCCTTCAAGATTGCCGTGTGTCCCTTTAAGATAAACACGTTATAAGATGGATGAAGCGGGATACTGATGAATCCCTTCAAGATTGTCGTGTGTCCCTTTAAGATAAACACGTTATAAGATGGACGAAGCGGGATACTGATGAAACCCTTCAAGATTGTCGTGTGTCCCTTTAAGATAAACACGTTATAAGATGAATGAAGCGGGATCCTGATGAATCCCTCCAAGGTTGTCGTGTGCCCCTTTAAGATAAACACGTTATAAGATGAATGAAGCGGGATCCTGATGAATCCCTCCAAGGTTGTCGTGTGCCCCTTTAAGATAAACACGTGATAAGATGGATGAAGTGGGATACTGATGAATCCCTTCAAGATTGCCGTGTGTCCCTTTAAGATAAACACGTTATAAGATGGATGAAGCGGGATACTGATGAATCCCTTCAAGATTGTCGTGTGTCCCTTTAAGATAAACACGTTATAAGATAGACGAAGCGGGATACTGATGAAACCCTTCAAGATTGTCGTGTGTCCCTTTAAAATAAACACGTTATAAGATGAATGAAGCGGGATCCTGATGAATCCCTCCAAGGTTGTCGTGTGCCCCTTTAAGATAAACACGTTATAAGATGGATGAAGCGGGATACCGATGAATCCCTTCAAGATTGTCGTGACTCCCTTTAAGATAAACACGTTATAAGAGGGATGAAAAGGGATACTGATGAATCCCTTCAAGATTGTCGTGACTCCCTTAAAGATAAACACGTTATATGATGGATGAAGCGGGATACTGATGAATCCCTTCAAGATTGTCGTGTGTCCCTTTAAGATAAACACGTTATAAGATGGACGATGCGGGATACTGATGAATCCCTTCAAGATTGTCGTGTGTCCCTTTAAGATAAACACGTTATAAGATGGACGAAGCGGGATACTGATGAATCCCTTCAAGATTGTCGTGACTCCCTTAAAGATAAACACGTTATAAGATGGACGAAGCGGAATACTGATAATCCCTTCAAGATTGTCGTGACGGCCTTAAAGATAAACACGTTATAAGATGGATGAAGCGGGATACTGATGAATCCCTTCAAGATTGTCGTGACTCCCTTAAAGATAAACACGTTATAAGATGGACGAAGCGGGATACTGATAATCCCTTCAAGATTGTCGTGTCTCCCTTAAAGATAAACACGTTATAAGATGGATGAAGCGGGATACTGATGAATCCCTTCAAGATTGTCATGTGTCCATTTAAGATAAACACGTTATAAGATGGATGAAGCGGGTTACTGATGAAACCCTTCAAGATTGTCGTGTGTCCCTTTAAGATAAACACGTTATAAGATGGACGAAGCGGGATACTGATGAATCGCTTCAAGACTGTTGTGTGTCCCTTTAAGGAAGCTAGTGATAGACGTGTTAGCACAGTACACGTGGTACACATTTTCCCCACACATTTCAAATAAATATTACATTATTTTTTCCAGATGACGCATAGCCTTATAGGTATATACTGGTTCATACAATACACAGGAAGGTAATGTATAAACTGGTCCATACAAAACACAGGAATGTAATGCGGTCTAAAACGTCACTGTTTGAATACATCAACCATATTTGAATAGACAGTTTCATTGAAAAGGTTTATTTCAAATAATGACAGTAACATAATACATAAAAGTATTTTGATTCGGATGTCAGATTAAGCTGGCCACCAATCACATTAGGAACAAACATAAAAACACGATGAGACCATAGTCCCCTCTCGATGTTACACTACACTACTCAACTTTTATAATCGGTCATCCATTTTTAGCTCTACTGGCCAAGGGCCAGCAGAGCTTATGGGATGGTGTGTTGTCCGTCTTCCGTCGTCCGTCGTCCGTCCGTCGTCCGTTAACTTTTCTTCAAACGACTTCTCCTCAGAAACCGCTTGGCTAATTTTGACCAAACTTCACATGGATGATCCTTAGATGAATGCTTTTTAGATTTGTTAAAATTAGGTCAGCGCTACATCCAAGATGGCTGCCATTACCATATATGGTCGAAACCTTAAAAAATCTTCTTCTCCAGAACCGCTGGACAGATTTCAACAGTTTTTCTTTTAAAATGATCGCCAACGGCTAGACTATCAAGATTGTTCAAATAAAGTCCCCGGGGTCAAAAATGGCCGTGCCCCGGGGGTCCAAAGTTTGTATATTGAGGTTTTGCATGTTTTTCATACAGACATATAGGAAAAAACTTTAAAAAATCTTCTTCTCTGAAACCACAAGGCACAGAGCGCTCATGTATTACATGTAGCATCAGCTTATGGTCCTCTACTAAGTTTGTTCAAATGGTGACCCTGGGGTCAAATTTGTCCCCGCCCCGGGGGTCACAGTTTTACATAGACTTACATAGGATTTTTTTTTTTAAATCTTCTTCTCGGAAACTACAACAGCCAGAGGTTTGATATTTTGCATTTACTATAAGCTTATGGTCCTTTACCAAGTTTGTTCAAATGGTGACCTTAGGGTCACATTTGGCCCCGCCCCAAGGGTCACATGTTTTACATAGACATGTATAGGGAATTCTTCAAACGACTTCTCGTCAGAAACCACTTGGCTAATTTTGACCAAACTTCAAATGGATGATCCTTAGATGAATGCTTTTTAGATTTGTTAAAATTAGGTCAGCGCTACATCCAAGATGGCTGCCATTACCATATATGGTCGAAACCTTAAAAAATCTTCTTCTCCAGAACCGCTTGACAGATTTCAACAGTTTTTCTTTTAAAATGATCGTCAACGCCTAGACTATCAAGTTTGTTCAAATAAAGTCCCCGGGGTCAAAAATGGCCGTGCCTCGGGGGTCCAAAGTTTGTATATTGAGGTTTTGCATGTTTTTCATATAGACATATAGGAAAAAAGTTTAAAAAATCTTCTTCTCTGAAACCACAAGGCACAGAGCTCTCATGTATTACATGTAGCATCAGCTTATGGTCCTCTACTAAGTTTGTTCAAATGGTGACCCTGGGGTCAAATTTTTCCCCGCCCCGAGGGTCACAGTTTTACATGGACTTATATAGGATTTTTTTTTTAAAAATTTTCTTCTCGGGAACTACAAGAGCTCTGAGGTTTGATATTTTACAATTATTATAAGCTTATGGTCCTTTACCAAGTTTGTTCAAATGGTGACCCTGGGGTCACATTTGGTCACGCCCCAAGGGTCACATGTTTTACATAGACATGTATAGGGAAAAACTTAAAATCTTCTTCTCTGAAACTGCAAGAGCCAGAGGTTTAATATTTTGCTGTTGCTATAAGCTTATGGTCCTTTACCAATTTTGTTCAAATGCTGACCCTGGGGTCACATCTGGCCCCGCCCCGGGGGTCACAGTTTTACATCAATGCTTGTTTTAAATTTTTTAATTTCTTTATTTTTTATTTTTTTATTTTCTTTTTTTTTTTTATTATTTTTTTTTTTTTTATTTTTTTTTTAAATTATTTTTTTTTATTTTTTTTATTTTATATATATTTATTTATTTATTTTTTTTTTTTTTTTTTTTTTTTTTTATTTTTTTTTTTTTATTTTTATATTTTTTTTTTCTCTACTAGCCAACTTGGAAAACCAGCCAGATCGGACCAGTAATCACAGTGTTACTGCTCTTGATATAGTTAAAAATGCTATAGTTTGCCTCTTTAAGACGATAGTCACTCGCTTCATTGATGTCATAAGAGCCATATTAGCCAGTAGAGCGTCCACAGGCCCTCTTGGGCCTCTTGTTTTTGAAAATAACACGAATACTAAAATTTAAAAACTGGAAATACCAATATTTTATTAAGTTTATCAACAAGGTTTTATTCCAATCAAGGCAGATTGAGTTTTATAAACGCAAGCGACCGATTATAAAAGTTGAATAGTGTATGTATTACACGGCGATAATGTAAGTTTATCGAGCTAAAACCGTGTTTGAGAGCGAATTTCGGTTTTCAGATTCATAAAATCCTTCTAAAAATAAAGACTTCAAAACAGTTTTTCAATTTTTTGAGCACATAACGTACCATAAAGGCTGTTATCTGTAGACTTAACATTTATGTCATTAAGGATTGTTTCGGAGTGCATAGGACGTTTGTGTGTATGTGGACATATAACAGATATAAAAAGGTAAATTAACCGTGTTTTATTAAAAAAAAAAATTACACCAGATTGCCCTGATTGACCGTTTGTAAGAAAAATGTGTATTACGAGGGTCATTCAGTAAGTTCTGTCACTAACGCGTTTTAACAATTATATGCTCATTATGAATGTTGATGTTTGAAACCAACTTAAAGAGAGTTTCAATATCATTCCATTGATGGTAAAATAAATGCTGTATCTTTTGTGTGACGAAAGTTATGGAACATTTAATACACATCACTTATACATACGGAGGCATTTTCGTCCGGAGTTTTTTCAGGTATGTTAATTGTTACTTTTTTAAATGCCTGTTTCTCTTTAAGTACTTGTCGAAGACCTTTGACATTTCTCACACATTACCAGTTATATCTGTGCATTACAAGATTTAGAATTTAAGCATGGTAGATGAAAATGCATTGTCTTAGAAATTAACATTTTAAGCTAACGTGTAAAATTAATTTAATGATAAATGGACATTAAATGGAAGGACAGTCTTCTGAAATAGCGTTTTTGGATGATCAATATTTTCACTAAACATTGTATAAAATTCTACAATAATGTGTTGAATATGAAATTTAAACACTGAAGAACTAGGATTTGTAAAACAAATATGAAAACATTTTAATACTATGAGAATATTTACGACATTTAAAAGATAACATTTCCGTAAACAAAATGAAGAAAATCAGTGTTATTTCTGCTAAAATTAAGGGATATACATTCACTAATATCTGGTTTGCAGCAAGACCATTCCGAATTCTCGACAATCATTTTCATGGATTATGGGTGTACAAGAAAATTTAAAACCACAGAACTATTCAAATATTTTTTACAACGTTTTGTAACAAGGTCATTTTCAGAGATGCCAGTATCCAAAAGGTGTGGTAGGGGGAGTTAATTCAGGGGAATAAATAACCGGACATGTTTCATTTTTGTTGTAGAATTTAAGAGAGTGAACCCAGTAGTACTATAAATGCACTACTTTATCTCAGTGTAATATCCAGTTCAAAGGATATACGCCTAGTGACAGAACCTTTTGAAGCACCCTCGTAAAAATGTCCTGCAAATAAATTTATATATATAAGCAGTGTTCCAGATAATGTTAGAGTATCTGAGTACAATACTGATCAAAATAAGAATAAACGAGTACCAGGCATTTGTTTTCGAAAGGTCCTAAGTATAGATTACCTTCAGAAGACACTTCATATATCGATGTTACTGCCTTTCGTGCTCAGATTGACCATTGAGGATTTTAGTATAAAATGGTGTCGTAGAGAACATGCGGACCCAAACTCTCTTTCTACTTGGAAAAAGTCCAATTTTAAAATTATAGATACACGTATTAACTTTTATAATGCTAACCCCTCTTTACTTCCTCCGAGACCTAGGTTTTTCTTCCGTAATTTAAAATCGGGAATTCAATAATTTCATAATAAGTTTGTTTTAGTTCCTGCTGATAAAGCAGCTAATATTGTAATTATTGTTTGACGCCTACATTACGTCAATGTTTTATCTTTGGAACTCGGTATCACTAATTCGTATACTCCAGTTCAATCTACTGAGGATGATGTTGTTTCCACACATATCACTCGGTGCACTACATTCAAGGCTTGTGTAGACGAAAAGCAGAACAAACGGCCAACTATGTACTGGATTCCTAAATTACATACACATCCGTATAAGGCCCGTTTTATTTCGAATTATGGTGCCTCCACCACCACAAACATCTCCAAACTTTTAAATTCTTGTTAAAGATCACGTTTCACAATACTGTCCTAAAACTTATGAAAACTCTGGCATTAATTTGTTTTGGTCTATTAAAAATTCAGGAGACGTTCTTGATAACATTTGCAATAAACGTCAAGTTTCATCTATAAGCACTTATGACTTCTCTACAACATTACCACATCACCTATCAAAGACAAGCCTATTGCTCTTATTCAAAAAAACATTCGCTAGGGAAAATATTACTTTTTTGGCCTGTAATAATATTAAAGAGTTGTTTTTTACTAACGGCAGTTTAGACAATTACACTATGTGGACTTGCCAAGAAGTTTGTGTAGCACTCATCTTCCACACATTGTTGGTATCCCTATGGGTACGACCTGTGTACCCTTTGTCGCAGATTAGTTTTTATATTGCTATGAAAGCGATTTCATGTTGAGTCTTTCACCAGATACGCAGGTAGATGTTATTGAAGCCTTTAATGACACCTCTCGGTATTTGGATGATATATTGAACATTGACAACCTTTTATTTTCTTCTATGGTTAATAATATATACCCTAAAGAACTTCAACTTATCAAAGCTAATATTTCTGATACTGACGCTTCTTTTCTCGATTAACATCTCTCCATTGAAAATGGTAAAATAATTAGCAAAATATATGACAAGAGCGATGATTTTAATTTTGATATTGTTAATTACCCCCAGTTCCCCGAGCAACTTCTTATGTGGTCTATGCGTCTTAACTTATTCGTTTTTCTAGACCTTGTACTCGAGTTGAGGACTTTAATATTCGTAATCTTTGTATAACTAAAAACCTACTTCATCAGGGCTACCGTTACCATAAACTTCGTAAAACCTTTGCAAAATTATATTATCGTAACCCTGATCTTCTTTTATATAAAAGTAATGTAAAAACTCTTCTGCGACAAGGACTATCACAAACTGACTTCTATGGGGACGTGATTTACAAACTTCGTAAGATCCTTGGTCATGATCACTTTCATACTATCTTTGTTAAACTTGTTTAAAGGTTTATCAAGAGGAGTTTGACCCTATTACTTTTCAACGCAATGCATGCTTGGTGGTGGACCCATTTACAGTTCGCCATTATGCTTTCCTCTTTAATTGTGCGATGACCGGACAAGTTGTGGACCCTATGATGACGTCTACCTAAAGCCCAAAAGGACGGTGACGTTCGATGTTTGTCTGCAATCTTGTCTTGTCGTGCCCTCAATAGTTTGTCCTCTTGTTTCTCTGGCTTCTACCAAGTCAATGAGTGCCTTCCTTGTGGCTGTCTAGGCTATTGTTTATTTTGTATTTATATATACACGAGCATCTTTATGTTTTACTTATATTGCCTATTAATGCTGCCCCGTTGGTTAGAGAATAGTTCATGGCGGGGATTTCTTTATTCACAGTCCCATTTTATTGGGATGACAGTAGGGTAAATGTGAGGTTTGGCTCACCATAGAACCTGGTTTAAACCCCCAGCGACCTTTTTTGCCACTGACCGTTTCAAGGCGGTAGCCCTATTGTCAACCCTTTTGTGTTTGGGATGTCTTTTTGGCCTTTTATTCATCTTTAAATGTGTTCTTTGTTTCTGTGTGTGTTTGTGGTTGACCGTCGTCCTTGAATGCTACTTTTCCTGTTCGATTTTTATATCTATATTCTCATTTCAGTTTCATCGTACCTCCACAATTGAATATTAGCTATCATTATTTATTCATTTTGTTGTTGTTTTTTTCAAAACAAAATGCTGTGTGTTTTTTTGTATTTTTATTATTAAACAACACATACGGATACAGTTTTATTCAACGCTGAGTTGTTTGTATTTTTATTATTAAACAACACATAAGGATACAGTTTTATTCAATGCTGAGTTGTTTGTATTTTTATAATTAAACAACACATAAGGATGCGTTTTTATTATAGTTATAAGGAGGGGGTCTTTAACATTTTACAAGTTATGACCGACCCAGGGGCTGAAAACAATCTTTGAAAGTATTGAACTGCGTATACACTTTTATGAGTCACATCTTGTTTTTTTATTTCAGAGATTCGGATCTACATCTCATTGATTAAGGAAAAGTGACCAAAGCCACCGGACAAACTGACAGAAGTGACAGAGAGGGAAAAGGTATAGAGGAAGCGCTTCAAGAACATGCAGAGTTCGAATCAATCCACAACAACAATGGATGTCAGAATAGTTATAATATTAACTTTGGTTATATTCCCATGCGCTCACACTAATAAACAAGAAAACAAATGTGATAAGATGACGGGTGCAAACTACACAGCATGTGGGGACGACATATGTTGTTGCTACCATGACAATGCAATGTGTGTTTTTAAAGATCACCAGTCTTATATACCAAAGTTGCCTTCAGGAGTGAGACGATTGCAGTTTAATAACAAGTTCCTCCCAGATATTTCCAGGGAAACATTTTACAATATCAGGGACTTGGATTTAATTAAGTTATCACTTCAAAACAATAGTATTGTTCACATTTCAAGAGATGCATTCACAGGTTATCCGAACTTAGGTCAATTGGACTTGAGTTTCAATAACGGACTAAATCTAACACAATTAGCAATATCTTTTGGAAGTTTACAGAAAACGCAACACTTGAAATTGGGTTTGAACGATGTAGGATTTACAGCCTTACCTGTCAAGTGTTTTGATCAGCTGAATCGTTCAAACATAATAGATGTCAGACTGAACCAAAACAAAATTATATTTTTAAACTTCAGTGACTTTAAAGATTTCAGTTCTTTGGCTAGACTCGATATTAGTCATAATCACATAGACACAGTTTCAGAGCCATGTGATCTAAAGTCTCTAAAAGAACTCAGGCTAAATAACAACGAAATTGCAGTACATATAACAGAACTATGTCCCGGAAATGAAAATAAACTACCCAACCTTCAATTATTAGATCTAAGTCAGAATTTTATAAGTACACTGGAGCCAGTTGCTTGGAAGTGTCTTAAAACTTTGAACGAATTGAGACTGGATAAAAACATTATAGAGGAGATTCCAGATAACATATTTTCGATGCTCACCGAACTGAAAAAATTGACAATCTCTAACATGCAGTGTAGAACAGTACATACATTTTCATTCAACTGTTCAAGTTTAACAAAATTATATATGACTTCAAACAACATCATTTTCACCAACTTGCTGACAAAGAATCCGAACATTATCAACATGTTTAATTACTGTCCAAACATTTCTTGGCTAGACATGTCTTTAAATAGTTTAAACCGAGTGGACGAGAGCTTGATTGTCATGTTGTTTTCGCCTCTTGCGAATTTAAACACACTAAAGTTGGTAAGAACCAGGTTAGATAGAATTCCCCCAACACTACTTGGTTACTTTCCAAACTTAAAAGAGCTTATTTTAGATGGAAATGGTATCCAGCATTTAGAAAATGTCTTCAATAAGGTAAAATCACTACAAAAACTGTCTGTTCAAGGTAATAATATCCGAGTTATACGAAAGGAAGCGTTACCTGGTAACATTTTACATACTCTCAAGAGCTTGAACTTAGCTGATAATCCATTTGAATGCAGCTGTGACATGTTGTGGTTTAGAGATTGGGTTGCTAATAATGAGAAAAGTAAAAACATTACACTACAAACATGGCCAAAACGGTACACTTGTCGAACTCCCACTAATATGATGGGCAAACATTTTAACGTATATCAACCAGCAGCAGCCTCGTGTCGGTATCACGATCCCTTGACTATCGCATATATAACAATTGGTTCGTTCGTCGGTGTTTTTATTGTTGTTTCACTTATTATATACAGGAAAAGGTGGTACATCAGCTATCTTTTCTACAAAGTAAAACTGAAGACACAAAAGTCCGACTCAGAAACGCGTCCGCTTCTTGGACAGAATGAGCAGAGCTTCGATGGCTATGTTATATATGCGGACGAAGATGGCACATTTGTGCATCACAATTTCAGAACAATGATGGAGGAAAATAACGACTATAAACTGCATATCTGGCATCGAGATGCTGAAAACGGATCAAAGCTTGAGGTAATGGTTAATGCGATGTATGCGAGTAACAATATAGTGGCAGTTATATCAAAAAACTTTTTGAAAGACCCGTGGTGTCAGTTTCAGCTAAACGTCGCACTGGATATACAGATCGACATAAAACGGGACTTTGTGGTGTTAGTTATCCTTGAAGATATAGAGTTAAAGGCACTTAGTAAGTACTGGTGTGTAGTACTGACAAAAACACCAACGGCATATTGGTGCGTGGAAGAAGAATATATTAAGAGGAAAGTATTTGAACAGACGATACAACAACATTTTGGGGATTCAATCAATAAACGGGAATCATCAATTTCTTTGCTTAGTATAGCAGAAATCGTGAATAATCCTTAATCCTTATTTTCACCCCCAACACCGCACACCCCACCCACTCCCCACACACCTTTTCTCTTTTTTTTAACCCTTTTATTATTGTCGTGTCATATTGCCTTTTATTTATCCCTGTAATGACGGTTTGTTTAGATACATGTGTTTTGTTAAAAGTGGTCCATGAATGCTTCATTTTCCATTTCATATTCGACCTGTTTTTTATCTACTTGTATAATATTTATAATAAACAAAACGTTGGCTGCTCAATCTGAATCATAGCTGAGTAAAAACATGCTATTATAGTTTAGCTTGGGACGCTTTTTTTGTAGTGACCCCAGTGAATACAGCTCGCACTGGAGCTCAATGTGTAAGACTGTACGTATAGATATCCAATTGGAGCTAAATAATTGGAGCAAAGACCTATAAACACCGTGGCATATTATTCCGAACCCAACACTGTGTAAATAACTTAGAAGACGACAGCAACAATTCCGTTTTCCAAGGTTCATCGAATTATTGTAATCTTACTGTCATTTTTATTATTTTTTGTTTACACATTTGAATAAATATACATTATCGTAAGAATTTATGCTGCTGCATCACGTGAAAATATAGTAGATTATATATAGACATGCATCTGCAGCCATTACCTCAAATAGTATTCGTACTAGTTCAAACATATTTATCCGTGGCCGATGGGTTAACGACGTTGCGTTGTAAACCTTCGCCTCTCACCACTGCGGGTTCGAATCCCACTGGGAGCTCGACTTGTAAGTGAGGAAGTGTCGATTCTTACGGATGGCGGGAGCTGTACAGTACTGGTTCCACTCAGGAAAAGTGGGTGGTCTGCCTCCACCACAAAAAAATCGACCGTCATATATAACCTTATATGTGTTGAAAATGACGTAAAAAACATACAAACAAACAAACATAATTTATAAGCACATAGGGCGGCTAATAAAATATAAACGAAAACGGTTATAAAATTGCTGGGTTTTGTTTCGATTTGTAATATGCCTGACAACGGTATTATTTAAGTATGTAATATACAGTAGAGTTTAGTACATAAAACGAAACGGGGGTGTGGGAGGTGGGGGGGGGGGGGATCTTTGGATCCCTGGGACACGGCTATTTTGAACTCCGGGAACTTCATTTGAACGAACTTGATAGGCTAGTTGTCGGCAATTATTAATAAGGAAAAGCTGTGCAAATCTGTTCAGTGATTCATGGGAAGTCTGTTTAAGGTTTCGATACTTTATGTTGGTTTAGTTATCCTAACCATAACCCTAACCCTAATAAAAAATACTTTGATTTTTTTTTTATTGTTTTAGTACATAAAATATTTAATTTAAATTGCCATTTATTTAAATTGTCAAAAATAAAATCGTCTGAACACTTTGTCAGACACGTTTAATCCTACTTAATCGTATGTTATCTTATTTACTACCAACAGGAAAGAAAGTATTTTACCAGGAAGTAATATAAAATTAATTTAACAACTCATCTACGACAATGACTATCACAATGTGATTCATATTGTGACATGATTTACAAAGTTAGTCATATCCTTGGTCAGGGTCACATTCATCATACACGCTGTATTAAACACGCACTGCATGTTGACACATTTACAGTTAACCACTATGCACTCTTCTTTGATTGCGAGATGACACGGCCTATCGCCGAAGTCCTGACAGGAAAATGAAGTCATTGTGACCTTAACATTTGACCCAATGTCTCTCCTTCGACCAAGGATAATGTATCTATCGAGTTTAAAGAAATTTCGTAGTTATCACGTGAGATGAGGTCATAGCGACAATGACCGACAATGACCTTCAATGCACCGGTGGTCTTCCTCCACCAATGGAAGCTGGAAAGTCGCCATATGACCTTAGCTGTTGGTGCGACTATAAAATCCAATTCAATCAATCAATCAATCTAATTACCCCAAAACAACAGGATTACACCTCTTAATGAAATTTCATGATGGTGGGTTTATGGTTTCGAAGTTATCGCACGGAATGCATATTCCATATGATGTCAAACGAGCTTGATCTTTGAACTACTGTCCCCAAATACAGTAGGGTTCCTCCTATCACCAAGGGCAAAGTACATATGAAGTTGCATGAGTGGGTGTTGTTGTTTTGAAGTTATCGCGTAGAATTCGTATATTCATATAAGGTCATGGTGAACGTGGCCTTTGACCTAATGACCCCTCAACAGATAAGGGTTCCTTCTCTCGAAACAGGTAATGTGCCTATAAAGTTTTATGATTGAGTTTTGTGGTTTCGAAGTTATCTCGCGGAATGCGTATATCAATAAAGGGTCCTGACATTGGTTGATATATACGAGGGTTGTTCAAAAAGTGTTGACACAATGTTCAGCATTAGATATCAAGCTGAAGAAAATAAACAAAATGTTCATTGTTATGTTATCGAATGCTTTATGCATTAGAATGCAAACTACAGAACACTTACCATTACGTTAGTTAGTAACATGTTTTTTTTTATTTGCTTTTACTAGGGCCTAGAGTCTCTGATTTGAGATCACTTGCCCCTCATCGCTATAGGTTCGATCCCTCAGGGGCCTTGGTATCTTTATGTGAGGAAGCTATCCAGCTGGCTTGAGGAACGTCGGTGGTTCTATCCAGGTGCCCGCCCGTGCACGATAATTGCCCGGAGGGGCACCTGGAGTCTTCCTCCACCAATGGCAGCTGGAAAGTCGCCATATGACCTTAGCTGTTGGTGCGCCTATAAAATCCAATTCAATTCAATTCACTAGGGCCGGAGCAGTCCGATTTTACGGTAAGACGTTACGTGAAATTAACGCTGACCGCATATTGCTTATTAAACCTTATTAAAACGTCTATAATATGATTATTTTTCAAAGTATCACACTGAAAAGAAATATAAAAAGATCGGACAGGGAAAGTAGATTTCAAGGAGGACAGTCAACCACAAAACACAGAAACAAACACGCAAACAGATAAACAAGAAGGCAAAAGTAATATTCAATGCAAACAATATCACAAACACAAAAGGGTTGACAATAGGGCTACCGCCTTAGAACGGTCAGTGGCAAAGTAGGCCACTGGGGTTTTAAACCGGTTCTAGGGTGCACCAAACCTCACACTTACCCTACTGTCATCCCATTAAAACACGACAGTGTAAATAAAGAAATCCCCGCCATGATCTAATCTCTAACCAACAATGAAGCATCAATAGGCATTGCAATATAAGTAAAACACAAATATGCTCGTGTAAATATAATACAAAAAAACAATAGCCTAGAAAGCCACAATGAAGGTACTCAATGACTTGGCAGAAGTCAGAGCAACAAGAGAATAAACCAATAAGGGCACGACAAGAAAGATCATAGACAAACATCAAACGCAACCGTCCCATGGGCTTTAGGTAGGCGTCATCATAGGGTCCACAACCTGTCCGGCCATCGTACAATTAAAGAGGAAAGCATAGTGGCGAACTGTAAAAGGGTCCACCACTAAGCATGCAACTTAGGTTGCAAAATGATAGGGTCATAACCTCTTTTGATAAACTTTTTAACAATTTTAACAAAGATAGTATGAAAGTGATCATGACCAAGAACCTTACGAAGTTTATAAATCACATCACCATAGAAGTCAGGTTGGGATAGTCCTTGTCGCAGCAGAAGAGTCCTTAAATTACTTTTATATTTGGAAAGAAGATCAGGGTTACGATAATAAAATTTTGCAAAGGTTTTACGAAGTTTATGGTAACGGTAACCCTGATTGAGTAGCTTTTTACGAAGTTTATGGTAACGGTAACCCTGATTGAGTAGCTTTTTAGTTATACAAAGATTATGAATATTAAAGTACTCAACTCGAGTACAAGCTCTTGAAAAACGAATAAGTTGAGACATACACCCCATAAGAAATTGCTCGGGGACATCCCCAGCCAAAATTAACAATATCAAAATTAAAATCATCTCTCTTGTCATAGATTTTGCTAATTATTTCACCATTTTCAATCGAGAGATCTAAATCAAGAAAAGACGCGTTATTATCAGATATATTAGCCTGGTTAAGCTGAAGTTCTTTAGGATAAATATTATTAACCATAGTTGGAAAGAAAGGGTTGTCAATGTTCAATATGTCATCCAGATACCGAGAGGTGTCATTAAAGGCTTCAGTAACATCTGCCTGGGTATCTGGTGAAAGACTCAACATGAAATCTCTTTCATAGCAAAATAAAAACAAATCTGCGACAAGTGGTGCACAGTTCGTACCCATAGGGATACCAACAATTTGTCTATAAACGGTGGTTCCATACCAGACGACACGAGCCAAAATACAACCTAAATTCGAAGTTACTAACCATGTATTTTTTTTTATCATGCATCTGTTTTAAATAACATAATTTACCTTAAAAAAAATATGTAAATGTACAGTTTACGTCTGCTGCCGTCAATATACAAATGGAGGATAGTTTGTCAGGGGAAGTAACTTTGGCAAAAGTTTTCTGCGTTTAAGTATATTTAATATCGATAATAAATGCAAAATATTTTCTTTTGATAATGTATTGCATTTCTAAATTGATAAGCATAAACAATATTTTGTAAATTTGTAGTTTAAATGGGTGATTCCTGACTTTGTATAGCGTGTGCAGCCACTAGCATAATACAGCAGTTGGGCGGAAATATTAGGTTAGTAGACAGCAGCTGTATTTGTATAGTAGAAACATTAGTTGCATGATAAACTAAGGTACGAGATGAACTTTATTTTTTCCGGTCCGTCTATAAAAATATTTCGAATCTTGTAAACGTTTTCCAAATAACAACACACAAAACAATCATAACACATATTTCTTGTTTCGCGCGACTAAGGTGACCACGATTTTCGTTCGTTTGACGATTTTGAATTGAGAAGTTGCCAGCCTAAGATAATTGTATAGTTTTACTTAAAAACTAATTAAGACGTTGTGATTTCAAATATAAGTTTGATGAATGCTACCTCAAAACTTCCGTAATTCTTTTTGGATTATCTTACATATTTTTTCCGAATTGCCTTTAGAAGTGCTAACATTTGATATGGAATATGCATGCTCTAGATTTGTCAATTAATAAACACTTAAACGTTGTAAAAGGAAGTTAAATATGACGATAAATTGTTTTGTTTGGCTGAAACTAAATCCAGTGATGGAAATAAAATGTAGTGAAGATGACCGAAACAATATAATAATGAGAAGTGCATGTTTAAAACATGTCTCATAGTTGCAACCTGCCCACTTAACTATAATACGTCATTATCAATTGTTCCTTTGTTTGCATCAGAGGGATCAACTTTGGATGTTGTCGCATATATAAAAAGGTAAATTAAATTAATAAACACGAGACATTCGTCATTTTAATTTCTCATAAACGATTGGAGTGCTGTGTACTCTGTGTTATACAACTATTTACCCGACTGGGCCCGTATTTATAAAGCGACTTAAGTAATATAACTTAAGTGGTAAATATTACTTAAGTCAAAATTTATGATTTTAAATATCCTTATTGACCTCTCAGGTACACTAAAATCCATTTATTTTAAGATAAATAGTTAGCTTTAGGTTTTATTTATTCATAACCTTATTAACAATACTAAGAAAACGTCTTCAATCGATACAGAAAGGTGTTTAAAAACTTGATAAAACTTGACTTAAGATATTGCTAAGCGGACCCTGGTCATCGGTGGAGCTAACTCCGTTTGGAGGTATATGCTCCATAGCCACCACTGAGGTAGTTCCAACGCCAAAAATAAAAACAATTTTAGTATGCTTTGCTATTTCTTCGTTTTTTTGTTATTCAGCTGCCGAAGGAAGGCAGCTGACTCTTATATGACTTTAGAATATGCTATGGTTAACAGACTGAATCATGTAGCCGACAATAAGCATGGTATAAACACATATTTTTCAATGTTCAACCTCGCCGTTTTATTGCCTCAAATGACGTTTTCGTAGAGCAGTCTTCTAAAGTGTACAATGCGGCAATATTTCCGGGATCTTCACGTCCGGGATTTTTTACGGAGCATAATGAAACCGTAAGTGAAACTGAATGAAACCGCAAGTATTGGAATGGAATAAGTGCAGATCTATTAATATACCTTTTTATGGAATAATACCCATTTATAATGCGATATTCTCGTAAATACCGCCGTGTTATACACTAATCGATGGGTTTATTCTGCTGCCGAAGGCCGAAGGCAGCAGACTCTTATATGATTTTAATAATTACACATGGTAAGGTAGTAATGAATAGTTTCTTTGAGTTTTTCAGCTATTAAACATGCTTTACAACTTGAATTCCTAGAGAACTCGTCTGAAAAACTTGAATGGTATAAACACATAGTTGTAATGTTGAAAGGTTACCATTTCACTTGCTGAAATGACATTTTCGTAAACCAGTCTACTGAATGTAGCACGTAATCCATTCGCAACATCTCGCACACTGCTTTGCGGGATCCCGAAGAATGACGGGATTGGCCGAGCGTTCACGATTGGCATGTAATCATTACTATTATATTAGCGACTAACATTCAAAAGTCGTTGGTCGAGGCGTCGTGTTAGTGCCCACGAAGGTAGGGTTCAAGCCTGCTAATTTCTTTTTCTTTCTTTTTTTGCATTGGTTTAAATTATTCCTTTACATTTTTCACTATAATAACGCAATCTTATGCACATATTTTGTAATGTTGAAAGGTTTTAAATGACATTTTCGTAAACCAGTCTACTGAAATGTAGCATGTAATCCATTTGCAACATCTCGTACACTGCTTTGCGGTATCCCGAAGAATGACGGGATTGGCCGAGCGTTCACGATTGGCATGTAATCATTACTATTATATGTATATTAGCCCCGGAACATTCAGAAGTCTGAATGGTGCGGTTGGTCGAGTCGTCGTGTTAGTGCCCACGAAGGTAGGTTTCAAGCCTGCTGATTTCCTTTTTTTTTTCATTGGTTTATATTATTCCTTTACATTTTTCACTTTGATAACGCAATATTATGGGTAACAGTGAACAGTTTATAGGTGTTGTAATGTACACTCTAACGCACACGTGAACAATTGTATTTCTGTGATGATGTGTACTTCCAGCACGTCGTATTACAAGGTAATTGTAATCAATATGTAAGGCATGTCAAGGTTTTTGAACAGAAAGAAGCGAGGTCGCCCACATTGATTTAAAATGATTGGTAGGAAGAACTGGTGGTAAAAATGGGGAAGAATGTAAGAAAAAACGGTCGTCCGTGACAACATTTATTTTTTTCAATATTGTTTTAACACCCTCGACTTGATATATTATTATGTTAACTTCTTGTCTCTCGGCAGCTATTTTACGCTTGCGTAAAACCTTGCTTGTTCGCTGCCTATATGGTTTTCATAATTGCACATGTAATAGTAAGGTAGCAATGAACAGTTTCTTTGAGTTTTTCACTTTGATAACGCAATCTTATAATTACATTCTCATGTATCAGTTATTTAAATATCAATATTGCTTATAGCAAATGCACTTTTGTCTAAATCACTCGACTTATTATGCATGAAAATGTATTATTCATCTTACATGGCTTTTATATCTGTCTTTGGTTAACAGACTGTGACTCATGTAAGTGGCAATACGCATGCTTTACAACTTGAATTCCTAGAGAACTCGTCTGAAAAACTTGAATCGTATAAACACATATTTTGTAATGTTGAAAGGTTACCATTTCACTTACTGAAATGACGTTTTCGTAAACCAGTCTACTGAAATGTAGCATCTAATCATTACTATTATAAGTATATTAGCCACGAAACATTCAGAAGCCTCAATAGTGCAGTTGGTCGAGGCGCCGTGTTAGTGTCCAGGAAGGTAGGGTTCAAGCCTGCTGATTTCCTATTCTTTTTTTTTTTTATTTTCATTGGTTTATATTATTCCTTTACATTTTTCACTTTGATAATGCAATCTTATAATTACACATGGTAACAGTGAACAGTTTATATGTGTTGTAATGTACACTCTAACGCACACGTGAACAGTTGTATTTCTGTAGTGATGTGTACTTCTAGCACGTCGTATTACAAGGTAATTGTAATCAATATGTAAGGCATGTCAAGGTTTTAGAACAGAAAAAGCGAGGTCGCCCACATTGATTTTAAATGCTTGGTAGGAAGAACTGATGGTAAAAATGGGGAAGAATGTAAGAAAAAACGGTCGTGGCGTGTTTATGTCTCCGTGACAACATTATTTTTTTTCAATATTGTTTTAACACACGTGACTTGATATATTATTGTTAATTTCTTGTCTCTCGGCAGCTATTTTACGCTTGCGTAAAACCTTGCTTGTTCGCTGCCTATATGGTTTTCATAAATTTTTTGCACATGTAATGGTAAGGTAGCAATGAACAGTTTCTTTGAGTTTTTTCACTTTGATAACGCAATCTGGTAGCAGTGAGACGTTTATCTCTGTTAAAAGTATTAAATGTTACCTTATACATATGATTACTTTTCTGTTAGTTGTTGGTATAATGTTGTATAATGTATTTCACTATCGCTGTCAAGTTTATGCAGCTGCCGACTCTTATATGACTTTAGAATATGTCTATGGTTAACAGACTGTGAATCATGTAGCCGACAATAAGCATGCATTGCAACTTCAATTCCTAGGGAACCCGTCTAAAAAACGGATCAGCTAACGCACACGCATCCCTTACATGTGAACACCTGTATTTCTGTGCTGATGTGTACTTCTAGTACGTCGTGTTCCAAAGTTGAATTGTAATCAGTATGTAAGGCAAATCAAGGTATTTGAACAGAGAGAAGCGAGGTCGCCCACCTTGATTCAAAATGTTTGGTAGGAACAACTTATGGTAAAACTCGGGAAGACAAAGAGAACGTTTCAGGGGGGAAATACGCGATTCCATAAAAGAGACAGCTCCAATGCCGTAGAGATAGTTTCAGTGCTATGGAGATAGCATCAATGACATCCACGTTGTCGTTGGAACAAATCCAACAAAGCATACCCACATTGTTTACCTTTATTTTTGGCGTTGGAACTACCTCGGAAGTGGTGATGGAGTACTTTTGCATGTGCCTCAAAACGGAGGTAGCTCCACTGATTACCAGCCTTGATTTAACTCCTTAAAAGTCAATGGTTAGAACTATTTATCAGAGAAAGTGACCATTCACCTGAGAAGGGTACTAGTGCATAAAGCAGTATCCAAAATAAATAGTTTTAATCCTTAACGTCTAACCCTTTCGCTGCCACAGTCGAAGACATTGATTTTTGCGACCACTGTAAACACAGATCAGCCTGTTCATAATGTGCATACTGATCCGGGTTTACACGGTACCCACTCGGTAAGAATGTTTTCCATAACAATTTATATACAAAATATCACTGGAAGGTTTGAATTTAAATTTTAGCAGACGACATTTAAAATTTTTGGCGGCGAAAGGGCTAAGGAATTCAATAGTTGTTTTATTATATATCATAAAATATCAGGGTGTGTGTTTATTTTTTACTTATATATCATAAATATTAGGGTGTTTGTTTATTTTTACTTAAACAATTGAATCGCCTCCGTGTTCGAGGGATTAACGACTTGCGTTTTTAACCTTCTCGCCTCTCACCGCGGGTTCGAATCACACTGGGAGCTCAACTTGTAAGTGAAAACGTGTCGATTCTTACTGATGGCGGGAGGTATATAGAACTGGTTCTACCCAGGAAAAATGGGGTGGTCTGCCTCTACCACAAAAAAAAATGTATGGCCTAAAATGCGCTAAAATGATGTAAAACACCATTCAAACAAACTTGAATTTGAAAAAAGGCCATGTAAAAAAGCGTATGAGCTTCCTATGTGGTCACATGATGCTTTGATATCGAAAAAAAAACAACGCGTCAATGACAAACATGAACTATTGCATGATAAATGTGCTATAAAAAACTCATCGGGACTTCAAAATTCAAAAATCGTTGTCATCTGTCAGTGTTTTTGATCACCTGAGCCGAAGGCTCAATGTGTTTTTTTGGAATCACTCTTCGTCCGTCGTCCGTCCGTTGTCTGTCCGTCGTCCGTCGTCGTCGTTATCTTTTGCTTCTGACGACTTTTTCTCAGAAACCGCTTGTCGGAATTCAACCAAATCTTATGTGAATTCATTAAACTGGATTTTATAGTTGCACCAACAGCTCAGGTCATTTGGCGACATTCCAACTTTTTATTGGTGGAGGAAGACCCCAGATACAAACCTGGGCAAAAAAGGGAGATAATTAAAAAAGTAATGAAGCTAGAGTTATGGTTCCTATGAACTGCACTCCGTCTCATTGTCCTAATCATTCACACGAACTTTAATCAAGCATACTTTTTGAGTTATGCTCCGGACAAAAAGTATGACGCACGGACGCACGAACGCACGGACGCACACACGGACGGACGGAAAAAGCGGCGACTATATGCTCCCCCATAATGAACAATTTAGTGTTTTTAGTTACAATATATTTTATATCAAAAACTAAGGCAATAGTAAATGTAAAGAAAAAAAACTGATGGGGCCTCAATATAATGTCTCTGTGGTAATCAGTCAGCGAGAAGTAAGCAGTTAAAAAGCATGCTATCCATGATTTTTCATCGACTACATTCAGTTGGGATATGTGTCTTTAATTCTTGGGACACTATAAACTTCAATATAAAATATCAAAGGACTGAAGATCCTGAGAGTCGCCAAGATTGAACAGTGTCTGTCTTTTTGGTGAGGTTAAAGGGTATGTTAAATTTTACAGGTGTGGCGTATTAAAATGAAATGTTGATGCTTAGAACATGAGATTTTTTTTGTACTGAAAAATGCTTGGGACGGGATTATTTTTTGCAACCGCGTCGGTTTTGGTTCTCGAGTGTATGTCAGTGCTCACAGGCAATTATTTTAAGAGACAGGCCCAGGGCTTGTTGCTTCTGAAAATGGACAGGCCCTGATTTAAAATGGAAAGGTCCAATATATTTTTCTTATTGGAAATTAGTCTTTATTCGCTTTCATACCACACATTTGTTACATATGCAGTAATAAAACTCAGAACCTTCTGACTATATTTTTCTTTTTGCTACCACTTTATGCTCCTAGTCAGTGGACATATTTACTACTTTGTTTCAATTAAGTTAGAATAGAATATTACATTGTAATTTATAACCGATGCAAAGCAGAGTACTAGCACTTTTGCCGAACGATAATAATCAGAGCCGACTTGGTGAAACTGGAGCCAAACTTGGAGCCAAATTTTTAATCAGGTTTTATTAGACTATCAGGGCCTCCTCTGGCTATATTTTCCTTTTTGTCACCACTTTCTACAAGTTGAAGAATTAGGAGCCTAGACTAGAATACATTTAAAAGTAGGATTCCAGGAACTCCTTACACCTTAAATAATGAATAGAAATATACTTTATATCTGTATCTATACATATATATTTTTTTTTTCCACCAACATGTTTTTGTAAAGGACAGGTTTTCTTATTTGATTATGTAAAAAAAAAAAAAAAAAAAAAAAATACCCGAAGTTATGTACCATCCGGACTACTATGACACCGCTCTTTTACGACCCGGAAATTTCACAAACATTCAATCGAAATACCATCAATTACGAACTTTTTTCATGCATTAATGTGTTTTGAATGCCAAAAATGGTATTTTTTTATCAAAGTGGAAAGAAAACACAACCCTAATAGCAGGATAATGTAGTTTTATGTCAATAATTGTCGATCTTAGAGTTGTGACAAACTGCCTGCAAAGATTGCCGTGTGTCCCTTTAAACTATTTGATTTGTTTACCTTGTTGTTGTTGGTAGTAGAACTGAGCACTTCTTGACAAATTCTTTTCATCAACTTGTGTATTTATTTGTAGCAGATGCCATACTATTTCTCAAAGTACTAGGCACAATAACTACAATATTGACGGACATTTAGTTCCCAATTTGTTATCTAGGTCACGCATGAGCGGCATGTTTAGCTTACTGGTTTATAAACTGGGGCGGAAAATGTGTTAATTGATTGCTTATTTTTCGTCAATGAGTGTACATTTTCAAATTAATGGTTCTGAATTAATGGATAATTATCGAGTTTCTGCTGTACTATCGAATCAAATGAATTAATATTAATGAGATGTTCGACATCCGGGTAACTACGCTATTGAAATCCATTCATAAAATATTTATGCGTGTATTATTGCGCATAGTATTTCAGTTCCTTTTTCAAAAAAGACACGTATATACTGTATACAATGACAATTATTCACAATCAGTAGTTATATTATTCGGTATATATAACGTTCATGTCAGTCACCTTATGAAATTAAGTTATACTTGAGGCAGTTAAAGGAACTACATTCTCGAAGTGCATTCTCGAAGTGCGTAAAGCTCCTCGTCCGAAAATTGGTGTATTAATGCGCATAATATTTCGGTAAATCTACAAAAAAGACACGTTTATACTGTATACAATTACAATTATTTCATTATTTCACAATCAGTAGTTATATTACTCGGTATACATAACGTTCATGTCAGTCACCTTATCAAATTAAGTTGTATTTGAGGCAGTTAAATGGGACTATATTGCCGAAAACGGTAAAGCTCCCAAGTCCATATTCAGAAATTGCAGTATATACATACACGATTCGAAAGAGTCAGCCATGATAACGCATGGCGAATCAATAAGAATAACGTTTGTTTTTTATTGTTAAAACATTTGGTCTTTGTTAGACGCATTTCCCACGCCTCGAGGTAAAATCCTGGGGTCACATCTATCAAACTCTTGAGTTAAAAAATGGTTTGCTTTTTTTATTATGTTATATTTAACTTTCGGATATTTATTAAAGCTTATTCGCACCACTTAGATTTTAAGAGAGAGTAATGACTTCGCCTCAGAGAGAATGAAAAAAAAAACACGCGAAAAATAGCGTTTTTTGAGGTTTGCACTAATAACAAATAAGGGTATTTTTGAAAATCTTATATTTTATATTGAAGTTTATAGTGTGTATATACAAAGGATTAACAGATACTCAAGTAGGAGTTGTGTTTATTTATAGGCTATAATAGTGTATATGTTTATGGTGAATTTACACAAAGGATACAGGGATACTCAGGTTATAGAAAATTTAACTTAAGGTTATGGGATTTATATAAAAATACAACAATCTTGGTCACTGGCAATATTCATACACTTGTATATTACATAATTATTAAATATAAAATGTGAGAAGTGATTGCATCTTTAACAGTAACACTGTGATTTCACACCACACATACATGCACGTGCGCGTATAAATTATTATTATTATTATTATTTATTAGTATTACTATTATTATTATTATTATTATTATTATTATCTTACTACCTACTTCTAAATGCGGAATTGTGAGCCAAATGGGCCATGGTACATATCAGTGCGGAAAAAAACTATGTTTTCTTTTTTTATTTACCATTACAGTGAATACCACTCTTAAGAAAGTCGTCGGAGATAGCCAGTGATCAAACATCCTCAAGAAAAAATCTAGACAACATAAGCCATTACGATGTCATCCATCCCCAGAACTGTATACATTGTATTCATATGTACATGCGTGGTAACGAAGGCAACAGCGTTCACCTGTACCAGACTTGGTTATAAGCTTTGTGGCAACTACAAATGCTGCTGTACCATCGACGACGCCATTTGCATGGGGTTTGCAAAGAAATTGCCATACATACCAATGCTACCAGAAACGATAACACAGTTACAATTCTATGGAAACTTCCTGCCAAATGTTTCTAAGGAAACCTTTTACAATATTACACATTTAAATTTGATTAGAATAATCCTTAGAGACAATCACATCTGTACTATTTCAAGAGATGTTTTCAGCAGTTTTCCAAATTGAAGCACATTGGATTTAAGCAGTAATAACAAAATGGATTCCAATGACTTATCAATGGCACTAGGAAGTATTCAAAAGTCTCATAACATATCATTGATATTGAAAGATATCGGACTTAAACATTTAAAAACCACGTTACTCCAAGCCATGAATCGGTCCAATATCATCAATGTCAATTTAGCTAAAAACGGAATAGAAGTTCTAGATTTTGAAGCATTTGAAAGTTTTGATTCCGTAAAAAAAATCAGTCTTTCAGAGAACAAAATTAGACAAGTTTCTAATCCCATCCTGCTAAAGTCGTTGGAAAAACTATCTTTGTATAAGAACCAAATAGTCAAATATCCGCCGTCTCTTTGCTCAAGCAAGGAAACTGAAAGTCAATTACCGAACCTGGCTGTTTTAGGTCTAGCCTATAATTATATTACTGATCTTGACCCGAAGACATGGAACTGTCTTAAAACTCTTAAAAGGTTGCAACTATCTGGTAATTTAATATCAGATATTCCAAAAAACGTGTTTTCAAAGTTGAAAAGTTTTAGAATATTAACTATCGCAAGCATGAGGAGTTCTGTCAGTAAGCTGAATGAGTTGTCCTTCAATTGTTCAAGTCTCACAACTTTAAATATCGGCTATAACAATATCCAGTTCAGTAAAATATTAAAACGGAACCCTAAAGCCATCAGTATGTTTCAATATTGCAACACTCTTACTTATTTAGATTTATCCAAAAATGTTCTAAACGGAAAGACATCTGGCGACAATATCATCAAGCTTCTATCACCATTAAACAACTTACAGACACTTATAATGCGCAGTACTCTATTGTCCGTGATTCCAAGAACTTTATTTGGTTATTTTCCAAATCTAACTATGTTGAATTTAGAAGACAATAAGATCCATAATTTGGAAAACGTATTCAATGGCGTAAAGGCTTTACGTAATTTGTCACTTGAGGCGAATTATATTAAAGTTATACAAAAGGAGTCGCTTCCAATTAATATCAGAATGACTCTTAAGACATTGAACCTAGCATATAATCCTTTCCAGTGTAACTGTGACATGATGTGGTTTAGAGACTGGATTGAGGAGAATAAGAAATCTAAAAACGTTTCTTTAAAACATTGGCCAGCAGAATATTTTTGTGTTAATATGAACAAAACACGTTTTAATGACTTCCACCCAACAGCAGACTCATGTCGATATCACGATCCACTGACCGTGGCGTAAATAGCAATTGGATCCTTCGTCGTCACTTTCACATTGGCGTTTCTTTTGGTTTACAGAAACAGGTGGTATGTAAAATACGCCATCTATAAGTTAAAAGTTGAAAGAAAGTCATTCAACTACAATACAGAGGCGTGCCCTCTTCTAGCGTCAGATGGTAACTCTTTTGACGGATATATTATATACAATGACGATGACTCGACTCTGAATTTTGTGCATCACAGTCTGAAAAGCATACTGGAAGATCAACTCGATTACAAGTTGCACATCTGGCATCGCGACGCCGACAGTGGTGCAAAACTTGATGTTATGGTGGATGCAATATATGCAAGTAACCATACCATTGCTATCATATCTAAAAACTTCCTGAAAGACCCTTGGTGTCAGTTCCAGTTACACGTTGCGTTAGACAGACAGGTATATCTTAAACGTGACAGCGTTATTTTAGTAGTTCTTGGAGACATTGACGTCAAGACGTTAAGTAATCACTGGTGCGTTGTATTGACAAAGACACCGACGGCACATTGGTTTGCTGATGTAGACGATATAAGGAGAAAGGTGTTTGAACAGACGCTGAAACAAAAGTTAGGCATCCCACTACGGCATCGTAATTAATGAGAAAACGCTGTGAATTGTTTCCCCTGCTAACACTCTCAATACACATTGGTCCAACCAGAGAATTAAGAAGTAGAATAACCTATAAATACCCAAAATATCAATATAAAATATTAGTAATTAAACAACAAACCTTTTCTGCAAAGTATGATGCGTTATTAATCCAATTTCACGGAGCGAAACACCGATGAAAACAAAATGGCGGAATCTAAGAAATGTTTACCACGAAAACGAGGTTCTTTCAACTTCTCGATGCCATACGAGATTACAGTCAACTCCATTATGTCTCCATTACGGGTCACCAGTCACTTTTTATTACATCACTGGTCCAACCATTTGGTTTTGCTGATTTTTTATTGTTGTTTCTCTGTATCAGCTTAGCTTGCATTGCCATACGTAATTATGAAACATTGCAAAATAATAAAGGCTCATTCATTTATATTCTTCTGAAAAGTATCATGATAATTTTACTCGAAAAAATAGACAAAGCGCAGCTTTTAAGTGTAATACAATGAGATCGAACACTAGGACAAAGACGTTAACAGGAGATGGTAACAGGGAGGTTACAATGAAGACTCACACTGAGTAAGTGTTACTTCCAGCAGCAAAAGTTAGACATCGCACTACGGCATCAGAACTAGCTGAAAAGTGTTATTTTCAGTAAGTGTTAATGGCTGCAGTAAATCAAAAGTTCGGCAACCCATTGCTGCATCGGAACTAATTGAGAAAGTGGTACTGCCATCAGTTCAAGTAAACTTTAGCAATTGACCCTAGAGCATTCCGTCTCAAAATAACAGATTCTACTGTTATATGTTTTTATCACATAACATGGCTTCTGTGTGTATAATAAAGCCGTCTTATTTCTCGTAATACACTAGTGTATGTAAATGAGGACCGAATTACGGTGTTTGTGTACAATAAAACATTTAATCCCAGTTGTTTGCACGGTATATCGTACGATACGTTCAGACAACTTAAATAGTTATCCTTATTTGAAATCATACTTTTCAAATAATGTTAAATTTAGTTTAAACTGTCGTATTATTTGCAGGGCGAACAGGTTACAGTCGCGTAACGTAGCTGACGTCATGAAAACATAAAACGACCAACAGACCTATCACGTCGTAGGTGTGTTATGTGATAAATAGAAGCTTACATTCGTAACTGTGTGTTACTGACTTTAATAAACTCGTTGGATAAAAATATAGGATACTCGGCAGAGCCTAGAGTTATATCATTTTATCCAAATCATTTATTAAAATCAATAATACACAGTCACTGATTAAGTTCTTTTATATATTTTATTTTATATTATGTATTATATTTTAAGAAATTCGTTCTGTTAATAATTTCCTAGACATGTTTAAATGAAATGTATAAAGCTGTAAATGTATATCTGTAAGTGTTTGCTTGATGTTTTTTGATATGGATATATACTGCCAAGTATGGTGCCTCTGCAAACAAGGACATTATTATTACCGTATTTTTTTAATTCATGCCACGTCGTGATACTGACTGCTTGTATGTTGAACAAAAAGCACGATACCACCGTTCAATACACCATGACTCGGCAAATCCATTAGGTGTGTTCTCTGTCTCATTTATCATGTTCAAAGTTTAAATACTGTTTTATGTTTTCTGATCAGAACAATGCTTTGGCTTCGTGTGTTTTGCTATTTTCTTCAAATGTAACATATTTTCCGTATATTTGATTGTTATCAGAATGATTATACTTAATTTACACAGAAGAAATGTTGATAATTAAGTCCAAATAAAATATTCTTGAAACAGTCTAGTTTGCTTTTAATGCTCCCCGAACGATCATATATTCAGCGCATGGTATGTCCGGCTGTCCGTTCTCGTAAGGTAATTGCATGAAACTTCAGTCAAGGAAGGAAAAAGAAACTAGACGCGTGCAGATCGCAAGAACCATACGTCCTTAACACAAGAATCATAAGTTCTTACCAAAAAAACAATACGTTCTTAACACAAGAATCATAAGTTCTTACCGCAAGAACCATACGTTCTTAACGCAAGAACCATACGTTCTTAACACAAGAACCATACGTTCTTAACACAAGAACCATAAGTTCTTAACACAAGAACCATACGTTCTTAACACAAGAACCATACGTTCTTAACACAAGAATCATAAGTTCTTACCGCAAGAACCATAAGTTCTTAACACAAGAACCATACGTTCTTAACACAAGAACCATAAGTTCTTAACACAAGAACCATACGTTCTTAACACAAGAACCATACGTTCTTAACACAAGAACCATACGTTCTTAACACAAGAATCATACGTTCTTAACACAAGAATCATACGTTCTTAACACAAGAATCATAAGTTCTTACCGCAAGAACCATACGTTCTTAACGCAAGAACCATACGTTCTTAACACAAGAATCATAAGTTCTTAACACAAGAATCATAAGTTCTTACCGCAAGAACCATACGTTCTTAACGGAAGAACCATACGTTCTTAACACAAGAATCATCAGTTCTTACCGCAAGAACCATAAGTTCTTAACACAAGAATCATAAGTTCTTACCGCAAAAACCATACGTTCTTAACACAAGAATCATAAGTTCTTACCGCAAGAATCATAAGTTCTTATCGCAAGAACCATACGTTCTTAACGCAAGAACCATACGTTCTTAACACAAGAACCATACGTTCTTACCGCAAGAACCATACGTTCTTAACACAAGAATCATACGTTCTTACCGCAAGAATCATAAGTTCTTATCGCAAGAACCATACGTTCTTAACGCAAGAACCATACGTTCTTAACGCAAGAACCATAAGTTCTTAACACAAGAACCATACGTTCTTAACACAAGAACCATACGTTCTTACCGCAAGAATCATAAGTTCTTATCGCAAGAACCATACGTTCTTAACGCAAGAACCATACGTTCTTAACGCAAGAATCATAAGTTCTTAACACAAGAATCATAAGTTCTTACCGCAAGAATCATAAGTTCTTATCGCAAGAACCATACGTTCTTAACGCAAGAATCATAAGTTCTTAACACAAGAACCATACGTTCTTAACACAAGAATCATAAGTTCTTACCGCAAGAACCATACGTTCTTAACACAAGAATCATAAGTTCTTACCGCAAGAATCATAAGTTATTATCGCAAGAACCATACGTTCTTAACGCAAGAACCATAAGTTCTTAACACAAGAACCATAAGTTCTTAACACAAGAACCATACGTTCTTAACACAAGAACCATACGTCCTTAACACAAGAACAATACGTTCTTAACGCAAGAACCATACGTTCTTAACACAAGAATCATAAGTTCTTACCGCAAGAACCATACATTCTTAACGCAAGAACCATACGTTCTTAACACAAGAATAATACGTTCTTAACGCAAGAATCATAAGTTCTTACCGCAAGAATAATACGTTCTTAACGCAAGAACCATACATTTTTACCGCAAGAATCATACGTTTTAACACAAGAACAATACGTTCTTGCTAGATGAATTTTCCCGCAATTGTTTTCCCTGGTTTATACTACAGTCTCGAATTTCTTGTCGGGAATAAATCCCTGAAACAGGTAAAGGTAATCGCATGACACTTTATACAAGTGAAGAACGACGTGAGAGTGGAAAAAAAATAACTCTAGATTTTACGAAAGTATGTCCCGATTAATTTCTTTGTCAGGCATTTCTTGCCCGCAGAATGTCTACAACATATTTAGGTAATCGCACGAAACGTTATACAAATGAAGAAGTCAACCGAACAATGAGCGCAGAGGAAACATCATAAAGTGAAGATTATAAGTCCAACAGGAAGAGTAGCATTCACAGAATACAGGCACTCCAACACATTACAATGCAAAGGTGATACAAATAGTACATCACGAACATATTCAGTAAAAAAGCACATAACAAACATATAATGGTTGACAACAGGGATACGCCTTGCAACGATCAGTGGCAAAAGGAACCACCTGGGAGTTTAAACCGGTTGAAGGGTGCACCAAACCTCGTTCTTACCCTGTCATAATCCCTAAACAACAGGACAGTGTAAATAGAGATTATTTAACTGCTGGGATCGATTATAGGGAAATCCTTCACGAGTGGTAGACGTGTGGTTCTTTTCACGAACGAGCCCACACGAGTGAGTGAAAAACAAAGCACGTCTACCATCAAGTGAAGGATTACCCAATAATCGATCCCAGCAGTTAAATAATCTATTTATTACATTTTAAATTACGTATTTGTGAACAAATATTCGCTTTATTGAACGTTATCGGCGGATGACGTCGACGTCAGCAACACTTTGTTGACGTCACGACTCAACGTCGCAACGTTAGTTATTATTGTGTTCTGAGTTAGTTATTAATATTTAGCGATTATGAATATTCTTGCACTGAGAAATCCCGATCTTTCCCGCATAGAAATGTAATAAATAAAAATAATCCCCTTAAAGTATTTTGGAACACGTTGTCATAGAGTCCACCGCTCGTCCGGTCGTTGCACAAAGAGGAAAGCATTGTAATTGTAAACAGTAGAAGGGTCTACAACTAAACATGTAGAGCGCCGCAGAATACTTCGGTCGTAACCTCTGTTTATAAATTTTCTAATAATTTTAATAAATAACTCATGAAAATGATCACGACGGATAATCTTCCTAAGTTTGTAAATCACATCTCCATAAAAGACGGGTTGTGATAAACCTTGTCGCAGAAGTGTTTTAAGATTGCTATTATATGTGTCGAGATCAGTGTTACGATAATAAAACTTAGAAAAGTATTATGTAACTTATTTATGACCCTATCATTTTGCAACGCACTGCATGCTTGGTGGTGGACCCATTTACAGTTCGCCACTATGTTATCTTCTTTAATTGTGCGATTACCGGACAGGCTGTGGACCCTATGATGACGTCTACCTAAAGCCCAAAAGGACGGTGACGTTTGATATGTGTCTGTAATCTTGTCTTGTCGTGCCCTCATTGGGTTATTCTCTTGTTGCTCTGGCTTCTGCCAAGTCACTGAGTACCTTCTTTGACGCTTTCTAGGCTATTGTTTTTTGTATATATATATATAGACGAGTATATTTGTGTTTTACTTATTATGCTGCCGTGTTGGTTAGAGAATAGTTCACGGCGGGGATTTCTTTATTTACACTGCCCGTTTTATTGGGATGACAGAAGGGTAAGTGTGAGGGTTGGTGCACCCTAGAACCTGATTTAACCCCCAGCTCCCCGCACCCACCAGCGGCCTTTTTTGTCACTGACCGTTCCAATGCGGTTGCCCTATTGTCAACCCTTTTTGTGTTTGTGACGTCATATGCCTTTATTTATTATTAACATTGCCATTCATGTTTGTCGTTTTGCGTGTTTTTGGGTTTACTGTGTTCTGTGAAGCTGCATTTCCTGTTCGACTTTTATATTTATTTTTATGGTAACGGTAACCCTGTTGGAGAAGGATTTTCACCAGATAATGTCCCTTTCTATACCTTTGTCACGCATTTCTGGTCCGAAGCATATCTGTAAAATCGTTTAATATAATCGGATGAAACTTTGAGCAACGGCATGTAGAATGCAACAACGTAACACAACAACTGCCTGCGTAGTATACGTTTGTAACGTCCTTTCTTCTGCACAAGTAGCATGTATTGAATATGTTTATAAAAAATAACATAAGATGCAACACATCCCTAGCAGCGACATGATCGGTATTCTACCTTAAAGCCACATGTATTAATGATCCTAAAGAATCAACAAGCAATAACAGTATTGCTTCTTAGTACGTATATACTTTTGTCGGCCGCCAAACTGCTCTAAACGAACACGAGTAAGCTTACTCTGCCCTTCTTCACTACGATGTATAGAGAATTTTACTTTTAATGATAATATATTGATAAATCAGAACGCATACATGTGTATAAGTGATAATGGCCTTACAAACAATGGTTCAAAGTATGCTGAACAACGTCATGGCACTAGTGTGGTTCTTTTTCACATTCTCATGTGTTTTTGCAACACCCCTCCCCACCACCTCCACTATGAAATATTTTTTTAAAAACAGTGCAAGTAAGTATGTGAATTCTATCTGACCTAATATACTGTAAATATATCAGTGTCACAAAAGTACGCTACTGGATAATCACCATAAAAATAGATTCGTGAAATTCACCAGCATTTCGCCAGAAAAATCAATCATTCAATAGTGGGACATCGTGGTTTAATGTCACCTTCGCCTTTAGCGTTAACGGTGGCAATCATTCCATAGTGGGACATCGTGGTTTAATGTCACCCTCGCCTTTAGCGTTAACGGTGGCAATCATTCCATAGTGGGACATCGTGGTTTAATGTCACCCTCGCTTTTAGCGTTAACGGTGGCAATCATTCCATAGTGGGACATCGTGGTTTAATGTCACCCTCGCCTTTAGCGTTAACGGTGGCAATCATTCAATAGTGGGACATCGTGGTTTAATGTCACCCTCGCCTTTAGCGTTAACAGTGGCAATCATTCCATAGTGGGACATCGTGGTTTAATGTCACCCTCGCCTTTAGCGTTAACGGTGGCCTCCGGCCTCCGCAACATCTTCTGCAGCCTTCAATTCGTTTTTGTTAAGATTCCGATGATTTTATTCAGCAACATTGACCAAACTACGAAGGCTACGTAGTTTAATCCATGGAGCTATGATATATGCCTAACATAATTTCTAAATACCCAGTTGTAAAATTGATATAAACACATCGACTTGAACGCTTAATTAACCCTTAGCCTGCTAAGAGCGACTACAACAGCCTTTGCGACCACTGTAAACCCTGATCAGCAGGCTGATCAGGGTTTACAATGTCCGTCTGCTCATCAGATCAAACATAACTGGAATGGTCTAAATTTAAAGAAAGGGTAGTCCATTTGGCATTCATAGCGGGCTAAGGGTTAACGTTTTATTTTGCAGTTCGATCAAGTGTGTCTTAAAATGACAGAACAACGAGAAATGCATTGACATATTCGTAGGTATATGTATAGCCGCCAGGCGTCTAACATGCCAACTAAAATAAAATATATGTATTGTTGATATAAACTGCTCATACAAAATACTTAAATGCAACAATAAGTCATGTTTATATTTTGTTAACAAAAGACGTTGTAATCAGATGTATTTTTTAAAGTTTCATTTCATAAGGATAAAGCTATATATTTAGTTTTTGGTACGAAGTTTCTCTATTATGTATATATGGTATGTTAACAGAACTTAAATACTGACATGATACTGAAAACATGTATTGTTCAACGGGAAATAGTTTGTGTTTAAACTTTAATAAAAATTGCTGTTAAATAAAATAAAACTTTGCAATGTCAAAATGTCGTATGTTTTAGATATTCGACATTATGCAAATCTTAGAAATATAGCTTGTTTACTTGTTTGATATACGCGCAAAGAGCAGCTTGAACAGCAATGCATTGATCGGCGTCCAATCTAATGGTTATTAAAAACTACAAGAATGCAGTATTATTTGATTGTTTGTGTCATCCAAAACAAACGCCATAAATGGAAAATAATCAATCGCCAACCACTTTATGATCCAAACTCCAATAGAATGATGTTGTTTTTTCTCGCATCATTAAACGCCCACATTCCATCTTCATTAGCCCTGGTATGCTCTAAGCAAACGTACCCAAATGTTAAATAACCACAACGTGCATTTGTCATTGCGTATGAAGGGTTGATAATAAATTCATAACTGAGATTGCATATAAATTTTTTATGTGCCGATGAACAATGGCACATCTGTAGATATGTATTTATCTGAACTCCCAAGTTACGCGGTTGTGGCAGACCGGTATGAAACCAACCAGGTTAATGACATGTTAGAAAAAGTAGTGCCTTGTAATTAAATAAGTTGTTCGTGAAATAGAACAGAGGTCCAACAGAGAAAACTGCTTTTGTAATTTGAAATATTCTTTCAAAGCGTGTACAGGACACAAATTGATGTCTTCTGACTTATTCTGTACAGGAAAACATGTTTCTGCTTATACTGTTTACCTTAAATTATTTATTTAATGTATGATTTTATATGATAATCAACCGTTGAATAAGGTTTCGGTAGCAGATAAAGATAGATTGAAGTGTATTACCGATTTAACACAGGATGAAGAGAAAATGGCCAATGGCGATAAAGATGTGTCACAGAGCCAAGAAGACGACGAAAGCAAAACAGAGGATGATATTACGTGGCAAGAGTTTGCAAATATTTTAGACAAGCTTCTTCTCCTCGGGTTTCTTATATGCCAAACATTATTTTCCGTAACATATTTAGTACCCCTTGGATACAGAGCGTAACACACGATATAACTCGGAATTTGCTTTACGATAGTTCTAATGCGATGACAGAATACTTATTTTCAATACATCACATGTATTAACCAGTATGCTGGTAAAATACGCATAGACATTTTTTCATAGAAAATGTAAGAGTTTTGTTTGAATGTTATTTAATATAACTGATCTGACAGTAACGAGTATAATAAGTGCTCATAAAACCTGGTATTCTACTTTAAAGCCACAACGACTGGGCTTGATGATCCCAAAGGACAGTAAGTAATAACACTACTGATTTGTAGCTGGGCGACTTTTTACGGCCATCACACAGCTTTAAACAAACGCTAGTGTGAATGTCAATAAATACTGAAAAGTGGATCCCTTGGAAGCAACAAACACAAACAAGAGATAAAAGTAGAAGACCCGGTTTTGTTGAGTCTGTTCATGAGAGGTAATGTAAAGTGCAACGCCTCTCACATCTTTCACAGCTCTAAACTACTTTTCAGGTTATTCATACTTTTAAATGTGTATGTATATATATACTAAACCAAATTGCTAAGTATGAACCTAAGAATATGTCAATAATATTCTCATTGTTTTGTGTATTTTGAGCTTGATTAGAGATACGGTTAAACTGCAAAATAACGAGTGTAAATCTTCTGCTCTGATTGCATGAACATAATTATTTTAAAACTTTTAAGTCAATGTGTTTTCTTAGAAATAAGTCATAACACTTATACAGCTGGGTATATAGGATATATAGGATTTTATTAAGTACTTCCAATTAGTGAAGCTTTCGATGTTCCTAATTCTAAAATATGCCAGTTAAAATTATTTTGACATCATGTTTTACTAGCATTACCTCTACAAATGCGTTTGCAAAAGAAATTTTCGAAATATTTAATGTTAACGCTGAATTACAGTTACTTGAATTTCAAACAATATTCAATGTAAAGGGAGGTAATTTAAGATTATCCATATTTCATTTTTTTTATAGACGGAAAATCTGCGATAAATGGATCAATTTTTTATGTTTTTTTCTATTAATTCATACCCATTTTAAGAATTTTATATCTTTAAGCGATCTTTGACTCATGCTTTGTGTTTTATCAGTACATTTCATGTTTTCATATAAAGGGAGGGTAACTCTCAAAAGATGTAACAATTTAAACAAAAAATAAATGTTTTAAAAACTATGGGTCAAAATAAAATACTTATCATATATCTATTCTAAAATATATTTAAAATAAGAAAATTAGTTAAGATACAAAAGTTGATACTTAGCAATTGTGTTCAGTGTTTATAAGAATAAACACAAATATCTATGTATATATTGTACACGCTTTATAAGAATAAACACACATATTAATGTATATATACACAGATTTTATAAGAATATACACAAATATGCATTTGGTAATTTGAAAATAATAAATTAAATCTCGTAGTCGGAACAAAACAAGCCAACACATTCATTTGGACATGTATGCATTACATATGTGTACTTATTATATTTAAAAACGCAACATATTTGATTTTCGATTATTTTTATTCCACTTGCTTTTTGTTCAAATGAAGATGTATGCTAGTACACAAATCTCTCTTTGTCCCAAAGGTTAACATATGACGATAACAGATGCATAAGATTTGCTCTACTTCTTTCAGTTAAAACACATTTTGCACGAGTATCTTTAACATCTCTAGACATTCAAAAAATACCAAGTGTTGCGTTTTCAATGTACTGAGTGTATTTTGTAAATTAAATTAAACATGTAATTTTTAACATGTTTTTCACACACAAAAATGTCCGGGTGTCCTTTTTATATCATTGTGATAAAATCATGATATTAATAAAATCAATTAAATCCGTTTAATGAATGAACATTCTTACGAATGTATTTAACTTTTTCTTTTGATAGTACCTAAATGCTACATATTGCGTGAGAGATACCTTGCAGTTCAACATGCACGGTCGAGAAACAATGTAGATATGTAAACGGTTGTCTCTATTTTAATCATATGACGGATAATCCCAATAGTGCCTTTGGATATGGAGATGAAGACGCTGATATTTTTTTGTTTTACATGTGCAAGTTTCAGAAATGACTTTTTGTTAGATAATCGTAGGTTTCATCATTTAAGTCCACAAAGTTGTATCATGGCAACCAGCAACTAACAGTAAAGCAAAATCATGTTATTTTCATTCCAGTTCAAAATACAATTCCAAAGACTGTAGACTTCGTATTGATATTCAGTGCATTTGGACTCTCTTCTTTCGTCAGTCTGTTAACATATCGAGTGTCCGTTTGGTGGTGATTTTGTGAGAAGCATAATGAGGTTAAACGTAATTAGATTTTCATTTTTCAGTCATATTCTAATGAAGTGTTACAATTTCAAACCGATATTCACAGTCACAGTGGATATAACTGTAACTAATATACTAGTATATGTCGTAATAACGTGATGTTCAATCTATTTGCATGTGTTGTTACTTAAACAGTGTGATGTTTATTACATACGAGGGTTATCCAAAAGTTTGTGGACAAGTCCTATAAAATCCACAAAAAGGTAAGTACACACGCAATTGTTTGTACAACTTGTGAATTAATGTATTTCTAAGCAATATCCAGTATTTGTACTGCAGTATTAATAACAGATTGTTTGTAATTGGTTGATAAATAGCTATGGTAACCATAGCACATGTATACACGGGTAGCGCCGCAGGTCAATAAATTTACATGTGTAAAATAACAAGCGTTTCCCTGCATAATCTCGGAAAACGTTATATTACTGACGTAACGTCATTAGCATCTTCATAGTCATTTCCTTTAAAAGAAATGTGTGCATACTTGTTATTAGGAAGGTGAGCAACTGACTGTGAGTCCTGGAGTACTTAAACTTAAAAGACATTTGTTTGAAAGCAACAGATGAAATAGAAGAAGCCTGTTCCGAAGTGAACACGTGTAAGAAGGCCGAATCTGTGAAACTAGCCAACACCAATCTTCTTCAAGCCATGACCACTGCTGATACGGTGAATACATTTAAGGATTGAGAGGCACAGCGGTCCAAGAATGCCATGTTCAACTGATGAACTACATTCACCGACTGGAGACGATCATGTTCTTTGTGGCAGCATCTCGCATTGCCAAGCGCGTCCTGTCGCTTAATTAAGATAAGGTTATGAACATTAATATCCAGCATCTACAAAGTCTTGTATTTATAACTTCACATATCGTCATCACTCTCATCAGTCCACATGTCCCTTCTAGAGTCCTCGTCATTCTGGCACTGGGTACTGCAGAGGCAGGTCAAGTCCTGAAATCTGCAGGAACACTTCTTTTTGGAACAGTTAAATTTACATTGACATCTTACCACCTCAAGGATGGCCTTGCGAGTCGGAAGTACAGATGTGGTAGTTGGCTTGAGGTGACCATCTGTATCCTTGTAGAATCCATTTAAGGGATCCATGAACTCTTGCTGGGAAGCGCTTGCCTGACTCCAAATCCTCGCCTGAATATGGACTCCGTGGATGTGCTGCTTGAGGGCACCAGTAGTAGAAGGAAGCTTGTCACTTTCAGCCATGTGTTTACAAAATAAATACCATCGAAGCTCGGGGATATTGTCAATCTTGATGCCTTTCGGTGCGTATGCAGAACAAACAAATGCAGTTAGCGTGGACAGCTGGTCTTCGTTCACTTCGGCGGCTTTAGACAGCATTGATAGAGCATTGATAGAGCATGTATGACATCACTTCCTACTCTGAGGTACAATTTCATCCAGGTTGCCTTCCCTATTCCAGAAAACCTGCCGATGTTGTCTGCACCTGAGGATGCATGCAAAGCAGGCAGAGCCTTAGCCTTCTCTGTCCCAAGTGCTTTCCAGATTGACTCTACATTGATAACTCCCGAGGTCATCGAGATGGACGTGTTTCTAAGGAGCGCGTCATAATTTTCTAGGATCAGTACCAGTACATCTGTGTCTGGAGAGAAGAACATTAATTGTGCTGTGATCGGGTTTCTGCGCAATGCCAGCACTGCCTGGTAGATCATTAATTTGTCAGCTTCTTCATGGTTATTGTCTTCAAATTGTAGATTGCTGTTGCTCCCAGTACGTCTTGTCGCTGAAGCAATGATCAGCTTTGATGAGTCATGTTATAGTCTATGATCTTCTCTGTCAAATTAGCCTTTGTTGTACCATGTGAAAGGAACCGTTTTATGGTAATATGCTCTATTATTGTAGTATCTCTGATCTGGTATTGAACAGGGTAATGTCCTTGTCTACTTTTCTCCCTCGTCTTACTCTTGAGTGAATAAGCCTTATATAATAAGTGTTGGACAAGAAGTATTATCTCATCATAGCCTTTTGTAAGGGACATCAGTCTGTTACTGAAGCATTCACCGAGATCTTTGACCGTCGCCATTATAGTTGCTTTTGTTGTCAGTTTCTGGACAAGTACCATACCATTCACCACTGCGATTTTCTTACTATGATCAGGAGCAACAACGTTTATGGATTTGTCGTCTATATTTCCCGCACGTGTAACTTGCAGCTGCTGCTGCTGATTACCTTGGATAGATGTTTCTATTGCCAACTTCTGCAATTGGTGAATTAACTTTGACTTGTCAGTGCAAGGCAGCATTGTGCCATTTGGTTCAAACAAAGCCCTTGGTGTGAGAGTGAACTCATAGTTGCCGATAGCTTGTTTCTGGTCAATATCTCGACCATTAGTCGGCCATTCATATCCTTGGTCTCCTTTAGATCAACAGTCTTGTTCCTGAGCATCACTTAGTTTTTTTGTTGCCAGATATGTACATATTGTTGTTTTCCTTTTTAACCGGTGCCTACAGGCTTACGTCTCCATTGGTTCTCTCGGCAACATACTCTTCGTATAATTTCTGACCAGTGTCGTCAATGTTCAGGATATGTGGTACGTACTCATCTGGGACGTAGGCATGAGTGATCAAATTGTAAAGATTGTCACCTTCAACAGCAAATGGATTGCCATGACTTAAAATGGCAGCATTGACTTTGTTGACATTACTTTGCTCCGCTTGACTGCATTTGGACCAAGGTCATGATGCTCTGAGATTGTATCTGCTGTGACGTCAAACTGACCATTTAACTCTCTAGACAGGCGTGATAGGTCTGGTGAGGCCATGAGGAATCTCTGTCTAGCATTTTCATTATTGGAGATGTCTATCAACCCTGAGTGAACCTTCATTATCTTGTTCTCCTGTTCACATGCATGCACCGATGGATACAAATGGTATGCTATTCCTGGTAACAGAAATGTTTCCTGTTTTAAGTGCCCAGTATATTTAAGGATGGCTAGCTCTCAGGTCATACATGTCTGCGATGTATCGAGGCCACAGTCGTTTGTATTTTATCCGATCCATCGCAAAGAAGTGTTTGTTCAGAACCTCGCCAGCTTCTAGATGGAAGTCCAGCTTGGCAATGCGAGATGCTGCCACAAAGAACATGATCGTCTCCAGTCGGTGAAGGTAGTTCATCAGTTGAACATGGCATTCTTGGACCGCTGTGCCTCTCAATCCTTAAATGTATTCACCATATCAGCAGTGGTCATGGCTTGAAGAAGATTGGTGTTGGCTAGTTTCACAGATTCGGCCTTCTTACACGTGTTCGGAACAGGCTTTTTCTATTTCATCTGTTGCTTTCAAACAAATGTCTTTTAAGTTTAAGTACTCCAGGAAGAATTCCTCCAGAGCCATTTCATAGAGTGCTAAGTATGAATAGATGTGGACACGAAGAGAGCGTTTGTAGTGTGTGCAGGTCAGAATCTGTATTGTGGTAGCTGAACCATATACATCAACATCCATCCAAGCATCATCTATGCCAGAGTTCTCTATTGAGGTACCGAGAGCTCGCAGAGCAGCCATGACGACGTGCAATTTCCCCAGTCTGGGAACAACTGTGCGTTTTAAATCAGGCCTGGCATCTAGCAATTGCACCACCTTTTCATAAAGGGTCATGTCAAAAGAAATGACAGTAAGGTAATCTTCACCTATTGCCAAGTTTTTCAGCTGGTTTGCTTATGTGATTACGGTCAGCAGAGTCGACCACTCATGTGCCACCTCTGGGAGTAGCGGCAAGACACCAACCTTAGTCAATGATTGACTTGTAAACAGTAAGTGAGTTGTAGCCTTCACAACCAGGAACCTTGCTGGAATATCTTTCTTCTTTTGTCATTGAAATAGCGGAAGCGACAACTCAGCCAAATTGGGTAAGCTGATACGAATTCGATACACCCGTCTTGTTGATGGTGAATTGCTCGGTCCTCTTGGTTGGTTTTGGTATTGGCTTGTCACATTGCATCATAGCTACATGATATGGAGTAACAGATAGATTATGTGCATCAGCTATTTGCAGAGATGGTGCTATTGGTTCTCAAGGAGCATCAGCTTTCTGGTACACTGCAGTATTAGTCCCATGAGTGGTATCTTTCCCGTCGGAGGTATCTTCAGCAAAGTCTGTGTTGTCTGCAGCAAAGAACACAAAACTGCCTTTCTTCAGGAACGTGTACTTTGAATTTATTTATTACTCTCTTAGACAGTTAAATGAGTAAGTGTATTGAATTAGAGTAATACGTTAGTTGGGCAGATAATATGTTCATAGTAGTGTGTTTGAATTGTACACGTATTCTTTCCATGATACAATTGGAACATTTTCACAATGACAATATAGGTTTATGTCTTAAAATATGGACCATAGGTCGCTTAGATGCTGACTTATTGGAAAATACAAGTTTTAAAAGCGGCCATTTTAAAAATCCAAGATGGCCGCCAAATATACTTTACAAATGAATACATTACTTTTCCGATTCCTTATAGCATAACGCTTTCAAAAATATATAGGTTTGTAAATCTCCGAAATTTCTGAACGAAAAATAAAATATGGACACAGCGAACCTGACTATACTATATACCTTCCGCCATCCGTAAGAATCGACACTTCCTCACTTAAAATGTACCTCCACATATCGTAAATGTCATATTGGGATTGTTATCTGTTATTTTGCTGTATTTACTGTTTTTAGTATTTTTAATTTATTGTTATCTGTTATTATCAAATTCAATTTGCTGTTAAACTGTAATGAGACCCCACCCAGTGCCTCTCCCTCTTTATAGGTACCTTAAAAATGATTTATAGCGACTGATACATAAGTTGAGCGAATAAAGCAATAAAATGGTAGAATGTTTTTGTTTTATTTATCATTACATGGAATCGATTATTTGTAATTGGTGGATGAATTGATCGATATATCGACTTATAGATTGATTGATTAATATATTGATTAATTGATTTTGATTGCATGATTTATACAGATATTTAAACATATGAACGTGAAGAAACAGATAACAATCTTGACCTAAGTCTAAAAGAGAATTAAAGAAACTAACGCTCCAAATAACGGCAAATCACACTACACAACTTTTTATGAAAAGTCTATCCGGGTGTTCCGGTCATATAATAATGTATTTGTTCCGATTAAAAGTATAGTTCTTCACGGGTTCTGAAAATACCCGTGACTGAATATGAGTAAAATGAATTATGAGTTGGAAACTTAACTCTAAACACCACTTTTGGGGTTTGGTCTGGCTGACTAAAGCCATTTATATTGTGTCTATAGAGTTGGGTTTTTTTAATTGTGTAAATTTTATATATATACGATTTAGAAACAGTGTATATATGTTGATAAATGTGTCTATTGAAGGCGGGATAGTGATTTTAAAACTATAATACATCAAAATGAGGTAACTGAATACAGGCTATATATGCGCAGTTTTTAAACATTCTGAATATTGTGTTCACAAACCTTCTTTTGGCAGTCGGTATTCAAATTATTGTCAGGTCAACATTATACCATGTGAATGAGTACCAAGCAAGTAGGCTGGTACCCGTTACGCAATATCAAGTATCATGCCATCATCATAACTAGTAAAAATTCAACAGTAGGGTTATATCAGTTTTGACTAAAATATACTCTCAACCGAATCATTCATAATACAAACATCAAAATCACGTAATAAAACATTACAGATGAAGACCCAACACCTCCTGACCCAGTCTTTGTATGTACGAGAATATTCCTGCGCTAATTGCCAAAACAGGTAAAGTTATTCATTTCAAGATTAGTGGCAGCTTCAGATAGAATGTGAAAATAACGTGATTGTTGTTTTATTATGTATAATTGTATATAGCAAAACTATTTCGAAACTGGTTTAGTGATTCTCGATGTCAGTGAATTATTATTAATAGTAAGACGGAATGAAGAAATAAGTTTCGACACCACTGGATTCTTATTGTGTTTGTGATGTTCATTTTTGCATTTCATGCATGTGTGAATATTGTGTTATTGTGTTGGAATATAACATATATAGAAATCTTGTTATCGTTATATCTCCTGTATTTAAGATCGGATTCGATCAAAACGTTCAAAAATTGTAGAGTTCAGGGTCTAGTCGTGCAAGAACAGAAAAGTAGAGGGGCATTCCGGATCTGAACGCTATACCAATTGACAAGATGCAAAAATTGCAAAAATAACTCGCGTCGGGCGCTATTTTTTCGCCATTTCTATTCATTTGTCCTGCACTTTGTTATTCATGGCATGTTCATCTTATTCAGATTGCGTTCGTTAAACAAACCTCTCCGCATTCCGCACTTCAGTGCTTTGATTTATTTACCATATTCGTGTATGTTATAATGACGCAGCCCAGAAATGATCAAAGCGTACGTACACACGTAATCTAGTGTTAAATACCGTTGAAATACTTCAAACAAGTACTATTTTAAATCAACAGTCAATCCACTACAGGACACATTCTGCATTTACGTGCATTCAGAAAGTTTTAATCAACAGTCAATCCACTACAGGATACATTCTGCATTTATATGCATTCAGAAAGTTTAAATCAACTGTCAATCCACTACAGGATACATTCTGCATTTACATGCATTCAGAAAGTTTAAATCAACAGTCAATCCACTACAGGATACATTCTGCATTTAGGCCTTGAGCCAGGACCCAAAATGTTCGATATTGTTACCAACTCAAGGGACAAATTCTACTATCACTTTTTGAAAAGAGCAATCTATATAGATTACATTTTTCCATGATAGCAATCTGGAACAGGTAGCTTATATAAAAAGAAATCGAACATTAATAGGTTATCATTGTAGGGCTTTCATATAAGTTTGTGATGTTCATTTTTGCATTTCATGCATGTGTGAATAGTTATTGATGTACTTTTTAAAGATGCACTTAAGTTTACAATTCACTGAGTTACATAAAGCATAAATAAGCTCTTTTTTAGCACTGCATTCAGTTTAAAATCTCTATTTTGCTTCAAATTAGAAGTCAATTTACCCCACCCACTATTGACACATTTTTATGCATTTAGTTTAGTTAATATTTTTTACAATATATGTGTAAACTTGTAAGAATCAGTAATTTACAACCTTTCTACATGATTTAAATAATAGAATAATAATTTAGAATTTGTCCCTTAAGATGGTAACAAAAAAGTGTATGGCTCACGGTCTAATTTACATGCATTCAGAAAGTTTATTTGATCAAGTATATTTATTTTGAATTTTAATAGGCATCAACTGCTTCAAATTTTACCTATTCGCCTTGTTTGGTAGTTTCAACATAATTCTTTCTAATTTCTTTTTTAAAGTGTGCCAATGGATCGAGCCACAATTGTAACAAAATATAACACGACCTCGTTTCTTGTTTGATGACATACTCTTGCGAATAAACAATATATTATTCATTGTTTATTTAAGTGTCACATATTAAATATACAAACCATGCATTGTCAATTACGGTAACGTATTCAGACCCCACTAAAATTCACCTGAAGTTAAAGCCAAAAGTAAACAACTGAGATAGTTAATTGTAAAGACTCATTTATAGAACAGATAATATATATGGTAGTATTGAAAATGTATATATAGACGGAAATAAATAAGTTATAGAATGAGTGTTATATTTGAAGGAAGATGCACGTGAAGTTCCGAGAGTTACTTTATGTGTAGATTTATATTACTACATGTAGTTGTAAAAATTGAGTATGTTATATTTCAAGTTAGACACGTAAAAAGTAAAAATTGAGTATGTTATATTTCAAGTTAGACACGTAAAAAGTAAAAATTGAGTATGTTATATTTCAAGTTAGACACGTAAAAAGTAAAAATTGAGTATGTTATATTTCAAGTTAGACACGTAAAAAGTAAAAATTGAGTATGTTATATTTCAAGTTAGACACGTAAAAAAAGTTATTTTATATGTATATCTTCTTGTTTTAAATCACAAGTTGTCTAAACTGAATGTATTATATAACAATGAAGATATAACACTCACTGACTCAGTTTTAGGAGTTATTTATGTCGGTATAAGCCTATACATGTACACTATTAACTTTACTTATATCTTGCTGCCAGTAGAACACACACTGTCTTGTGCAACTTATCTATTTCAAAGAATAAAGATATAGATATAAAATAACTGAAATAATTTCGTTTATATCTTACGTTAAATATATGACATTCAATTTTTATTGATTTATAAATTTGAAGTAATACATTTTAAGGGGGTCAGTATACGTTATAACATTGTATATCCAGCCATAAACACAACGTATGCGACTATAAAGACAAGCTACACTTGAAGGTACATAAATAACGTATATTACAATAACTGCTTATCTTACCAGGTGTCTAAAGAGCAAATAAATGTTAGGATGGCGAAATTGACCATATTGTTATATTTGTTATATGAATAATAATGCTATTACAGTACTATTATGTATGTATGTGTATGTGTATGTGTATGTGTATGTGTATGTGTATTGTATGTGTATTGTATTGTATTGTATTGTATTGTATTTATGTATGTGTGTGTGTGTGTGTGTGTATGTGTGTGTGTATGTGCGTGCGTGCGTGCGTGCGTGCGGCGCGTGCGTGCTTGTGTGTGTGTGCGCGCCCGCGGCATAAACCCCAGTCATTGGCATTATACTGATACAGGGCCGTCTAATCCTAGAACTCAAGTCAAGTATTAACAAGTATTATTGGTGAGACCCGGTCGAGGTTTGAACCCACGAGCTACTGCAGTCTAGGCGGACGTTGTACCACTATGTCATTGCCGCGATCAGGAAAAGGTTATACAAATAAGTTAACTTCATTTATATATGTATACAGGCATTATTTATATCTGATATCAAGTCTTGTAATATATGTTACCGTTTGTAACGTCATGCCGTAAACAATGCTGAATCCTCCCAGGGAAGTCCATGTCCCTGAAAATATGACCCAATGTTCCCTTGTTCCCCAAACATATTTTTTTCCAATGTTCCCTTGTTCCCCAAAAATAATACCAATAAAGACAATGTTCCATTGTTCCCCAAAAATAAATAGTCATATTTCCTTGTTCCCCAAAACTCCAGGAGACCTTCAATTTGGATAACAAACATGTGGTGTTCTATGTCTTTAAAAATGACATTTTATGATGACTTTTAAAAAATTACAAACTAATTTGTATAACGTCAATTATACATTATGAGCTGTTGGTAAATAATAGGTGTATGACTTAGATCGGGATGAATTTGGGATAAATAAAACAGTTTCAGTCAACAAAATGTGCGTAGCGTTGCAGATTGAATACATTATGTGCCCAACCAATCAAAATATTACGCATCTGTACTTATTTAATTGTTGATACTAAATGACCTTTAGGACTACGTGGCATAGCCCACGCACCCTAGCAAAGCGCTACAGGACGTTCAAGATATTTATAGAGACAATAAAAATAAAACCTGACTTTTAACCTCAACATTTATTATCTACCACACATATTTGGAGTGCACTCAATTTGATATAATATTGTTAATATGACATATGATAAGATTATGTCTGGTCTGCACACGCTGGAAAAAATGGACTATTCTGTGGATCAATTTATTTCAAATAAAAAACTAAAAAACTTTAAGTAAAATTGTACCAAACTTTTCAAATATGAGGCGAACAATTTCTGCCATATAAGTATTCTTTCTAACATTATGTTCACATCAACAGTGTTGAATTACTGTCATGTAATGTATGGTTGACATTGCTCGTGCCTAAAATACGTATTTGGTTGGGGGAAAAACACTTGACCATACCTCATCGATTTTGGATTTTTTTTTTAAGACGATAGACCAACAGTCGTTAAGCGATACTACCAAGAAAATCGGTAGAAATTATAAGTATAACATTACAAAGAGCAATAACTCTAATTTGAATGAAGACAGAGTTACGGTTCTTTCACGCTGCACTTTCTATCATTGTATGAAGTTTCATTCCAGTCCCATATAACTAGTTTTGAAGTTATGCTCTTTGTGTTTTATACTCTACGGTTCCTCGCAGTGCCCTCTATCATTGTGTGAATTTTAATTGCAGTTCCATTAGTAGGTATAAAACCACTAATTACTTCCCACATAGACTCCAATTTTAAAGTGTCACATATTAATGATTTGCTGCAAATGGATAATGCAGCAGTATAATGTTCATATAGAAAACTAATTTTTCACTTGAAAAATCACTAGAAAGGGTGGGGTCACAAGACATATAAGAAAGTTTTTGTTTGTTTACTAAACATATCAAGGGTACAGCTGTTTTAATTGATTGACTGTTTTCATTGCTCACAAAGTGTAAGCATAGGGTGGAAATTTCGAAAATGTTCATCAGTGATCCAGTAAAACCGCTTCTTATACATACAACCACAAAATCGAATAGAAATGGTCAGTTTTCCCCTACTTATAATGCCCACTTCCATCAAAAAGGAGGGATTACTTTTCATTATAGGAACTACATTCGACTACACCTCGGAGGTTTACTTGTAATTAGTGGTGGTAAACCTAGTTGTTGTTGTTGAGCTATGCGCCGGACAAGATGTTTAAGTATAAAATTATAAAGGTCAATAACTCTAAATTAAATGAAGACATAGTTCCGGTTCTTGCACTTTGCACTTCCTCTCATTGCCCTCTATCATTGTTTGAAGTTTCATTGCAGCATTGCAGTCCCATAAATAGTTTTGAAGTTATGCTTCGGAAAAGGACGAAAGCGGCGACTATATTTTGGAGCCAGTAAGTGTACATCATACATCATTTATGCACAGAGCTCCGTTTACTAATTGACCTCCATGACTGCTGTTTGCGTAATGGAGCTACACTGAAACGCAAATGAAACGCAACACGGGCATTTCCGCTATATATTGTATATACCGCACATTTAATTGCACATAATATTCCAAAGAAATCCCAAGATGTTTGTAAAAAACTGTTGCAGTTAATTAGAGAAAGGACACAACTTTGATGTTGTAGACGTTTTAATCACACTACATCTTGAAACAAAAACTTCATAAATGTTGAAGTTGCTCTTTGAAAAACTAAAGCAGTTCAGTACTGTATTCGACGTAAAGAGTTTGCAAAACTTTGCATCCTAAGTTTGCTCACATGCTTGAGCCAAACGCGTACTCTGTCAATAATGAAACTTTGAAGGAATACTATATGCTGTATTATGTGTTTTAGTATTTTTTCCAAAAGGAAAGAACTTACGTAGCCATGTACCATTCGATTAACAGTAGCATATTGTACGTACAATATATAGCGGAAATTCCCGTGTTGCGTTTCTTTTGCGTTTCAGTGTAAACGCGTAATTGTGTTATACTTACAGCTCTCGTAGAGTTCTGTTCACGAGGTAGATTTATGCGTCGTAAAACTACTTTGTTAAATGCTGATTTTAAATCTATCATAAATGATTATCCCTTAGAGTACTTGACTTAAACCGATTTTAGTAGTAATAAATAATAGGTAAACAATTCAACGACCATTGGTTGACTGCTGTCCAATGGATATGTGTGTGGACGGAAGTAGATTTTTCGAGGAGATTGCAAATTTGGAAAACAAAATGTTTTCACTGTGTATATTTTCCCACTGTGTTACAGTAATGCTTTTATCATCGAGTGCTAGTAGATTTACAAGAATTGTCTAAAATTACAATTTAGCTGTTGTTACAAGATGTCCAGTTTGAATGCAAATTTACTTTCTGTATACATGGCTATGACAAAAACGTTGATTTTGCTTGTGTATTTGTTTCGTTTAACCAGTGGACTAAATTACTCACAAAAGGTCGCGAACTATGCTACTCTTCTGTCTATGTACGAAAACACCAGCACCCTGGACATGATTCCGCTACAAGAGTTCGGCAAGGATGCCATGGCAATCAAGGTCAACATTATACTGTATTCTCTCAACGACTTTGATGAAATTGCTGGGAAAATCGAGTTAGCCATAGCCTTAAATCTCTCATGGACAGACCAGATTGTTCCCGCGATGACCGGGCTGAACACTTCGGATGTGTATACACTTGTTAATGGCAGCGATTTAATTAATTCATTGATGGTTCCATACGACAAAATATGGACGCCGAAAATTGTTCTCTATGAGTCCATAGATACGTTCACCGCAATCGGTGATTTGTCCTTCATGTGTCGATATTTCCTGCGTTCTGGAGAAGTTACGTGGCGACCGAAAGTTCATGTGAACAGCGCATGCTCACCGGATGTGATGTACTATCCGTTCGATCGACAAACTTGTTCAATTTCCTTCGTTCCATGGGGATTTACCATTGATGAAATAGAGTTCACCACAGATAGATATGAGTGGGATTTGTCGTCATTCGAAATGAACGGGGAATGGGATATTGTCGAGACCCAATCGTTGACTGAAATCAGGAATAATCAATCACATTACAAACTGACAATTATAATTCAAAGGAGGTCGCTGTACTTTGCCTTTAATATCATTCTCCCAGTACTGGCTCTCAGTATATTGAATGGAATGGTGTTCTGGCTCCCGGTTGAGTCGGGCGAAAGGGTCGGTTTTTCCATAACGTGCTTCTTGTCTTTCATGGTATTGCTTTACATGATCATGGACATCCTTCCGCGCAGCTCTTCTCCAATGTCGTACTTGTGCTACTATGTGGTAGTCATGATGCTGTTCAGTGGATTGATGACAGTATTAGTTATACTGCAGATGAGATTATACCATAAACCGCAAAATGAGAAGGTGCCTGTGTTTCTTCAGAAATGTGTTAATTTGTGCAGATTTGAGCGTAGCAAATCGATGCGTGAATCACGTGACAAACATGCGATAAATAAGGTTTCTGCGAGCGATGATGACGGAATAAGAATATCCGATTCCATACAGTATGAAAATGAAATGGTTAATACAGATACAGAGGTTTCAACAAACAAAGACGTTGGCGGAAGGAAATCAGAGACGGACATCACGTGGCAAACTGTTGGAAATGTATTTGACTTGTTTTTGTTTCTCGGTTTCCTCGCTGTACAGATAGTCTTTTCTGGTACATTATTACTACCCCTTGGATACAGGGCGTTGAGTAATATATAAGTTTTAAAACATCACATTCAATGATCTGCCCAATGTTATACCTTCATTCTCAAACATGAATAAGTTGTACTTCCTGTCAAATAGGTATGACTAGGATGTCAGTTAGATATGCAATGAAGGTATTATATTAAATTGACATTATAATAATGATATATATGTGTTAATAGAGGACTTAATAATAAGTAAATTCGAATTATATTGTGTACCTTACTTGTAATTGGCTTTCCAAATTGTTATGCTTTATATTCAGCTATGTGATTACTATTGAGTTGATGCATTTTGTTTGTTTTTCTGTTTGTCCTTGTCTTTGGTAACTACGCCGGAATGTCGAGTTTAACCAATAACATAATGTTAATCTGCAGTGTATTGGGATTTCAGTCGTTACTTGTTTCCTTCACGGCAAGTAGATTAAATAGAAAGTTTCTGTACACAACAGTTACATTCTGTACACAACAGTTACATTCTGTACACAACAGTACACAACAGTTACATTCTGTACACAACAGTTACATTCTGTACACAACAGTTACAATCACATTTAAAAACAAGACCTCGGTCTGAGGGTGACTCGCCCACCGCGGCAAACGGCATATGAAATATGTTATTAAATTTGTGCTTAAATGATATCCACCAAAGACAACATTTCATATGACCAAGTATCAAAGAAATAAAAGCGAGGTAATCATAAGAGGTTAAGTTACAGAAGTTAAGTGGTTTAACCAGGGTGTAGTTTTGGGAAAATAATGCAAGATATGACCTTGGTATTTGTTGTCGTTCAGCGATGTCCATCAACGCCAACAATACATATGACCAAGTAGCAAAGACATAAAGTGAGGCAATCACATAACGTTAACTGAGGTTAAGTTACCTAACCAAGGTTAAGTTACCTAGCTAAGGTTAAGTTTGAAGAAAATAACGCAAAATATGACCTTGATTTTGTCGTCCAGCGATTTCCACCAATGCCAACAATACATATGACCAAGTATTAAAGACATAAAGTAAGACAATCACATAACTTTAACTGAGGTTAAGTTACCTAAACAAAGTTAAGTTTGAGGAAAATAACGCAAATTATGACCTTGACCTTGGTATTTTTTGTCGCTAAGTGATGTCCACCAATGTCAACAATACATATGACCAAGTATCAAACAAAGAAATTAAAGTTTTCAGAAAAAGTTAACTGAGGTTAACTTACCTAACCAAACTGATATTTAGGGTAAATAACGCAAAACATGACCTTGACCTTGGTAATTTTTGTCGTTCAGCGATGTCCACTAAATCCAACAATACGTATGACCAAGTATCAAAGACATAAAGTGAGGCAATCACATAAAGTTAACGGAGGTTAAGTTACCTAACCAAGGTTAAGTTTGGGGGAAATAATGCAAATTATGACCTTGACCTTGGTAATTTTTGTCGTTCAGCGATTTCCACCAATGCCAACAATACATATGACCAAGTATCAAAGACATAAAGTGAGAAAATCACATAAAGTTATCTAAGGTTAAGTTAGCTAAACAAAGCTAAGTTTGGGGAAAATAACGCAAATTATGACCTTGACCTTGTTAATTTTTGTCGTCAAGTGATGTCCACCAATGCCAACAATACATATGACCAAGTATCAAAGACATAAAGTGAGACAATCACATAAAGTTATCTAAGGTTAAGTTAGCTAAACAAAGCTAAGTTTGGGGAAAATAACGCAAATTATGACCTTGACCTTGTTAATTTTTGTCGTCAAGTGATGTCCACCAATGCCAACAATACATATGACCAAGTATCAAACAAAGAAATTAAAGTTATCAAAAAAGTTAACTGAGAACCAAACTGATGTTTAGGGTAAATAACGCCAAATATGACCTTGACCTTGGTATTTTTTGTCGTTCATCGATGTCCAGTATGCCAACAATACATATGACCAAGTATAATAGACATAAAGTGAGGCAACCTAACTAAGGTTAAGTTTGGGGAAAATAATGCAAATTATGACCTTGGTAATTTTTGTCGTTCAGTGATGTTCACCAATGCGACAATACATAGACCAAATATCACATGACCTTGACCTTGGTATTTTTTGTGGTTCAGCGATGTCCACTAATGACTAATGCCACAATACATATGACCAAGTATCAAAGACATAAAGTGCGGCAATCACATACCATTAACTGAGGTTAAGTTACCTAACCTAGGTTAAGTCTGGAGAAAATAAGCAAAATATGACCTTGACCTTGGTAATTTTTGTCGTTCAGTGATGTCGACCAATACCAACAATACCCATATGACCGAGTATCAAACAAAGAAAATGAGGCAATCACAAACAAGTTTAAGTTTGGGAAAAATAATGCAAATTATGACCTTGACCTTGGTAATTTGTGTCGTTCAGTCATGTCCACCAATGCCAACAATACATAAACCAAATATCAAACAAAGAAATTAAAGTTATCAGAAAAAGTTAACTGAGGTTAACTTATCTAACCAAACTGATGTTTAGGGTAAATAACACAAAACATAACCTTGACCTTGGTATTTTTGTCGTTCAGCGATATCCACTAATGCCAACAATACATATGACCAAGGATCAAAGACATAAAGTGAGGCAATCACATAACTGAGGTTAAGTTACCTAACCAAGATTAAGTTACGTAACCAAGCTTAAATTTGGAGAAAATAATCAAAATATGACCATGACCTTGGTAATATTTGTTGTTCTGTGATGTCCACCAATGCCAGCAATATATATGACCAAGTATCAAACAACGGAAATTAGGCAATCACATACAGTTAACTGCTGTTAAGTTACCTAACCAAGGTTAAGTTTTGGAAAAACAACGCAAAAGATGGCCTTGAACTTGGTAATTTTGGCATTACATGATGTCCCTTGACCCAATAAAGCATCTGAGAAAGTTTCAGAAAATTTCGAGCAGCGGTTGTTGAGATATAGTTGATTTAAAATGTGGCCGCCGCCGCCGCCGGAAAGGTGACTGCTATGTCTCGCTACCCATTCTCGTTTTCCGAGACAACTAGGTAAAAAATAAAATCACGCTGACCCGGTTAGTCATTCGGAAAATGCTTAAAAGCATGTCGATACCTACCACTGTCTTGAGAAGGCTTGATGATGTGACCGGATCATGTGACCGGAAGTTGTAAAACTGGAGGCCACCACATGGTGAATCATATGACCGGATGTTAAAAACTGGAGGCCACCACGTGGTCGATTAACGGAACATATTTCGGCTTATATAAGCTTATCTAGTCAAACATATGAGACATATCCAAATAGAGGTGAACACTGATACATGTTTTAAAAATGCAGCTATTTTCTTTGGAACTTAGCAACCCATATCGACTACTTCACGGATACCTATTTTGAGTAACATCAAACACATATGAATATATTTTGATATATATAGCTATATAGTCAACTCACATATGTTTCCATGTTATACTTTGTATTTGTATCCTCACGAGCTTTATAGCCTACTGGAAATTTGAAATGAAATAAAGTATCTGTCTATGTTAATTATGTTTATATTTTACAGAGAAATCATGTATTGTTAACATTGCGGGTAACACATTAACAACAGTAATCCTTGATATTATATTTTCTTTTAAATGTATTGCACCACAAAATAATTCATTCGAACCATTGACAAAATTGAAACACATATAAAAACCCTTTTAAGTAATTTCGTTTGATAAAAGTGAGAGCAGTTCTACCGTTCAATATGTTTGTGTATTTGTGTGGAAAGAACATTTAGACATGTCACCAGAAACTATAGCATATCACAACTAAGAAACAAACCATTTCACAAGTTCTGCTTATAAAACGCTGCCCCGAAGGACGTCATTTTAAACGATTTTAAACGTCAGGAAACATCCAAAACAACGATTACGTTATTTTAAAGCAACGGTACATCCAAACAACAAGTTAAAATTGTTAAAAACAGGATAAGCTGTGTATTTTCTTCGTTTGTTGTTAAGAGATGGGCTACAATATAAGTCGTAAACTTGTACGTTGGAACTTGAAACACATCGAAACATCGGGCCTACGGCCCTTGGTATCGATGATCTTAAAGCCTTTGATTTGATTGATCACGAAATCTTTTTGTTAAAATTAAAACTGTATCATTTTTTCAGAAACATTAATTAAATTATTTGAGTCTTATATTTCAAACAGAAGCCAAGTAGTTAAGATCGGCGATTCAATTTCAAATGCTCTTCCTGTTATTTCTGGAGTACCTCAAGGTTTGATATTAGGTCCGCTATACTTTTTGTTATATGTTAATGACATTCCCTTGTATACTGGCTGTTTGAACAAACCAATGTAGATATATGTATGCAGATGATACAACACTGTATGCATTTGGGAAATTAGTATCGTGTATTCAAACCAAATTGCAAGCAGATTTAAAAAATGTTAATAAGTGGTGTACGATTAATAATATGGTTATTAATCCCATAAAGTCAACGTGTATGATACTTGGTTCAAACAAACATTTAGCAAACTGTGCAGAATTGTTGCTTAAACTAAATAACACAGCTTTTCAAAATGTAAAAGTACAAAAGTTACTAGGCATATACTTTGATGAATCATTATCGTGGAAAATTCATATATCTAAAACATTCAATAAACTTGTCAAAAATTAATCTATTGAGAAGGATTTCTTATTACCTAACCTATGAAATGAAGAAACTTTTCTATAACTCTTATATTATGTCTACTTTAATTATGGTTGTATAACATGGCGCCAAACAAATAAATTCTCTATTAATAGAATACTTAAAATCCAGAAGAGGGCCGCACGAATCATTCTCGTGAAACGTATAAAAAACACCGTCTGAACTAACGTTTAAGGAACTCCAGTGGCTTACCTTTCAACGCAGATGTGATTTTCACGCAGGAGTTATGATTTATAAATCACTTAACAATTTAACTCCGGATTACATAACCAATTTAATAAACCACTCTTCAAATTCACATTATAACTTAAGCTCTGCAGCTAGGCAGGATATAGTTCATTTAAAATCTAGAACAAATATTCTTAAACATACTTTTGGATATTCAGGAATGGTAGTTTGGAACATGATTCCCGTTGACATTAGAGCTTCACATTCTTTAATTACATTTAAGATTAAATACAAATCCTTTCTTTTAATGAAAGAATGAATCTGCGCATTTTTATTTGCGCAGAATGCATGCCGATTTATATAGGGAAACTCTTTCTCTGAAGGCGCTATTCGAATATAAATGAAATTTGCTATCATTTGTTTTCATGATAAATTAAAATCAAGTATACTTTCAGTATTTTGATACAGACTACGAAGACATTTATTGGTTCAGGCGCTACAGCTTTTTTAACTTTTAAACATTAAATCGCACTGTCTTGATGATTGTATAATTTTTCTACACATGTGGAATCCATTTAAAAAAAATGAGGTATGTAGAACTAAACAGTTAAAGAAAAAGTCTGTATTATTTTGCTACATAACACGTACAGTTTTTGAAATGTTAGAGTTACAACTGCCTTTTTCTCAGAATCAAGTACGGTGACATGTTTTTTTATTATTTAACTGTCTTAAAGAACATGATGTTTGTAACAATAAAGAAGTTTTGAAAAAAGGTGTTTATGGGAAATACTTTTTTCCCTTGAAATATCTATTTTCCCACCAAAATCTGCCATTTTTACCCCCGAGGTTCTGCAAGGCATTAAAGGTAATGTTTCCTTTATTTCCGCGTATGTCATGCATTTTTATTCATATATAATTATACTGAGCAAAAATAAAAAGTACACCTTTTTTTTTACCTTATTATACAGACAGCAAAACAGGAAATAATAAATAATGTAAATATAATAATTAATATATAAATAAATATATAGTCCAAACAAAAGAGTTTTTTGAAATGTTTTACACAAGCGCGTTATCTCTCTTTTTCTTAAACCATGCATTTTTGGTAAAATCACATAACATCTACAAACATTACCTGAATTTGTCCTGAATTTGTCCAAGACAATATTCGCTATACGTAGCTTTCGAGCAAAAAAAATCACAGAAAAACACAATACCGAGTGTGTAGGTACAGGGAGTACGTTATAACGTACCGTACTCCCTGGTAGGTAGCAGCTTTTGATTATCAAAAATCATCAAATTACCTCCATTTAAGGTTTCCATAGCATCCATAAAAGAGAACTGCTTGACAAAATGTTAAACTGTTTAAAGGTATATTTAATTAACATGGTTTAATTAAAGCGCTGTTCAAGCTGTTCTACGCCTTCAAAAACTGGCCAAAAAATTAATTTGAGCACATATATCGAGCCTAAACAAAAGTAATGTAATTCGATTTGATTTTGTTACTAAATTTCTTGTTTTTTCGTCTAATTTAGGTTATACCGAAATTATAGGAAATTGGTTCATATATTTATCTTCAGATATCTCATAAACCAATCTGGTGACCTATTACTTTTAAAGCTGAAATATGTTTAGGATAAACCAATCTAGATATGTAAACGTTATTCATATGAATAAATATGAAGAACTGTAGGAAATGTCCTGAAAGCTTACATTGTTTTGAAAAATGCCTGATGCAAAAGCTTGTGATGATGTGCCCTCAATGATGTATTCTCTTGTTGCTTTGGCTTCTGCCAAGTCATTGAGTACCTTCTCTGTGGCTTTCTAGGCTATCGATTTTTGTATTTATATATACACGGGTATTTTTATGTTTTATTTATATTGGCTATTAATGCTTCCTTGTTGGTTAGAGAATAATAGATCATAGTAGAATTTCAAATTAGAAATTGCCTAAAATTGAGAAAAAATAGAATTATTTTCTGTTTTCCTTTTGTCTCTAGGTCCGTGAGCTTTCAGGGGAGATAATAGAGGTGTGAGACCTGAAGGACATGAAGGACAGTTTGTGTTTTGTTTGGTCTGTGAACACAGTATCTAACAATTCCCTTAAACGGCAACATGTTTAAAATTGTATACAATATAGCATGCATAATAGCGTGCATTTAAAGGCACTAAACTGCTAAATAACGTATATTTTGAATTATTATTAAATCATGTGTAAATGGTTTATACATGCCAATCATGAAGTAAAAGTGCGTACGTGCGTGCGTGCTCGCGCGCGCGGAATTCTAAGGTTCATAGTCCCTCCTCCATATCAATAAATAATTATAGCATATCGATTTAGTAATCCAGTATCATTTTGACTTTAAACCTGCTTGCATATAATTAAATACAAATGAATAGTTTTAATGTGTCCTTCATTATTCTACCATAGGATTAAATTAATTATTAATGCAATATAATCAACAGTTAGTAACACCAGGGTCACTATACATTATATATCCTGGTAACACATATAAAATAATTGCTATGAACTGTTCTTATAATTCATTCGTATATATTGATGTGAAAATGCATCATTTTGTAAGAATCATAACAATTTGCTTAAATCTGGTATTCTGTCGTTAATTTGAAATTGTGCAGAATATCTTATAATAGATTAAACCGCGGGCACCATGATTAAACTATCCAAATTTGAAGACACATCGAATAAGTGTTGAGTTGTGGGACACACGGTATTACTTTAAAACGCTGCGTCTCGTTTATTATCATTTCTTTTACGTTACTTGCATTTTTTCAATAATTAATATTAATTATAACTGAATTGAATTGAATTGGGTTTTAAGACGCACCAACACATGAAAAGGTTATATGGCGCCTAACAGGCATGAACATGCCTGGCTCATCTTCCATGTACATCGAGATAAAATATGGAAAATGGGCCTAGAACCTTCTCACCCTGAACTGCAGAGTTGCTGCAAATTCTATCGTAGAAACTCTATTTAGGCTGGAGCCACGTTTATTGTTTTTCTGCCACAGCTCTTTTGTTGCGAGAGAGATAGCACCTGAAACAATGCAGGGATCATGATGAAGACCTTTAATGAACGGTTCTTAATGAACATGAACAAAAAATGAACATGACTTTTGGGGGATTCTACCCTTCTGCCTACCCCTCCAAAGGGATCTGCAGTGGCCCTATTATTTGCCCCGTGACCAAACCGGGGCCCCCGGGAACCACATGGGGCATTAATTATAAGAAAATGGTGGAATTATATCAGTCTTATATATTTTCGCTATGTATAAATTGAGCGAATACAACGCAAAAGTTTGTGAAAAAGGTCTTTGCGATCAGTGTTGTGTGTGTCTGGGATACAAGATGAATTAACTGTTAAAACTATATTTACTGAAAATCTAACAAACTTAATTTTCACACATCTTTATTTGTGTTGATAGTGATTGATACAAATCTAATCTAATACCAGCCAGAAATAACAAACACGTGTGCTAACACCGACACCCTGTCTACAAGCATAATTACTGACTGGTCAAACAATTAGCGACTTCAGTGTGCCGTAATTAATTGTATAATTATTATCTTTAACGTTATCATAATTGCCGTCTTTCCATAATAATCATTCATAGAAATGTGCCATGATCACATAGTACAGCTCGGTGAGATGAGTAACTCTACTACTTCATACCGGAGTACTGTTTCTGGCTTTTGATTCTGGATAAATATATGAAGACGACACAGAAACGCATAGTATCATTGTTGTTGATGCGCCGCAACAAATGATATTTCTTGTCGCTGAATTAAATAAATAAATAAACAA